>CM046882.1:327730809-328327884 GCA_025667525.1 Glebionis coronaria
CACAATGAACCGGGCCCTAATGTGGATTTCCAAGAATAACCCTTGAAGAATTGAAGATTATACAAGAAGGGTCCTCCAATATTGAAGAATTGACACTTTAAACACTTGTTTATTCATAATTACAAGTTTGGTCCTTAAAGTTTGTCAAATTACAAAAGGACCCTCCACTTTGAAGAATTGGCAAGAATGGTCCCTCAAATTTGAAGACTTGTCATTATTAGTCCCCCAAGAACTCAACAATACAAGTCAACACCATAAAGTTCGAAGAAAATGCCAAAACAGCCCTTCAAATATCATGAATTGGCAAGAAATACCCTTGAAATACTTTTTCAAAACTTTTTGAGGCAAAAGTATGAAAAATGAAACTTCATTTACAAAGGGAAATCAGATTTGCTATGTTTAAACAAGAATGAAAGAAGAATGGAAGATAAGGGGAGTATTCAGCCAAGACAACAAAGATACATAGACCAACCAATGGCTGCCACCTCACCCACAAAATCCCACCAGCCAATCACATCCCTCCCTTTTGCCATGTCACGTCCCACTCACCCTAACCGTTTAACTTAATATTAATTAAGTTAAAAACACGCGGTTAACAACTTTTTAAACTTAAAACAAGATCAAAACCATGTTCCTAGTGTTCATAATCAGATATGGGTATTTCTCAAATACTATGAATTAAACCTCCTAACCTTCCAAATATAAGATTAGGGTGTTTATAAACATAACCCAACTCTTAAACCCCATGCCACATCATCACCAAGCTCACATGATAAACCCTTGCTACACACTTTTGGGGAGACTACTAAAACAAGCCAGGGAATCAACCATCCACTATGTTGCTTACATTCTAAGCTTCATGTGACCCCTTGATCACAATTCCACCCTTTACACCTCACACAAACAGCCAAGATAAATTCACATGATCATACAAGATTCGAACTGCAAGGGCATTTCAGGGAATTAACCATTAGGGTTTACACTTTATTTTTAGCTTTCTTAGTATCATTGTATCCTATATAAAGGCCTTAGGCTGCAACATTTACATTTGCTCTTGGTTTTTCCTTGTTCAAAATTCTGTAAATCCTTTTTTAAGTTTAATGAAAACGTGTTGGAATATTTGAAGAAATACAAGTGCCAATCTTAATTTATGCTTGTTATTGTTTCATGTTTATGATTGTTAAGTCTTAAAACCTGTTTTTAAACATTGTGCAAGAAATTGCATAATTTTCCAAAATCTGATATTTTGCTAAGTCTTTGGTACATCCTTGGAATTTTTGGATTACAAGTGATCTATACACCCTGATAAGAAGATTATCAAGGTGTTGTGAGCTTGTGGTTTGGGGATAATCAAGGAGTGGGTACAAAGGTTGCATTAATCAGCTTTGTTTTTCAATTTTCATTTTTATATATTGCTTGTTCTAACCTTGTTACTCGTAACAGCTTTGTGGAAGCTTGTGCCTTGTTTAGCTAGGCACATAAGCTCAAAAATTCGTGAGTGTGGATGTACATTCATGAGGTTTGAGCCTACTTACCTAAAATCTGTTATAAATACTTGATTTTGTGATTTTTGTGTTCTCCTGTTATAATTGTTGTTCTTGTGGCTTGAATTTGCTTAATACTGCATGATAATGATGTTATGATGCTAGATTAGGCTTGGGTAAGCCTAAAATACACAATTGCTTTGTTAAATCTTGGATTAAAAAGTGAAAGGGGTGTTTGGGTCTACTAATTTAAGGTGCTTGTTTGATTTTAAGTAAGTGCTAGTTGTTTGTTAAGTGTTGATATCTTTTATCTAAGATTGTGCTATAACTTGTTTGATCTTGACTGTTTTGACCTAAAAATTTGGAAACACATAGAGTGTATGCATGTTTAGGGATAAAAAGTGATTAAACAAAGTTTATATAACCTGTTTAAGAAATTTGAGTGTTTGAAATTGGATCTGTGGTCAAGTATATCAGCAACCTAATTTGTGTTCTTCATTTTGTTCATCAGTAACTTTGATTTGCTTGAATCTTGTTCTAAACTTTGAATCATTGCATGAAACCAGTTTATTTTGTTCATTTGAATTTATTAAAGCTGTTGTGTGCATTTGGTTCAATTTGGTTGGCTTATTCTTGCTAAAACTGCTTATTTGTGTGAAAACTGCTTATGTTCATGTCTGTGTGATATCTGGGCAAAGATTGAATTAACTGCATCATTTGGCTATTAGGATTTGTGTTTTTGTGATTGTTATTGACTCCTTATAACCGTGCCTTGGTGTTCATTGATTCCAACAAAAATCCACAATAGACAAAAAGTCAAAGAAGTCAAGCAGTGGCAACTTTACCCACTGCTGGACACCCAAAACTAGCCCCTGCTAGTGTTAATTCTTAAACAGCTTATTCATAAGCCATTTTAGCTTATTCAGACTTGCAACAACTTAGTTTTGTGATCAATCTTCCTTATTTGACCCATTGAACTAATCTGGAGCATATTAAGGTTTGACTTTAAGGTTTGACTAGAAAACCAATTGACTTGACTTTTTCATAAGTGCTTATTTGCTTATTCGAGCTTATTTTTTGTGCTTATTTGAAAACTTTTTGTTGATTTTGCTTAATTAAGTCATTCAAAACATTTTGCAACAAGAATTAGCACTTGAGGTGGCCTAGAACTAAAAAACGACTACTTTGTCGTTTTATGTAGAGAGCTTTTTCTTATTTCAGGCTTATTTCTTGGGCTTATTCAAAATTTCTTTTTACAAACATCTTAATTAGGTCAAAAGAAGGTTGTGTCAAATTTTAGCTTATGGCATCAGCTTATAGTTTAATGGGCCAAAAAGTCCATTAAGAATAAGCTGCTTTGAAATAAGTTGTGATAAGCTCACTTTCAGCTTTTGGGCCTTTGAAATTTTGTGTTTAAAATTGAATTTTGAGTCAGATAGGTGATTTTGGGCTTATTTGGACAACTTTTTGCTTATTGGGCCAAAAAGCCCAATTTAGTGGACTGTTTTTCATTTCATTCCATTTGAAGGCCCAATAGGGGTATTTTGTAATTTCAAGTTCATTTATGTGTTTAGTAGGTTAAAATAAACTAGTTTGCATCTTTTTAGAATTTTTTATAAATTTTGGATTTTTAATATTATTTTATTATTATTTTATTATTAAAAAATAAATTTTAGATTTTTGCAAGTTTTTCATTTTTCCTAGTTTAAATACATTATGTTAGGAATTTTAAAACTTTTAGATTAATTTTATTGTCTTTCAATTAATTTTTAGAATTATTTTAAGATTTTATAGTTTTTAATCATTTTTTAAATTGTTTTAATTATATTTAAATTTTTCAAAAATAGTTTTTAATTTAGTTAAGTTATTTTAGAGGTTTACAAAGTTAAAAATCTCATTTTGGGATTTTTGTTAATTAAATTGATTTTCTGGGCTTTAATTAGCATTAAAATATTAATATTTAATTAAATAAAAGGTTTGAGTTATTTTTTTTTGTAAACTCTAATTACATTTTTTAGGATTTATTGCAATTTTCTAGGAAGTTTTAGGGTAATTTTTAAATTTCGTAACTTTTTACGGTTTTACGTGCACGACTTTTCGTCTTAAGTTTAATTCATAATCGTCACCGTCATCTTTTTCTTATTTCTTTTCTCATAATCATAATCACAAACTTTTAATCATTTCTTACACAACACACTAGCCTCCTTGAGAACGAACTCTTACACTTGGGTCATTTACTTGTGGTTTTCCTAAATCACTTGTTTAATACTTACCCTATTTACCTCGTTTTCCTAAAGGAGTGTGAATTTACAACTATCAACCATATTTTATCTAGAGTTGATTTGTTACGATAGTTTGGCGTTGAGAAACGCAAATTATTATAATAAGTTTTTAAAGACTTGTCTATGGTTTTGAATCTTTGGTTAGAGAGATCCGCTTAGAAACCTTGATAAAATATTGAACTCGTTGGCAACTTGTTTTGAGCTTAGTTGCTTGAATAAACATAAGTCTTGAATCACCCTAAAGTAAATTGTGCAAACGCCATTTTGACGAAAAAGGATTATCACTCTTTACCTACATAAACATATCTCGGTCATTATTATCATCATTGCGAACTCATACGAACTATCCCATATTAGTCATACTTGTTACTATTGATATTACAATCATTTCTTTCTTCAATTATTATATTGATTACCAAAACGAAACTAAGTCTCAGCGAACGATACTGGCTTACCACTTCAAGCTATATTACGAACGAAAGGGTATACATGCTCGTGTTTGTATTCTAGTCCCTTGTTTTGTCTAAACCTTGTAATATAAATTTAAGACTTGCGAAACGAACATCAAGTTTTTGGCGCCGCTGCCGGGGACTTATAATCTTGTTTTTTTTCCAAAATTTTCGTAATCTTTGAAGAATTGAACCGTTTCCCACATAAAACAAACCAAAATTTTTCCTGTAGTACAGAAAGTACGCCGCACTTCATGTAGCGAACCATAGTACGCCGCACATTTTCGAAAGTGCGACGCACATTTCCTGCTGTAACCCAAAACCTTTGTTGGATGCACACCCGTTCATCCGAAACTCCACCATTATCACTGTTATCAGAACCTGAACATACCCTTAACCGAAGGTTACGTAGACTTCACCTTCGTGTACCTTTCGATAGGAGACACGAGCAACCTCAACCTCGCGAAATCAACCAACCTTTCTCAATTCCTATTTCTCACCAAACTCATCAACCGTTACGATCCAATGTTGGACACCGATGATGAACCAATGTGGTCAGCCGATAGAGTTGTAGCACCAACTCCTGGCTCCGCAATTGTTTTACCTGAAATTGCAAACGATTTTGCAATCAAAAGAAACCACTTGACACTTCTCAAAAACCACCAATATGATGGTCGAATCAAAAACGATCCTCACAAACACATCCATGAATTTAGCAGAATTTGCAAAATGTTTAACTATAGAGAATGACAAGCCGAAGTCGTTCAACTCATGATGTTTCCATCATCCCTTACTAGAGAAGCCAAGTCATGGATCGACGAACATAATGAAGGAATCATTCGAACATGGAAAGGTCGTAGAACTAATTTCATTAGCCGATTCTTTCCTCCGGCCCTATTTGAAAAACTCCTCGGAGAAATCCGAAGCTTTTCTCAACAAGATCGAGAAACTCTCACTGACGCATGGTTAAGAATGAAAGAATTACTCAAAAACTGCCATGGTCATGGACTAAAAAAGAAGGAATAATCAAGATTTTCTATCATGGTCTTGACGATGCTACCCAAGATTCATTAAACGCCACAACGGGCGGTATTTTCCTTTAAAAAACCCCTAACCAAGCCTACCAATTATTAGATGACAAAGTCTTACTCAAACTTGATTGGTCCAAAAATCACAAAAACAAAAACCCACGAAAACCATAGCTTTTGCCGAAGAAAGCAACAACCCAACCGACACTGCAAAATTTATGGCTCGTATGGACGGGAAGTCTCTCAAAATCGACACTCAATATAAAGAGATGAAAAACAAAAGCCGTGAAACTTGCAAACACTGTGGAGGAAACCATCTTCTAGTGAATGTGATGACGATGACACACCTATGACAAAGGAAGAAGAAACCAATTTCATGAACACCTTTCGTCGAACTCGATTTTATAACGATTATTGGAATTGTGACCGCGATAATTGGAGATTGATGGTGGTAATAATACGTCTTTTAGGAAAAAGAACGTAATTAGGGTAAGTACAACAAGTGATTTAGGAAAACCACAAGTTAATGACCCAAAGTTGATTTCGTTCTCAAGGAGGCTAGTGTGTTGTGTAAGAGATGATTAAGTGTTTGTGATTATAATTTATGAAGAAACAAAATAGAAAAGAGATTAGAACAGAATGACGGTTACGATAATGAATTAAACTAAGACGAAGTCGTGCACGTAAAACCGTAAAAAGTGACGAAATTTAAAAATTAACCTAAAAATTCCTAGAAAATTGCAATAGATCCTATAAAATGTAATTACAGTTTATAAAAAATCAAAAATCACTCAAACCTTTTATTTAATTAAATATTAATTTTTAATGCTAATTAAAGCCCAAAAAATCAATTTAATTAACAAAAATCCCAAAATGAGATTTTTTAACTTGTAAACCTCTAAAATGACTTAACTAAATTTAAAACTATTTTTGAAAATTTTAAATTTGATTAAAACTATTTAAAAAAATTAAAAACTATTAAAACTTAAAATAATTCTAAAATTTAATCTAATGACAATAAAAGTAATCTAAAACTTTTAAAATTCCTAACTTAATGTATTTACTAGGAAAAATGAAAAACTTGCAAAAATCTAAAATCTAATTTTTCATAATAAAATAATAATAAAATATTAATAAAAATCCAAAGTTTATAAAAAATTCTAAAGAGTTGCAACCTAGTTTATTTTAACCTAAATAAAACAGAAATGAACTTGAAATTACAAAAATACCCCTATTGGGCCTTCAAATGGGCCAAATACCCAAACAGCCCCTTAATGCGCTAAAATCAGGCACAATAAGAAAAAGTCCACAGAAATGGCCCAAAAGCTCCAGTTAAGCTTAAAATATGATTTTAAACACAATTTTCCAAAGGCCAAAAAGCTGAAAATGAGCTTACGATAGCTTATTTCAAAACAACTTATTCTTAATGGGTTTTTGGCCCATTAAGCTATAAGCTGATGCCATAAGCTAAAATTTTACCCACGTACTTCTCTTGACCTAAATAAGCTATTTGCAAAAAGAAACTTGAAATAAGCCCAAGGAATAAGCCTGAAATAAGCAAAAGCTCTCTACACAAAACGACAAAATAGTCGTTTTTGAGTTCTAGGCTATTTCAAGAGCTGATTCAAGTTGCAATAAGTCACAAATAACTTAACTAAGCTTAATAATCGAAAATATTACAAAAAGCACCACTCAATAAGCTGGAATAAGCGTAAGCAATTTTGTAAAAGTCAACTAAGTCCGTTTTCTAGTCAAGCCTAAAAGTCAAAGTCCACAAAGCTCCAGATCTCTTAAATAGGTCAAATAAGGAAGATTGATTACAAAAACAATGTTGTTGCAAGTCCCAATAAGCTATAATGGCTTATGAATAAGTTTTTTGATAAATAACACTAGCAGTGGCTAGTAACAGGGGAAAGGAGTTCCCACTGCTTGACTTTCTTGACTTTTGTCTTATGTGACTGTTTGTTGGATTCAAGTTAAGCAAAGGCACCCAAGTGATCAGTTAATCACAAGGAGTCAATAACAACAACAATATCACAATTTCACCAAGCCAATTAACACAGTTTAATCAAAAGATCCACAGACATGCACCAGATATGAACAATACCAGTTATGAACTCAATAAGCACTTTTAATAAGAATAAGCCAGCCAAACTTCACCAAATGCATACACAAGCTATAAATAATTCAAATGAACATAAATCAACAGGTTTCATGCAATGGTTCAAAGTATATATCAAGATTCAAGCCAATGAATGTTACTGATGAACAAAGAACAATCAGTTTTGATACTTTGCTGATATACTTGACCACAAATCCAATTTCAAACACTCAAATCTTCTTAACAGGTTACATAAACTATGTTTAATCACTTGTTATCCCTAAGCATGCATACAAACTAAGTGTTACCAAAGTCTTAGGTCAAAACAAGCAGATTTCTAATTTTTATAGCAAAATCAAGATTTTGATGTTTAAAAGCCAAGAACTTGCAGCAAATATGACTCAACCAAGTATATATCAGATATCAACACAAATAACCAACAATCAATAACTCAAAAACAATTTGTGAACTTAAACAGGTTAACCCAAACACCCCTTAACTTTTTTCAATCAAATATTAGTAAAGTAAAAGTGTGATTCAATGTTACCCAAGCCCAATCTAACACAATAACATCATCATCATGCAGTATCAAGCAATATTAAGCCACAAAAACAACAAGAACAACATCAGAACTAAAAATCACAAAAATCAAGTACTTAATCAGATTTTTGGGAAAAGGACTCAAACCTCATGAATGTACATCCACACTAACGAGTTTTTGAGCTTATGTGCCTAGCAAAACAAGGCACAAGCTTCCACAACAAGGCTGCTAAGATCCAACAAGGTTAGAACACAAATATATAAAACAGAAAGATGAAAAATGCTTGATTAATGCAACCTTGTTCCCACTCCTTCATTAGTTCCAAACCACAAGCTTACAACACCTTGATAATCTTTTTATCAAGGTGCTATAATCACTTGCAATCCAAAAATTACAAGGGTTTGAACCAAGAACTTAGCAAAATATCAAGATATGGAAAATTATGCGATTTCTTGCACAATGTTTAAAAACAGATTTTGAAACTTCAAAATCATGAAACATAAACAATCATAGAATAAGTTGGCACTTGGAATTCGTCACACAATTTCAAACACTTTTCATTAAACTTGAACAAGGATTTACAGAATGTTGACCTAAGGAAAACCAAGAGCAGGGCTCAATGTTGCAACCCTAATGCCTTTTATAGGCTACATTTGTTCTAGAAATGCAAAGAAAAACGTAAACCCTAATGTAAAGAAGTTCCTGAAATGCCCTTGAGGTTTTTGAAAACCTTTACTGATCATGTGAATTTCTTGGCGTTTTGTTGTTGAAAAGTTGGTGGAATTGCATCCAATGTCCCATGTGAAGCTTAGAAAGCAAGCAACTTTGTGTGACGTTGGATCTCTTTGACTTGTTTGTCTTCTTCCTCAAACGTGTAGCAGGGCACTCAACATGTGACTTATGTGGTGATGTGGCATGCAAAGTGAAGGTTGGGTTTTGTTAATAAGAACCTTAATCAAATATCTAGAGGTGATTAGGCTTTAATTGTGGATAAAATACAAATACCCAATTTGTGTTCTTGGTGAATAGTAGGCATTTTGATCTTTGTTAATATTCAAAAAGATGTTAGGCGTGTGTTTAATAAACTAATCCAGATTAGTTATTAAACGGTTGTGGGTGGAATGTGACATGGCAAAAAGGGGAGTTGTGATTGGTAGAGAAAGTGAGTGGGGTGAGGTGGCATGTGGGGATTGGTTAAGGTAACTTCTCTTGTCTGCTAGTTTTGGTCCCTCTTTTTTCTTCTTTCTTCCATTCTTTGTTTAAACATCCAAAAACGGTTTTCCCTTTATAAATAAGTTTGGTTTTTTCTACTTTGGCCACCAAACTTTTTCCAAAATGTTTTAAAGGGTATTTCTTGCCATGTTTTGATATTTGGAGGGCTGATTTTGGCATATCTTCATTCTTCAAGGTGTTGACTTGTTTGTTGACTTCTTAAAGGACTAATATTGACAAGTCTTCATTTTTGAGGGACCATTCTTGCCAATTCTTCAAAGTAGAGGGCCCTTTTTGTAAATTGACAAACTTTAAGGACCAAACTTGTAATTATGATTATGCAAGGGTTTAAAGTGTCAATTCTTCAATATTGGAGGACCCTTCTTGTACAATCTTCAATTCTTCAAGGGTTATTCTTGGAAAATCACCATTAGGGTTGGTTCATTGTGCGGGTTCGTTTCCCGTGTTTGTTTTTGCTTGTTTCTTGTGATCTTTTGTCATTTTTTTAATATCCGTACCTAAAATACACATGTAACAAACACAAGCATATATTTTGGCATATTTCATGATATTTAATACATTTTAAGCCCGTTTTGGACGATGAGACTATGTATAAAAGCAGTCTCATCACTCCCCCATACTAAACCATTGTCGTGCCCTCACGCAATGCTAGAATAAAGTATCGTAGCACCTCCAAAATTCATTTTTATACACTTTTATTGAATGATAAACTAGCTACACTACTACTATTACTACTACTTGTGTTTTAGACATAATGTATAATTTTTATCGCAAAATGGGACGTTTAGGTTCATAGAACAAGAACACATGAATGCTTCGTGAGAAATAATTTTGTCGTCCTCGATTTTCACCCCAATTCTATGCCAAGCGTGCAACGAGATCATTGTCATTATAAGTTAGTAATGCTAACACTACTTATATGCCCTAATCACGTACTTATCCTCCCATATTCCTAAGTTGTATCTCTTATATTTTATTTTTGTCTTGAATGTTTCACGAGGACATTTTTTTTACTTATGCGATAATAGAGATTTAGGTCTAAAAATAGAGTCATAACGGTGTAACCAAGACCATCGAATTAATAACCCCTCCTAATAGACAACGATGTCAAAAATTTAAGTCAACAAGAATGATCGATAAACACGGTTTTATAACGGTTTTGAACATGAGACTTATTACCAAGACTTTTATACGCCCCCTACCGGATGGGCCTTATTATCATAGGTTCACCTCCATCTTTTATTCAACTTCGCCATGAAGCTTTTATTATGACTTCAGTCTTGCCTTGCCTTTTATTTAACCTCGCCATGAGGTGTTTATTATGGACAAAGACGCATATCCTCACGCTAAGAGCGAATTATGGATCTTTAAAACTTCAAAGATTAAGGCATAATTCACTTTCACTTCCGCATAGATTTTTCGGCCTTGTGAGCTTCAAATTGTTTGCTTGATTTAGGTGAGCACTTGAAATCTTATTATTAGGTGAAGCTTTCGATTATTCGGGTTGCCAATACTTCAAAACCGTGACGCTGACGATACCTTAATGTCTTCCCATATTAATTACATGGAAGCTACTAGAAAAGACTAGAAACCAACAATCAAGACTAAACCGCTAAGGCAATACTTATTAACCAAAATATATACAAGCGAAGGGAGAATAAGCAAACAACGAGAACACATGAGTTTTTGAAAGAATACGAGTACTCTACGTTTAGCATAGTAACTTATAATTAACTCTATCATTTCTCGTCCTCATTTAAGAGACTTAGCCTAATATAAAGTTAAGGAATCGAAGCTAAGTGCTCAACACGCACGGTCGAGTCAAAAATTACTCTTATTCTCGCCATCGGAAAATCTACATTCGTGTCTTCAAACACTTACGAAACATCAGAAAATTTTTAAAATTTGGCCATTTGTAGCCTTATTTTGCAACAAAACGATAAACAAAAAGAAAACTTTGGAAAGCGTGAAGGTTTGGCAAGGCAAGTATCTATCCACCCCCCATACTAAAGTTAAATATTGTCCTCAATGTTTCGAGTCTAAGGGTTGGAAAACCCCCATACTAGAGACATAATCGAATGCATAATCTAGCATGGTAAGGTGTAACCGTTAAATTTAAAGCCATTTATGAAGTGTTCTATAAGCCTAAGGTTAGAACATAAAAGGTCATGGATACTAAGAAATTCTTCAAAGCAAACGATCGAGTGCTCCCATAAAACGAACACGAGAGGCTCCAATCATGAAGATCATGATCATCTAAAAACCACATATCACAAACAACCACGGAACAAAGGTTGGAAGGGCACAAATCCCCTCACGTTACTACATTAGAAAGCGATAATATGTACATAGGATAAGCATGGAACTCCCCCACGAGGCACCTCGTTTTTTATTACCGAGTCATGAGCTTGACTCGATCCCCTCAATACTAATTATCATTGGGGAAGGTGATTTGGTCGAGGTAGTTCAAGGATGGAACTTTCCAGCCAAAGTAGTGCTTCAACCTATGTCCATTCAGCTTCAAATTGGGGCCATCATTTTGAGCTAGCTTGATGGTCCCATAAGGAAAAACTTGGGTAACGGTGAATGGACCGGACCAACGGGATTTCAACTTGCTAGAAAATATTTTCAAACGTGAGTTAAAAAGCAACACTTGATCTCCAATGTTAAAAACCCGGTTTTTAATTTTTGAGTCATGAAACTTTTTAGTTTTTTTGTTGTAAATCAATGAATTTTCATACGCAATGTCTCTCAATTCATCTAATTCATTCAATTGCATTTTCCGGTGTTTTCCCGCGGTCTCAATATCATCATTATAATGCTTAAGGGCCCAATAATCTTTGTGTTCAAGTTCATATGGCAAGTGACAATTCTTCCATACACAAGCTTATAAGGAGAGCACCTGATGGGTGTCTTATGAGCGGTCCGAAAGGCCCATAAAGCATCGTCTAACTTATCCGACCAAGATTGTCGGTTCTCTCCAATCGATCTCTCCAAGATCCTCTTCAACGCTCGGTTTGAAACCTCGACTTGCCCACTCGTTTGTGGGTGATAAGCCGTAGAAAGCCGATGTGTAACCCCATATTTCCATAGGACCCTTTCGAATTGGTCGTTACAAAAATGGGTTCCACGATCGCTTATGATCGCACGAAGGGTTCCAAACCGAGAAAATAAGCTTTTCAAAAACTTGACTACCACACGAGCATCGTTCGTAGGCAAAGCCTTAACTTCCACCCACTTAGATAGGCAGTCAACGGCGACAAGGATGTACTTATTACCACGAGATGATGGGAACGGCCCCATAAAATTAATTCCCCAAACGTCAAAGATCTCACACACTTGGATGATGTTCGGTGGCATTTCATCGTTTTGTGAGGCTTTTCCTTTTCGTTGTCATGAGTCACATGACTTAACAAGTGCATGTGCATCTCGGTAAATAGTAGGCCAAAAGAAACCGGTATCAAAGACCTTCTTAGCCGTGAGATTAGCACCGTGGTGACCACCCGTGGGTCCCTCATGGAAAGCTCTAAGGATATTAGAAGCTTCGGTACCAAAGACACAACGTCGAATAATTTGATCCGCACAAGTCCGAAATACATAAGGGTCGTTCCAAAAGTAGAACTTGATGTCACGAAAGAATTTTCGTTTTTGTTGAGTCGTCATACCCTTGATGATGAAGTTGCCCGCATGGTAATTTGTGACGTCCGCAAACCATGGGGTGGATGAACCAAGCTTAGAATTCACTACACAAAGTGTCTCGAGAGGAAATGTTTCGGTGATTTCCTTTGGCTCATAAACACTTTGGTGAGGATCTTCCAAACGAGAAAGATGATCGGCCGCTATATTCTCGGCTCCTTTTTTGTCAAGGATTTCGACATCAAATTCTTCTAGGAGGAGAATCCAACGAAGTAATCTCGGCTTTGCATCTTGTTTAGCCATGAGATACTTAATAGCCGAATGATCCGTATACACTATGCATCGATTCAAGACGAGGTAAGGTCGGAATTTCTCAAAAGCATACACCACGGCAAGGAATTCCTTTTCCGTTGTAGTGTATTTTAGTTGAGCCTCGGTCATCGTCTTGCTAGCATAGTGAATAGGCAAGAAGTGCTTTTCATGACGTTGCCCCAGTATGGGCCCAATAGTTTAGTAACTAGCATCACACATGAGCTCAAAGGGGAGGTTCCAATTGGGAGCAACAAGAATGGGAGCTTCGGTAAGTTTCCTCTTAAGGATTTCAAAGGCTCGTACACAATCTTCGTTAAAGACAAAAGGTGCATCTTTTTCGAGGAGATGTGTAATAGGTCGAGAAATCTTTGAAAAATCCTTGATGAATCGACGATAAAAGCCCGCGTGGCCTAGGAAACTCCTAACTCCCTTAACGGTTTTGGGATGAGGTAATTTGGCGATGACGTTTACCTTAGCTTTATCTACCTCAATCCCCGCTTTCGAAACCTTGTGCCCTAAGACGATTCCTTCCTTAACCATAAAATGACATTTTTCCCAATTGAGCACAAGGTTGGTTTCCTCACAACGTTTTAACATTCTCTCAAGATTCGACAAACACGAAGTGAACGAACAACCAAACACGGAAAAATCATCCATAAAGACTTCCATCGTCTTCTCGATCATGTCATGAAAAATAGCCATCATGCACCTTTGAAAGGTTCTCGGTGCATTGCAAAGTCCGAATGGCATTCTACGATAGGCAAACGTTCCATATGGACACGTAAACGTAGTTTTTTCTTGATCACGAGGATCGATGGGGATTTGGAAGTAACCGGAAAAACCATCTAAAAAGCAATAGAAATCGTTTCCCGCAAGACGCTCCAACATTTGGTCCATGAAGAGCAAGGGAAAATGGTCTTTACGAGTGGCGTCATTCAACTTACGATAGTCGATACACACCCTCCAACCGGTCACGAGTCGAGTTGGAATTAACTCGTTGGCATCGTTTGGCACAACGGTCATTCCTACCTTATTAGGGACACAATGAATAGGACTCACCCAAGGTCTATCGGAAATAGGGTAAATCATTCCCGCGTCAAGGAGTTTAAGGACTTCCTTTTTGATGACGTCGTGAATTTTGGGGTTCACCTTCCTTTGACATTGGATTGCGGGTTTGTATTCTTCTTCCATTAAGATTTTGTGGGTACAAAATTTGGGATCGATCCCTTTAATGTCGGATAATTTCCACGCAATTGCCCCTTTGTGGTCCTTTGGGAACATCGACAAGTGCGGTTTTTTCATTATTCGAAAGATCTTTCGCTATAATGACTGGCAACTTGACGTCCTCCTCCAAAAATACATATTCAAGGTGAGGAGGTAAATCTTTCAACTCGAGGATTGGTGGATCCTCAATTGAAGATTTGGGCTCGATACTCATAACCTCCTCGGGTGGAGGAAATGGGAAATCGTTAAGAAAATCCTTGATAATCGAGAAGTCCTCATCGTTGTCGAGGTCTTCGTCACAAGTAAGTGGAACATCAAATTATTCCAACGTAAAACCACCACCTTCAAATGGAGTGCAGGTTGGTGTCGAATGATCAAGAATGGGATCAAGCATAGTGGGATTGCCACTATTTTCATCGTCACCAAAACCTAAAACTTCTTGTGAAAATTCCTCGCAAACAATGTCAATCATATCAACGAGGTTTATGGTTGCTACGGAAAAAACATGATAAATTATAGAATTTTAAGTTGCGTTTATAACAAGTTCCTCGTCGTTGAAACGTAAGGTGGTCTTTCTAGCATGCACATCAATTAAAGCCATAAACTTATCTAAAAACGAACGACCTAAAATGAGAGGAACTTGAGGATCCGTGGGTATATCGACAACGATAAAGTCTACCGGATAATAGAACTTTCCCACTTTCACAAAAACGTCTTCGACCAATCCACAAGCGGGAATAGTGGAATGATCGGCCAATTCGATAGATATTAGTGAAGGAGTAAGATTAGGAAGATTGAGCGACTTGAAGATTGCAAGTGGCGTCAAGTTAATACTAGCACCAAGATCGGCCAAGGCATAGCATTCCTCCATATCTTGGATTGCAGATGGAATCAAGAATTTACCGGGATCATCGACTTTTTGAGGTATGCGGCTAAGATAAACCGATGAACAACTAGACAATTGTTGCAATTTCTCCTTTTTGTTTAACATACTCTTAAAGTTAGCGGCAAATCGAGGCATCATGACCAAAGCATCGGCAAAACTCACATTAAAATACACGTCACGAAACATTTTCATAAAAAGCTCAAATTGGTAATTGTCGCGCTCTTGACGTTTCTCCTTTCTAAGTCTCGATGGATAGGGCAAGGGTGGTGTGGGTTGAGGCATAGGCATAGCCTTTGGAAGCTCGGGTTCCAAATATGGTAATGGGTCAACCGTAGGTGTGGCATGAGCGGTACTTCGTGGGATTAGGACATGCTCCTTTTCGACCACCACCTCGGGCTCTTCCTCAATTTCCTCCACCGTTGGAGTAATTGGTTGAGGAGTCGGTTCCTTAAGTGTCTTACCACTTCGTGTGGTAATCACTTTCATCTCTCCCTTAGGGTTCGATATGGTGTTGCTAGGAAGACTACTCGAAGACGGTTTACACATTCTAGCCTCAAACATGGATGAAATTTTATACTCAAACATAGATTACCTCTTCTCGGCCTTAATCATCTCTTGTTTTATTTCATGTTGCCCTTGTTCCATTTTTTGTTGGTTTTGTTGTAACCTAGTTACATTTCCCTCCATTTTGTTTGTATGGATCTTAAGCTCATTTTCTAACTCATTTTTCAACTCATATTTCAAGTCATTCTTAAACTCGGATCTTAGGCTAATGATATCTCTTTGAATATTATCAAACCTAGCATCATTTCCATTTACGTATTCAACAAATTCATTTGGAAGATCTTTCAAAGTTTGCAAACTCTTGTTGTTGTTTTGAAAATCATTGTTTTGATTTTGTTTGAAACTTGATTGTTATTAGCCCCTTGATTCCCATAGTTGTTTCCTTTGTAATTGTTTTTGAAACCAACTTGATTGTTTCGATAGTTGTTGTTAGCATTTTGATTGGGAGCAAAACCCGGTGGAGTCATTTGATTAGAGCGGGTAACTTGACCATTTTGGTTGTAAGTTCCCGTGGCCGCGTAGGCACTCGAAGTGTTACCACCGTTGGTAATGCACTCGGAGAAATCATGACCTCCACCGCAATACATACAAGAAACCTCAACCGCTTTAGCCGTAGAGGGAGAACTTTGTTCACCAACTTTGAATTCAATTAAAAGACCATTAAGCTTATCAAAGATTTTGTTTTCCAAGTTCGCCTCAATTTGGCAAGCATCGATGGTATTGGACAATGAAGGTGAAGCCGAAGACGAAGCCTTACGGACACTCGATGTGTTACGAGGACTATACACCTTAGATCTATTCTCAATGATCAACAACGCTTCCTCGACCGTTTTACACAAAAATTACCACCCGCGGCGGCATTAAGATAATCTCTCTCATGATCATTCAATCTATTGTAAAACGTGTCAATTTGATGCAAGTCGGAAAAACCGTGATGAGGACACTCATGTAACATTTCCTTAAACCGATTTCAAGCCGTAGAAAAACTCTCATTAAATTCTGAAAATTTTGAAATCTCGTTTTTCAAATGCGTAGTCTTAGAGGGCGAGAAAAATTGGTTCACAAACTTTGAAACGAGATCCTTCCACGTCAATATAGAATTGGGTGGCTCTTTCTCCAACCAAATTTTAGCGGGCCCCGCTAAGGAATACGGAAAAAGCATCATCTTAATCGAGTCATTAGCAACGTCCTTAAACTTGCAAGTGGCGGTAAGACGATTGAATTGGCAGATATGGTTGTGCGGGTTGTCCTTTTCATCACCACGGAATTTGTTGTTTTGGATCATCGACAAAAAACCCGTTTTCACTTCAAAATTCTCCGCAAGGATGGCGGGAATCACAATAGCCTCTTCATAACCCTCGGTGGGTGCTTGAAGTAACTCCATCATAGTTCGATTCGCCATGGTTGGTTCTTCTTCTACGATAGGTTTGTCAATAGGAGACTCCTCACTAGAAAGGGTAGGTGTGGTCTCCTTTCGGTTTTTTCGTTTACCTGCACGTCGTGCTTGATTACGAGTAAGCATAAACGTCACGTACAACGTGGGGATGAGCAAAGAAGATTCTTTTTGGTGTTTTTGATTTTTCCAATTTTTTGTGGTATTTGATTGTTTTTACTTTTTTTGAATTTTGTGATTGTATTAAGTAGACAAAAATCTACAAATCTCTCCCTTAATCAAATCTCTTGATTAAAGAAGCCTCAAGGAATGAAAACGATCACGTGAAGTGAACGCCTTCGATGAATTTAGAACGTTGGTGGAACACCAAAACGTTCAAGAGGGTTAAATCAAATGAAACCAAGAAAATATATATGATACTTAGATAATACTTTGGTTGGCAAACCCTCGATTAGCCCTTTTTATCTAAACACGCACAAGCAAGCGGGGAAACGAGGCGGCGCGAAGCACTTAAGAGCCTTTTTCCTTAGGTTATATTTTATAACACCCGCCTTATACCCACCTTATAGTTTGTGTTTGTCAAAATTAAGCTTCACGAAAGTAATTATCTATTTTGTCTTTTTTCTTGTTTGAGATTCGAATAAAATGATCGAGTGATGAAATCCCGAATCAAGGTTGTGCTTTCACACTATTAGAGTACTTGTGAATTTATTGTTCTACGTATACAATATAGTAATATTCACACAAAAAAAGAAAACCGATAATACGTATTAGTAGAGTGCTACTAATACAAATAGATAGTATGGCTAATATAAAAAACAACAATTGTTCAAATCAAAACACATCACGCCTCCCAGGCAGCGGCGCCAAAATGATGGTGGTAGTAATACGTCTTTTAGGAAAAAGAACGTAATTAGGGTAAGTACAACAAGTGATTTAGGAAAACCACAAGTTAATGACCCAAAGTTGAGTTCGTTCTCAAGGAGGCTAGTGTGTTGTGTAAGAGATGATTAAGTGTTTGTGATTATAATTTATGAAGAAAGAAAATAGAAAAGAGATTAGAAAATAATGACGGTTACGATAATGAATTAAACTAAGACGAAGTCGTGCACGTAAACCCGTAAAAAGCGACGAAATTTAAAAATTAACCTAAAAATTCCTAGAAAATTGCAATAAATCCTATAAAATGTAATTAGAAGTTTTCAAAAAATCAAAAATCACTCAAACCTTTTATTTAATTAAATATTAATTTTTTAATGTTAATTAAAGCCCAAAAAATCAATTTAATTAACAAAAAGCCAAAAATGAGATTTTTTAACTTGTAAACCTCTAAAATGACTTAACTAAATTTAAAACTATTTTTGAAAATTTTAAATTTGATTAAAACTATTTAAAAAATTAAAAACTATTAAAACTTAAAATAATTCTAAAAATTAATCTAATGACAATAAAATTAATCTAAAACTTTTAAGATTCCTAACTTAATGTATTTACTAGGAAAAATGAAAACTTGCAAAAATCTAAATTTAATTTTTAATAATAAAATAATAATAAAATATTAATAAAAATCCAAAATTTATAAAAAAATCTAGAAAGTCGCATACTAGTTTATTTTAACCTAAATAAAACAGAAATGAACTTGAAATTACAAAAATACCCCTATTGGGCCTTCAAATGGGCCAAATACCCAAACAGTCCCTTAATGGGCTAAAATCAGGCCCAATAAAAAAAGTCCATAGAAATGGCCCAAAATCTCCAGTTAAGCTTAAAATATGAATTTAAACACAATTTTCCAAAGGCCCAAAAGCTGAAAATGAGCTTAAGATAGCTTATTTCAAAACAGCTTATTCTTAATGGGCTTTTTGGCCCATTAAGCTATAAGCTGATGCCATAAGCTAAAATTTTACCCACGTCCTTCTCTTGACCTAAATAAGCTATTTGAAAAAAGAAACTTGAAATAAGCCCAAGGAATAAGCCTGAAATAAGCAAAAGCTCTCTACACAAAACGACAAAATAGTCGTTTTTTAGTTGTAGGCTATTTCAAGAGCTGATTCAAGTTGCAATAAGTCACAAATAACTTAACTAAGCTTAATAATCAAAAATATTTCAAAAAGAACCACTCAATAAGCTGGAATAAGCAATAAGCAATTTTGTAAAAGTCAACTAAGTTCATTTTCTAGTCAAACCTAAAAGTCAAAGTCCACAAAGCTCCAGATCTGTTAAATGGGTCAAATAAGGAAGATTGATTACAAAAACAAAGTTGTTGCAAGTCTCATTAAGCTAGAATGGCTTATGAATAAGCTATTTTATAAATAACACTAGCAGTGGCTAGTAACAGGGGAAAGGAGTTCCCACTGCTTGACTTTCTTGACATTTTGTCTTATGTGACTTTTTGTTGGATTCTAGTTAAGCAAAGGCACCCAAGTGATCAGTTAATCACAAGGAGTCAATAACAACAACAATATCACAATTTCACCAAGCCAATTAACACAGTTTAATCAAAAGATCCACAGACATGCACCAGATATGAACAGTAGCAGTTATGAACTCAATAAACACTTTTAGCAAGAATAAGCCAGCCAAACTTCACCAAATGCATACGCAAGCTATAAATAATTCAAATGAACATAATTCAACAAGTTTAATGCAATGGTTTAAAGTTTAGATCAAGATTCAAGCCAATGAATGTTACTGATGAACAAAGAACAAGCAGTTTTGATACTTTGCTAATATACTTGACCAAAAATCCAATTTCAAACACTCAAATCTTCTTAACAGGCTATATAAACTATGTTTAATCACTTGTTATCCCTAAGCATGCATACAAACTAAGTGTTACCAAATTCTTAGGTCAAAACAAGCAGATTTACAATTTTTATAGCACAATCAAGATTTTGATGTTTAAAAGCCAAGAACTTGAGGCAAATAGCACTCAACCAAGTATATATATTAGATATCAACACAAATAACCAACAATCATTAACTCAAAAACAATTTGTGAACTTAAACAGGTTAACCCAAACACCCCTTAACTTTTTTCAATCAAAGATTAACAAAGTAAAAGTGTGATTAAATGTTACCCAAGCCCAATCTAACACAATAACATCATCATCATGCAGTATCAAGCAATATTAAGCCACAAAAACAACAAGAACAACAGCAGAACTAAAAATCACAAAAATCAAGTACTTAATCAGATTTTTGGGAAAAGGACTCAAACCTCATGAATGTACATCCACACTCACGAATTTTTGAGCTTATGTGCCTAGCAAAACAAGGCACAAGCTTCCACAACAAGGCTGCTAAGATCCAACAAGGTTAGAACACAAATATATAAAACAGAAAGATGAAAAATGCTTGATTAATGCAACCTTGTTCCTACTCCTTGATTATCCCAAACCACAAGCTTACAACACCTTGATAATCTTCTTATCAGGGTGATATATTCACTTTCAATCCAAAAATTCCAAGGATTTGAACCAAGAACTTAGCAAAATATCAAGATTTGGAAAATTATGCAATTTCTTGCACAATGTTTAAAAACAGGTTTTGAAACTTCAAAATTATAAAGATGAAACATAAACAATCATAGAATAAGTTGGCACTTATAATTCGTCACACAATTTCAAACACTTTTCATTAAACTTGAACAAGGATTTACAGAAATGTGACCAAAGGAAAACCAAGAGAAGGGCTCAATGTTGCAACCCTAATGCCTTTTATAGGCTACATTTGTTCTAGAAATGCAAAGAAAAACGTAAACCCTAATGTATAGAAGTTCCTGAAATTCCCTTGAGGTTTTTGAAAACCTTGACTGATCAAGTGAATTTCTTGGCATTTTGTTGTTGAAAAGTTGGTGGAATTGCATCCAATGGCACATGTGAAGCTTAGAAAGCAAGCAAGTTTGTGGGATGTTGGATCTCTTTGGCTTGTTTGTATTCTTCCTTGAACGTGTAGCAGGGCACTCAACATGTGACTTATGTGGTGATGTGGCATGCAAAGTGAAGGTTGGGTTTTGTTAATAAGAACTATAATCAAATATCTAGAGGTGATTAGGCTTTAATTGTGGATAAAACACAAATACCCAATTTGTGTTCTTGGTGAATAGTAGGCATCTTGATCTTTGTTAATATTTAAAAAGATGTTAGGCGCGTGTTTAATAAACTAATCCAGATTAGTTATTAAACGGTTGTGGGTGGAATGTGACATGGCAAAAAGGGGAGTTGTGATTGGTGGAGAAAGTGAGTGGGGTGAGGTGGCATGTGGGGATTGGTTAAGGTAACTTCTCTTGTCTTCCAGTTTTGGTCCCTCTTTTTTCTTCTTTCTTCCATTCATTGTTTAAACAGCCAAAAACGTTTTTCCCTTTATAAATAAGTTTGGTTTTTTCTACTTTGGCCACCAAACTTTTTCCAAAATGTTTTAAAGGGTATTTCTTGCCATGTTTTGATATTTGGAGGGCTGATTTTGGCATATCTTCATTCTTCAAGGTGTTGACTTGTTTGTTGACTTCATGGAGGACTAATATTGACAAGTCTTCATTTTTTAGGGACCATTCTTGCCAATTCTTCAAAGTGGAGGGCCCTTTTTGTAAATTGACAAACTTTAAGGATCAAAATTGTAATTTTGAATAAGCAAGGGTTTAAAGTGTCAATTCTTCAATATTGGAGGACCCTTCTTGTACAATCTTCAATTCTTCAAGGGTTATTCTTGGAAAATCACCATTAGGGCTTGGTTCATTGTGCGGCTTCGTTTCCCGTGTTCGTTTTTGCTTGTTTCTTGTGATCTTTTGTCATTTTCTTAATATCCGTACCTAAAATACACATGTAACAAACACAAGCATATATTTTGGCATATTTCATGATATTTAATATATTTTAAGCCCGTTTTGGACGATGAGACTATGTATAAAAGCAGTTTCATCAGAGATCTAACGATAAACCAAGTTAGGATCGAGACGAAAAGAAACCCAACCAAACTGAAGACAAACCCAACCTCGAAACCAAGTTCGACAATTTTATTGAATCTCAAAGAAAAACCAACCTTTTCGTGCGAGATGCATTCACTGACCTCAAAACAAAGTTCGAGGCTTCAAACAAAAACCACCAAGCTTTCATTCAAAACCTTGAAGCTAAGTTTGATCGTTTTGCCGATAAGCAATCAAATCGCGCTTCTGGTTCTTTACCCAGCAACACCAATCCAAACCCAAAAACAACAACAAATATCAACCACCGCAAGCTCGTAATGAACATGTGAATGTCGTATTCACACGGAGTGGTTTATTTACGAATCACCTACCAAACCTACCCAAGATACACCAATCGAAAATCCACTCGATAGTGACGATGAGGATGAACCTAAACCAACCAAAACCAAACCCATTGAAAATAGTATTGTACCCTAATTCTCTCTAACTATGGGCGATTTTTCTAATACCCTAATCTACCGTCACTAATCTTTATTGATCTTCCATCATTCATCGAATAACATTTAATTTATCATTTTCCTTGGATAATCATTGTGTTTATCAGCGAATGTGTGATAGAAGGTAGGCTTGAACTTGTTCTCTCTATTCTTTTTTTGATCCATTTGTCCGTGAATATCGAGACGGTCTAGGGCTAGTAATTACTTTTTATTTGATTCGACGTGAGGATAGTAATTTAATAGTGTGGCTTAGGTCTAATCGTTTCATAGGTTAAGGGTTTTTGTTTGCGTATATTTAAATCATTATTTTATTGGTGTTTCCATGATGGGGACCGGTTAGTAGATATTCATTGGTGTGCGATTGGTGCCATAATTTTTTAGGGTTTCATTTTGTTGAATATGTCTGGAGAGAAAGAATCAACTGGGATTAAACCCTATGGTGCTGAGAAGTCGCCAGTGACTGTTAAGCCACATGCGCATGCTTTGGCATCGAAAATTAAGAACATCGAAGGGAAGCTTTTGGCGAAAAGAGTCCCTGTGAAGGACACTAGTAATGTTCAATCAAAGGAGGTTGATGTTAATAGTCAATCTTTTGCGTCGGTGGTACACATACTCTTTATGGGAGGTTGTGGTAGTTATTCAAGATAGGTTTACTCATACTCTTTATGGTTATTTCATTGGAAAGAGGTTAGCATTCCCTTTGGTCCAGAATTATGTCAAAAACGCTTGGGCCAAATTTGGTCTTAAGCGTGTACAACTGTATGAGGAGTTTTTCCTGTTACAGTTTGAAACCAAAGAAGGTATGGATGGGGTTTTGGAGAATGGCCCTTGGATGATTCGTATGGTTCCTTTAATGTTGAATATATGGACGCCAACGACTGAGTTGAAGAAGGCTGAGGTAAAAAAAGGCGCCTGTTTGGGTTAAGTTGCATCACGTTCTTATAGTGGCGTATTCTGAAATTGGACTTAGTGTTATTACTTCTTAAATTGGGAATCCAATTATGTTGAACTCCTATACGAGTACTATGTGCTTGAGTTCATGGGGACGTAGTACATGCGCTAGGGCTCATATTGAAGTCTCAGCTGATGTAGAATTATTGGAGTCGGTTGTCATTGCCATTCCAAAAGGCAACGATATGGGGCATTCTTTAGCAACCATTGACATTGAGTATGATTGGAAGCCTCCTAGGTGTTCTACTTGCGCTATTTTTGATCATGTTGATGATAAATGTCCCTAAAAGTAGGTTGTTGAGCAGGTTTTTTTGGCTGATAATGATGGGTTTGCGGAAGTGAAGAAGAAAAAATATAAGGCGAAACAAACACATAAGCAGCTGATTAGTGGGATAAAACTTACTAAACCTACTCCTATATTGCAGGTTAGGAGAGAACAATGTGAATCTTCTAAGGCGAATGCAAAGGTTCCTCAACCTTCACTAAAAGGTTGTTCCTAAGGTGCCTAAAACTGTAGTTAGCACTACTAATTCATTTAGTGCACTGGATGTTCAAGATGATATTGATGAGGAAGCTAGTACTAACCATGAGCTGGTGCTTAATGCAAGTGACGATGAGCTTGACGAGGAATTATTTATAGAGGATCAAAACCAGGGGCAAACACTCCTGATTTTCAGGTGTCCAATGATTAATATAGCCTATTAGATTATTAGGAGTTTGAACTTCTCCCTAAACAAAATGAAGTGAGACAAGTTATTTCGGAAAACAATCTTTCTATTTGTGCTATTTTGGAGTCGCTTGTTGGGGATTATAACCTTCATAGGCTATGCTCGCTGGTGTTCAGGCACTGGGATTGGTCTTCTAATGGGTCCTTTTATAGCAAAGGCACGCGTATTATTTTAGGGTGGAACCATAATGATGTTTATGTCATGGTCATTTCTTAGGATGACCAAGTTATCCATATACGTATTTGGATGAAAGCTGAGAAGAAGCAGGTCTTTTGTTCCTTCGTTTATCCCATAACAAATATAGCCAACGCCGCGCATTGTGGCACAATTTGGGTATTCATAAGAGTTATGTGCGTAATCGTCCGTGTTGTTTGATGGGTGATTTTAATGCTGCTATGTTTTTGGATGATTCTACTGCGAGAAGTTCCTCTATTGATATCTCGATGAGGGAATTCAAGGAGTGTGTTGATGATATTAAAGTTATGGATATTCAAAAAATGGGGCTGCAATACACTTGGAATCAAAAATCAAAAGGTGCTCATGGGATCCTTAAGAAGCTTGATCGCATCATGGCTAACTTGGGGTTCTCGAATGAGTTTTTGGGTGCCCATGCTATTTTTAAACCATATCGTATTTCATACCACTCTCCTGTTGTGCTTTGTATTCCTATTATTGCTAAACGTAAGCCTACTCCTTTTAAGTTTTTTAATGTTCTCACTAATCATGAGCACTTTATAGATGCTGTTCAAGGAGTTTGGAGTCAGTGTATAAGTGGGTTTCATATATTTTCTATTGCGAAAAAGCTTAAGCTGCTCAAGAAGCCGTTTCGAAAGCTTTTATAAGATTAAAGAACAACAGTATACCAAACTTTGAACTTTTATTAATGATCAAAACGACGTACAAGACTATTGAAAGTGTTATTAAAACATAAACCTTAAGGCATCCTTTTATACACATAAGGAGCCTTGAACATAAAGCTAAGTATCAACTATTTTAGGAAGATATCAAAAGATAAACATAACAAAATACAATATTCGTGTACATCTTCCTAACTTAAACAAACGTGTGTTGACTTTAGCAATTAACAAGTCTTGACAGTGGCTTGATTCTTCTTGTCTGTGGTTATTCTGTCAGCGGCTTGACTGCACTTGTCAGTGGCATGATCCCATGTGTCAGCGACTAGATGACTTAAAGAATTTTATTCCCAACAGTATATCCTAAACGTGAAACGTAATTTTGGATATTAAAAGCTTAGAGGTTTTAAGATATTCACTTTCAATTTTGCATAGATTTTTTGGACTTGTGAGCTTCAAATTTTTGCTTAGGTGAAGAGGTGCTTAAAAATTATTATTGGGGAAGCTTTTGATTATTCGGTTTGCCAATACTTCAACACAGTGACGCTGGCAAATCCTAAGTGTTTTCCCAATTTAATACATGGAAACTATTATAAAGTTAAGAACCAATAATAGAGATTAAACTGCTAAGTCAATATTTATTAACAATTTATATATATATACTTGCGATAGGAGAAATATCAAATAATAAAAACACATGAGTCTTGAAATAATACAAGTACTCTACGTTTAGCATACTAACTTATAATTAACTCTATCATTTCTCGTCCTCAATTAAATGAGACTTAGCCTAATATACTTAAGGAACAAAGCTAAATGCTCAACACGCACGGTCTAGTAAAAAATTACTCTTATTCTCACCATCGGAAAACCTACATTCGTGTCTTAAACACCTATGAAAAACGAGAAAATTTTGAAATTTGGCCATTTTTGCTTTATTTTGCAAACAAAACGATGAAATTTGGATTGCGTTATGGCATAAGCAAAGAAAAGTATCTATTCACCCCCTCCCCCAATACTAAAATTAAACATTGTCCTCAATGTTTCTAGTCTAAGGGTGAAACACCCCCATACTAAAGATGAAAAGTCGAATGCTTAATATCGAGCATGGAAAGGGTATAACGAATAATCTTAAGCCATTTATGAAGTGTGATAAAAGATAAACATTAGAACATAAAAGGATATCATTGGATATCAGATTCTTCAAAGTAACTGATCGAAGCTCACGTAAAATGAACACGAGAGGCTTCAATCATGACGATGATCCTAGTTAACCACAATTCACAAACAACCACGAAAAAAGGTTGGAAGGCACAAATCCCGTTATATTACGACATTAGAAAGCAATAATATGGACATGGATAAGCATGGGAGCTCCCCCACAAGGCACCTCATTTTTTATAACCGAGTCAAGAGCTCGACTCGAATCCCCATAAATGTGATCATTTAGGGATTATCATGGTAATGTCAATGTGGGTCTTACATGAAAAGCACAAAGCCCAAAACAACCGGTATTAAGGACATAGTCCTTAGATCATGCATATACCAAGGTTAAAGATCGTGTCTTCGTTTTCGGATGATAAACGAAACAACACGACTTTGAGCAAAATACCAAAGGGATTAAAAAGAAGAGCATAAGAAGATAAGGGTGGGACATTGGGTGGGCACAATAATTGAGCTATTCGAGGTAAGCTCGCGCCATAAGCATAGAAATTTTTTATTCCATTGACTACATCGGTGGAAGACCGAGATTTCCCCTTAAACGTGATACCGAGGTCAAAAATCTCGTCCTCGGTGGAGAAATGGGAGGACTCAAAAAGGTGTCCCCCCACACTAAATCCACACAAAACATCGTCAAAAGGAGTAGACGAGTTTGTAGTAAGCTTAATTAAACGCTATGATGACGAGGTTCAATTTAGGACATCGTTAAAATTAAGTTCAAAATCTTTCCCTTTTTCATAATTTAACTCTCCATTATGAAAATCGATTTTTCATTGATTAAGTTGAAAATATTTGGCGCTTCTAAAATGATATTAGGCACACTAAAACATTCCACGTCTAAATCGCCGGTGGGAGGGGGTTACACAAATTTTTAAAACGCGAGTAAATAAAGAAAATTCCCCCCTCCGGGTCAACATACTGGTCATCACTCGAAAAAGGATCGAAAACGTCATTACTTCTCCACGGAAGTGGTCGAGAAATAACATCATCGAAAGACGAATCACTAGTTTCAACCGGCGTGAAACGAGGAATAAAAGGCTCTTAATTTGAAGAATTTGCCTTAGTGGTCAGTACTTCGGTGTCGAAAAACGTATCAATGTGAGAAATTCCATCGGCGGACTTCTCACTTGATAAATCCAGAATCTCACACGGTGTGAATTTAGGAGTAAAAGGCTCGTCGAAAGACGGTTTAGCCTTAACGGTCTCAAAATGGTCCTTCGGAGGGATCGAACGCGGGTTCTCAAAAGAAGTGGTCATCGCCCTAACACTTCCCTCTGGAATTAAGTTTCGGTCATCTTTGAAAAAAGAGGGATCAACGATTTTCCTTAACACCTTACCATATTCTTCTATTTCAAAATCTTTTAAAGGAGTTTTCTCATTAGAAAAATTGTTACTCAAAGGTAAAGATGTTTCAACATTAACAATCGACATTAATGGTGCATATCCAACGAGTTCTTTTTGTTGTTTCTTTTCAAAAACATTTTAAAAAATCCGTTCGTTGATGTCTTCGTTTCTTTTTTATCTTATAATATGACAAAGAATGCACGACTCTAAAATTAATTAGAGTGGGATCAATATGAGACGTATGAGTCTTAGGAGTCGAAATAACTTGAACCTCTCCTTTGGGTTTGGAATGATATCGCTCGGTGAAGAACTCGACGAAGATGATTTTTCCATTAAGGCTTCAAACATTGAAAGAATTTTGTTTTCCGTTCTAGTTTGATTTTCCTCATTTCTTGCTTGATTTTTTCCACCTCTTTTGATTTAGCTCGATTTCATTCTCTCTCTCTCTCTCTCTCTCTCTCTCTCTCTCTCTCTCTCTCTCTCTCTCTCTCTCTCTCTCTCTCTCTCTCTCTCTCTCTCTCTCTCTCTCTCTCTCTCTCTCTCTCAAAACGGCTTTAAATTCGTTTTGCAACTCGGTTTTTATTGTTGATCCCAAACTTAGATCTTAAACCTTAGTTGTTTAAGGGTTGCAATAGCAAGAGTAAACTCAAACTATCACTCGAGAACTTTGCTTGGACAAAGTAACTAAACAAGACGCGGAAAGTAATGTTTAGCACAAGAACAAAGGATGAAACAAACTATTAAGCGTTAACATATTGAAACAAAATACGAATACCCTTGATGGTATTAGGGTTTACAACCTTAAAGCTAAAATGAAATGAAAGAGAAAGTTATGAAATACAATGCCCTAGAGAGTTCTTTTATAATACAAGAACCCTAATACAAGATAACTTTGAGATAAACTAGGAAAGTATTCTACTAATGAAATAGAAACGTGTTATTATCTATTCCATGTTTATCTTTCAAGTAGGGCCTTTGACTTCATACAGTGGGAATAGATCCCACTGTCTTCAATCTTCTGGCAGGGTAAAGTTACACTAGTAGTGGGAACTTGATCATCATAGCAGGATAAACTTCTCTTGAACATTTATTCCCAACAATCCTCCCCTAAACTTGTGCTTTCACCAAAATACAAGTTTTTGAATAAATGTTGCTGGTGATGAGGATGCTTACAAACTCTTAGGCAAGATCTGACTGTGGATGAATCTGAAAAACTCACATGGAACATGATTCTAGCTATCAACCAGTAGATTAGTGTTCATCATCTTCTTCAATGTTTCCTGAGTTAGTGGGTAATACTTGTTGCAAAGAATATAAGCAATTAATCCAGTCATAACTAGCTTAAACACACCAGATGACGTAAACAATTTCCAATGCAACATGGTAGCACCCTCTTGATACTTGAAGGCCAAATCACCCTCTTTAGTTTCAACGTCATTTTCATGGTTGACCATATCACCAGTCTTTCTCAACACCTGACCATGGAGTAGGAAGATGATTCCCAAACTTAGCTTTTAAGACTCTCCACAAGTCATCTAGATCCTCCATGTCCAAGGTCTGAAATATTTTGTTCAATTGCTGAAATGTTTGAGAAGTGTCATTAATCCTAGTTAATTTCCACCAGCTCATCCCCTTGTCTTCATAAACTTCCTACTTCATAATAGGAAACTTCATTCTCAAAGTCTCTGGCACAAAATCATCTGACTCTTCCAACATCAAGCATTTGTCTCTCTCTACATCTGTTAGACCTTGATCTCCTTTTGTGAATACCCCAAGCTTCTCCTTTCTTTTCATCCTCTTTACATCTCTTTGCATGGTTAAATTAGCCTGGGAAGATGATGTTTCAACTGCTGCAGAAGATCCACCTGTTGTAGCAGTTTCACCTACTGCAGCCTATGCCTTTCTTTTCTTTCCTTCCCTGTTCTTTCTCATCAATTACTCCTTCTTTATAATATACTCAGCTTCTTCTACTGAGCCCATGGCCAAAAATTTATCAATACTGTTTTGTCTGATCACAGGGATAGCTTCTCTTTCAATGTCTGCAAAAGTCATACCCGTGAAGTCTACATCCTTGTACCTCTTAAATCTTTTCAACATAACCTTGTAGTTCCTTCCTTCCAGCTTCAGAGTTTAGATACTTTTCCTTTTTGATCTGGCTTTCCCTGATTTCATTGTAGTTCTTTTGAAAGTTGAATGTCATAAGCATTAAATCATGTCTTATATTCAAAGGTTCATTCACAATCTCTTTCTCCCAAGCTTCCAAAATCTTTGCAATCTTCGGCACGTGATCATCTAACTCTCTGAGAATTATTTCAATTTCCTTTTCAATCTTCCTAGGGTTTATCTGTACCTGCTCATCATCAGAAAAGGACAATTTTGAGACATCTAGATGTGCCTCTTCCTTCCTCTTTCTTATTCTTTCTAGTTCCACCTGCTGTTCTTCCTCCCACATTTGCCTAGCCAGAACAGCATCACTTTCAGGAATGGCTCTCAACTCCTCTACTGACTTGAACTTTTGCTTTCTCTTTAGTTGTTCAATCAGAATACTTTTCCCCTTATCTTTTGGATCAACTGCTGGTGATGCTTTTAGTGCAGTCCTTCTAATAACAATTCCCTTTTGTGCTGGTTCTCATTTTTCTTGTGAATGTTTGAGAAATTGCAGCTCTGGTAGAAGCTACACTTGCTAGAGCAGGGGTAACAACACTAGCAGGAGAAAAATATGTTGCAGCATGTGGACTTACAATAGCAGGGGGAATAGTTGTGCTTGTAGGGGGATCTGTTGTAGCAGGTGGAATATCTGTTTGGCCAAGATTTATAAGAGTCTCAGCAATATCCTTTGTAACACTTCCCTTATCACTTCCTTTGTTGGTGCAGAAAGTGTCCAGCTCCTTATTTCTAAACTCTCCACCATTATCTGACCTAATTGTCACCACCTTCATAGTCTTTTGAAGCTCAATCTGAATAATGAAGTTTTTGAGTATCTCTGTTGTGTCCTTCTTCTCAAATAGAAAAGAGGTCCATGTGAACCTTGAGAAATCATCTATGACCACCAAGTAGTACCATTTCTTGTTCATACTTGCCATAGAGGTAGGACCAAAGAGATCCATGTGCAACAACTCCAATGGTTTGGTGGTGGACTGAACAATTTTGGATTTGCAAGAGGCTCTATGTTGCTTTCTCTTCAAACATGCAACATATGTATGGCCATTACTGAAGGTCTTTGAAGGAAGACCATGAAAAAGATTGTGTTTAACCAATTTGTTCATATTCTTGAAGTTTAGATGACCTAATCTCCTGTTCCATTTCTTGCATTCATCAACTATGGCTTTGGCAGATTACACACTAACAATGGCAGAAACCCTAATCTTTTCTAGCCGCCTAAAATTCTAAATGCTTTCTTTTCGTTTATGATCTTAGTTTCATCTACATAATCATTATCATTTTCGTTTTTATCAACAGAATCTTAGATTGTGTTGTTTAAAACGTTATTTATTCTGATTTGTAGGTGATTCTTAGGTTATTCAAGTTTTTTTAGGGTTTCTTTATGAAAAATAGGGTTTCTTTCTTTCTTTGATCTATACGGTGGTTTTTGTGGCTGTTCATTTTAGTGAGAGTCGTTTTAATGGGTGTTTGTTAGGGTGATTGCTCGTGATCTTATATGTGTTGCTATTGGGTGGTGTGTGTTGCTGTGATTAATGGAGGGTCTGAAGAGGGTAGATTTAGGTGCTCTTGCTGAGCGTATGCAACGATTGAGGGAGGCCAATCCAGAAATGTTTGGCGTTAGGGTTCCTGTGAAACTCAGCAGCTTTACAATGGAGGCTGATGTTGAGACGACGGATCTCGCTGGGGTAGGATTTGATTCGCAGAATGAGACTATTGCTCATGATGCTGATGTGCAGCCATGTGTTACTCCTGCTGTGGCGGCTATGGTTGAACAGGGAACTAACAGTCCTATGAGTGCTGCATGTCTTCATTCAAGTCCAGTAGGGGCTGATATTAGGAGTGGTACTCCTTCGCCTATTGTTGCTGGTACTATGGCGGGAAAGGACATTAGGCAGAAGTTTGCTAATCTTTTTCATGAGCCAACACCATTTAGTCCAAAGAAAGTTGTTATGGTTTCTCATGTTACAGATTTTGAGACAGTTGCGGGTGCGGATGTGGCAATACCAAAAATTGCTGTTGATGAGGTAAAAGCTCATTTCACGAATACGTTATATGGATACTTTCTTGGTAAGAGAATAGCTTTTACTCTAATGGAGAGATATGTGATGAATACATGGTCTAAGTATGGTATAGAGCGAGTTATTGTTCGAAATGGTTTTTATTTGTTTAAGTTTAAGACTAGGGAGGGGATGGAGCAGGTTCTTGAAAGTGGTCCTTGGATGATCAGGTTAGTCCCCATTATCCTTAATATCTGGAAGCCTAACACGAAGCTTGTTAAGGAGGAGGTTACTTCTGTTCCCGTTTGGATCAAAATCCATAACATTCCTATTTCTGCTTATTCGGAGGTGGGTCTTAGTATCATTACCTCTAAATTGGGTAAACCTATAATGCTGGACAGTTATAGTAGTGACATGTGCATTAATCCTTGGGGACGATGTACATATGCGCGGGCACTTGTTGAGGTTACTTCTGATCAAGCTCTCGTGGATTCGTTAGTTGTTGCTATTCCACTTGAGGATGGAATTGGTCATTCTATGGAGAGAGTTGAGGTGGAGTATGAATGGCAGCCTCCACATTGTTTGGAGTGCAAAAGATTTGGTCATTCGAGTGCTCAATGTCTGAAACGTCTGGTTACTAAGACTGCTGCAGCACGTGCTGCTCAATCAAGTCCTAATGATGAATTTACTGAGGTGAAAAATAGGAAGAATAAAGGAAAGCAAGTTGATCAGCAATGGAAGCCTAAACCGGTTGCAGGGTTGCGCCTTACTAAACCTAAAGTTTCATATTATAAGCCGCCGACGAAAACCGGTATGGAGAAAAAACAAGCAAAGAAATCTGATATGTCTAATGTTGCATCTACCTCTACATCAAATTTTTTTAATGGAACTCAATTGGGGAAGAGGATTATCTAGCTCCAGAACATGGAAAGAAGAAGTCTAAGGGATCAGGATTAGTTATTAACGAATCTGATGCTGATGATGATATGTTTGATCCTAATGATAGCTACGCGGATAAATATGATTTTAATCTTACTAATAAGAATAGAAAGTAGCTCGTTTGGTTGATCGTAAGATAGGCATGTCTATCTTATGTAGGTGATTGGTTTTAGCTAGTTTGTAGCTTGTTTTTTGCCCATATAACGGGCTGTGATAAGGGATTCACCCTTATCCTTCTGTACTTAAATGTTTTTTTTTGGTTAATATATCTTTTACTAGGGACAATCCCCTTTACCAAAAAAAACTATGGCTTTGGCAATAAGACATGTTTCATTGTCTTGAAGAGTAATGCCCTTTAAGTCAATGGTATACATATTCTTCTGTATTGGAGTTCTTAGAACAATAGGTGTATTTGGTGGTAATTCAAACTCGTTTCCTATCATAGCCCACCATGGCGGAATATGGGACGCGACGTATGGATATCATCACAACAAACGGTGTCTCTATAGAGAAAATTAAAATGCAAAAATAATGTCATAAATGGTGACACAATATCGTGACAATATCTCAACCAAATGCAGAAGTCTAGGTAAGTAGGTAAAAGTCCTACCTCTTACCAAATACAAACAAATAACAAACATCAAACATAAAGGTGCCTAACAGTACCACTTATTCAAATAACAAAAGTAAATCTAAGAGGAAAGGGATTCCTCCTAATGCAATCCTAGCAGCCTCTAGACTCTAGCCACTTCTAACATCATCCTTCTCAACTACCTCACCTGAAAATGACACTAAATCTGTCAACATAAAGTTGGTGAGAACATAAGTTTAAGCTATCTAAAACATCGTAAGAAACCTTGACATCTGTTGTAAGTAAGTTAAAGAAAACAAGCTAAAGAAATGGACTAAAATGTGATAATCATGTTACATGCAACTACACACAAAACACAATTATAACAATAGAACACATAATAAGAACAATGCACCTACACCTATCCGGATCTTTTCCACACCCCGTAAGTAAGTTGAACCATATCCCCTTCGAGAGGTCTTGCCTCTGAGAAGACGATGTACAAGAACTCAAGTACTCAGAACGCATATCAGTACACATAATAGAACATATAACATAATACACAAGTAAGCATATCACATAATAACACATTTATGTCCACACGTTTCAAAACATTATCAAAACATTTTAAAGAACATTACAAGTTTCATCTCCATCCCATACTGGAAAAACATCTAACAACTTAGTGAAAATGAGACTATGAACTCACTTGACAAAGCTTCTCAAGTTCCCGTACACAAGCAAAATCTAACACAACAATGCATACAATAAAGACATGAACAAATAAACCAAAATGGCTCATCAACATGATTGATGTCTAACTCTCTTACACATTCTAATCTCATCTTATGGCTACAAGTATCCTATTACACCCCTCTACAAGCCCCTTAACCTTGTTAAGTTCGTAACCTATCCCGTTATCATTTTACCCAAAACATTCCCGTTTTTCATACCCCAAACTATGTGTCGCATCCCCCCTTTAAAAAAAATAACATTCTCTATTAAAACCCTACGCCCTTACATGTGTTAGCTAACTCTCATAATTTTTTCCTACCTTAAAGCTATTGTTAAGGCCCCGATATATATATATATATATATATATATATATATATATATATATATATATATATACATCCATTAATCGAGCCAGACATACTTGGGTCCACTCATTTATAACTCCTTGTCTACATCAAAAGGCGTCCCCTTTCATGTATACAAGAGTTCATAAATTTACGGTTCGGGAACTTATAGCTTTCTTGTTCAAATGAAAAGGCGTCCCAATCCATTTCAATGAGACGATTATAAGTCATCCTACTCAAGTATTACTACCTCTCAACATGATGTCAAATCCAAATTACATACCATAGTAAATACAAGGTGTTATTAAACTTACTTCATGATTTCCGTATTCAAACGTCCCATTCCATCTAAATAAGGAAAACACAAACAATCTAGGGTCCAGTAGTTTAAAACTTTCTTATTTAAATGTCTCAATCCATATATATATATATATATATATATATATATATATATATATATATATATATATATATATATATATATATATATATATATATATTTGGTAAAAGGGTAACAATGACCTCGGTAAATAGAACCAAAAAAAGCGTTGAAGTACAAGGAATGTGGCTGAAATACCACATTAACCGCAAGCTACAGGCAGCTTGTTAAACAAAATGTTTATGACAGGCCATAAACATTAACTAGTCTAGAATACTGGAAATATATAAACTAGACAAAAACCAAGACGATAACATGAAGTTACGAGGAAAATAATAAAATATCAACATGGGATCAGCCAGTAGGAGTGCTTGCCCCAATATTAGTGTTGAGAAGATTCACCGATTCATCAAAGACGACCTCGACTCCCTCCTCCTCCTCATTATCTTCCTCACTTACTGGAACCCCTTCGTCAATACCAGGCATGGACAAAGTTGAAAATTTATTAGATGTAGAAACACTGCTCATTTGAGCTTTACCCTTGTTCGGACCATTAGGATTGCTAGACTGCTGCAACTGACCAGATTTAGTATTCAACTTCCTACTATTATCACCACTCGTACTTGTAGTATCCAAGTGAGTTTTTGGACGAAATGCAACCGTCTTACCTGTTTGGAAACCCTTGCTCAATGGAACACCTCTCGGAACTTGATTCCCTAAATTACCTTTGGACTTCTTCCTCTTGCTTTGCACTTGTTGAAATCCATCATTATCAACATGAGTTGTCACATTTTCAACCGTTTTAGGGTTGACATTTTTTGGACAAGAATCAAAGGCATGGCCAAAAATATTACAAGTATGACATCTAGGGGGTTTCCATTCGTATTCAACACGAATTAAATCCTTAGTACAACCAGAGCATTCAAGATCAGGACACCAATAGTAACGTTATCTATAAACTCCGAATCAGCATTCATCTCAATAAGACAACGAGCAAAACTACAACGACCCCAAGACTCTTTACACATATTATCAGTATAATTATCCATCATAATAAGCTTACCAAGAAACGAAGCAATTAAACTAATACCTTCCTCTTCAAAAACCTGTAGCGGGACATCATGAAACTTGACCCATACCGGAATACGGGTTAGTTCCTCCTTTAGAAGATTCGTTTTCATAGTCCATTTCTTAAGAAAAATTGGTGAATTACGAACCATCCACGGACCACCTTCCAGAACCGCATTAAGACCCTCACTAGACCCAAATTGAAAAAAGAAAAAACCTTTCTCATTCATCATGATACGCTTAAGACCATGTTTTGCCCAGTTATTCTTAGCAAAATACTCAACCACAGGAAATGCAATCCTTTTACCAAGAAAGTAACCATATAAAGTGTTTTGGTAGCGAGTATTTACTTTTTCAACAACCTTCTTAGGAATAGAGATATTAACCCCTTCACAGACATTATCAGAATTAAACGAAGAAGAGACTGCATTAATACCTCCATTAGTAGACGTAACCATATCAGCTTCAAATTTGCAAAGTAATTCCAGAATTTCTTTAGCACGGTCATGTAAGATCAATCCCCACAAAGGATGTTTCTTCATTCTTAATTCATGCATAAATTCACCCGCATCACCAACCGTGCAAATCGTTACACCAAATAATTTCAAAACCTCATGTATATTACACGGTTGCATACCATTAATTGTTGCAGCCTTAGCTGCAAGGTCCAAAGATACATCACAAGAAGAGGAAACATTTGGAATAGAGTCATCTGTTTCCTTAGCCATTTGTGCTGAGTGCACACTCGAACCACCTGAACTGAGTGAAGAAGTTTTGCTAGTTAGATTCTTATGGCGTTCACACAAAACTTCATAATAAAGCATAGTGGTCTCTTTAGGTAAGGTAGACCATTTAGGAAATTTGTTTGCCTTAACACCATTTGCAAACACTTCAATGTCACGCACAGTATTCAAAGGAATAGAAAACAAATTAGATATCTCCTCTAACGTTACTAAAACCTTAAGATTAGACACCATATCCCTATCATTCCAACCTGTAAACAATGGCTTATCACTTTCATTGCTCGAATCCATGCCAATCAAACACAGCCCTAACCACGAAAAATAAACCCTAAACAAACAGTAACCGAAACCCCTTAAAAATAAACAAACAAGACAAATGTGACGACACCCTAAGAAATAAACCACGAACAGTAAGCTAATAATTACTTAAGGTCAGCCGACCAAAGTTAAGGTCAGCCGCCAAAGTTAAGGTCAGCCGCCAAAGTAACAATTAATTCCTTGCGATGGCAATTAATTCCTTGCGATGACTATTAATTCCTTGCAATGACCACTACAATTCCACGAATTCAAATGTCAGCCGACCAAAAAAGTTAGGGTCAGCCGACCAATTAAATTAACCAAAAGAAGGTCAGCCGACCATTAACACATCGAAACCTTAAAAAACAATTTATGCGATACACTATTTAAACAAACAACGAACAACTTGCCCAGGTATCACGTGATCCCAACCTAGATAGGACACCACCGACAGTAGACAATTAATTGCGAAAAAGACAATTAATAGCGCAACCTATCACATGGATCCATTAATATGCATCGACCAACAAAAGACAATTAACCACCGACGATAGAAACAAAACAATCGCACAGACAATGACGGCAAAAAAACTAAAATTAAAACCAATTTAATTTACCCTAAAATCGATCAACCAAATAAAGACTTTGTTAACTCAAGAATAATCAGTGATTATTCGAGAAAACAGCATCATTATAAAGTATTCGGATTAAAGGAAAAAGAAAATTAGGTTATGAGAAGAAGGGATTTTTTTGCAGCCATTGATGTTTTTTAAGGGTTTTTTTAGTTTGCAGCCATTGATATATATATATAGAGGGAGGTTAATGTAAGAGATTTTTTTAAGTTATAAAAATAAGAACTTATCCACGCCGTTAGATCTTTTAGATGGTGTTAGATTAGATTAACACTAAATGAGAGACATTTAATTAATTGAATGAAGTTATAAGGGTATTCTAGTGAATCTATCACATTTTTTGAATTTATTTTTGCCATTTCTTTTCACTGAACATTCTTTACTTAATACATAGTAGTCAATTTCTAGTTTTTTTAGCAACCATAAATATTTTATAGTTAAATGTATCAATAAAACACCAACCACTACTAATAGTGATACATTTAATTATTGTCATTGTCTTTTAACTGTTACGTAAACTTTGCAGATACATTGAATAAAAAATATAGTACAATGTTTCACTTCATACTAATACAGTACATATTTTGCTACACACATGCACCAATGCACGCACCTTTCTTTCTTTTTTTGTCAACAAAACGCATCTAACACAAAATATTATTCCAACTTCTTTTTAATCTAATTCGGAGTTATAGCAATAATAATACGATACTACAAAAAATCTTTAAGATAAACAAATCGCATCAGCCCACCACCGGTACACCGGCTGCATCAACCCATCATCATCAACCATCGGTTCACTGGTACATCAACGACACCAACCCATCGCTATCAAACTCTGATACATCGGTGCATCAAAGACACCAACTCACCACCATCAGACTCTGGTACACTGGTATATCACGCAACCAACCTACCATCATCAGCCTCCCGTACATCGATACAACAGCGACACCTTTGGTACATCAGCGATACATGGTGGATTTGTGCAACACGTACCACGTTGCATCAAGTGTACCGATGATATTAGCAAAAAGACATTAACATTTCAATTTCTATTTATTCGATGTAACAACGATACAAAGCCGTGTTAGTTTTATTTATGTAACGGTGGACCAGCGGAGCGGCGGCATGGCAGTTTGTTATGAAGTCGGTGTACGAGCGACATCAACATCATGTCATGTTTTTATGTATCCGATCGACCAACTACACAAACGCCCTACCAGCCTTTTTATGTAGCGCGAGCGACATGGCAGTTTTTTTATGTAACCGGTGTACCAACGACAGCAATGGCATGGCCATTTTTTTGTAACAAGTGTACCAGCGGCAAGTGACGACGTACCAGATTTCAGTAATTGTGTAAAAATGATTCCTTATAAGAGCATGCTTTTTGTGGATCGGTGGCATTTTTTTCATGGATTTTTTGTCTTTTGTGCTATGTATTAGTGGTAGATAGGTTTTTAATAACCATAGATCAATGGTTATTTTTTTGTTATGCATCGGTGGTTTTTTTTATTGTTATCACAGGGAAGAGTGAATGAAGATTGGAGGCCGGTGTTTGATTTAGAGATGAAGAGAGATGAGATTAGTTATTAGGGTTATTGGAAAAAATAGTGCAAATTACTTTCATATCCTTTTGATTATACTTTTAATTTTCAGTTTTTTTATTTATTAAATTCCACTTGTCCATCAATGAATGAGTTCTTACTTTTACAACATTAAAAAGTTCTCATATGATCTCGATTATATATATATATAAATATATATATATATATATATATATATATATATATATATATATATATATATATATATATATATATATATATATATATATATATATATATATATGAGATTTATTCCACATCATAGTGTCATGTCATGTCATTTAACTTTAAAAATAATTGATTTTTTATAAATAATTTTCGAAATAAAAAAATTCGTAAAAAAAAATTTCGAAATTTTTTTTTCGAATTTTTTTTTCAAAAATATTTTTTCAAAAATATTTACTGCATCACAGTTACATGTTTTACTGCATCACGATTAAATTTTGAAACAAAAATTTTGTAAAATTTTTTCGAAGAATTTTTTTGGAAAAATTTTCATTTTTTTACTGCATTATAGTTACATGTTTTAGTGCATCATGTTTATAAATCAATGTATTACAATTTTAATTTACTACATTATAGTGCATTCACCAATGTTTTAATTATGATGTAAAAAATTATAACTATGATGCGGTAAACTATTACATTAATGCACGAATAATACAAAGTGATAACTAGTGATATAATTTTTATTCTCCAACGGATAACTATAATGCATTTGTTGGGTCAAAAGTTGATGAGTCAAATCACTATGGAAACAAGAAGGACCAAATATGGCATTAGGAGAAACTTCAAGCTGGTGGACAAAATACAAGAAAGTTTCCCCTGCTACAATACTTTCCACTGTTGTGAAGATTCCCCTGTCATGTATTAAAAACATAGAGATTTGGTCAAGTAGTGATAAAAATGAATAATTCTGTTTTGATTTAGTCATTATTATCTTATTTAGTTTCCATGTATCCCTGGGTTCCTTAAGTTATAAAAGGAACGCCAGACCATAGGTTTTATTCATCAGTTCCAACATACAAAATGTAACTTACTGCTATTATAATCTCTAGGTGTGGGATTCAATGTATACACAACCAGAGTGATTTGTGTTAATGATTAATACAAATCCTTTTGGGAATTATTCGCCTCTTAAACATATTGTTCATGTTAATTGTGCAATTCCGCTGTGTTCATCACATGTACAATTATCATCCTAGATAAAATGGTTTCGACTGTTTGAGTCTAACGATCTTGGATTCAACATGTGGTATCAGAGCGGGTGGCTCTCGATATCTAGGAAAATCAAGATGCTTAATTTCGTTGCTGTGAAGATCTAGGGTTTATGTTAAAACTCTAGATAATTAATTTTTGTTGCTGTAAAGATGATGATTGAAATTGTGTATAATGCAGTTCGTTTTTCTCAGTTCTTGCTAATTGAAAGTCCTAACAATATCGGGTTTTTAACTGTTTTTTGTTGTATATATTTTTTTGGATATTCTATTTGCTAATTCAAACAATGACTTGCAAAATTGAAAAAATATTATCTACTTATATGTAAAACATTGTGCAAATACCAAGTTTTTATTCAAGCAAATTCAAAATGTAAATTTCAAAACTAAAAGGACTGAAAATGTAAATTCTATGAAAATTAAATGCTCAAAATGTAAATCTATCAAGTATAAGGACTGAAAATGTAAAACAGTTAACCAAAAGGATCAAATATGTAAACAATGTAACAAACTAACCAAATTGTAACAAATTGCAAAACTACTAACTAACTTTTAACAAAATTCAAACTTTGAGGACTGGATTAGTGCAAACCCTAAAAATGTGTAAGTTTAGCCAGGTTTGAAACCATTTTAATACACTAGGGACTGAAATGCAATATTGAAAACTTTTTAAGCCAAAACGGGTTCAAACAACAAATAAGCTCGTTTGAGCTTATTTCTCAACCAAAATTAACCCAACAAATTGCAAAATGCTTAAAATTGAAATTAAGCTAGGTCTGTAAAAGGAATTTGGCTAAAAGTGTCTAATAAGCAAATAAGCACTTCCCAATAAGCACTTAATAAGCCCTACAAGAATCTAGACATGCACAATTAGCTTTTTGTACTGAAACTGATTAAAGAGCTCAAAACAAGAATGGGAAATCAAGTCTTATCAAAATTCATCAAGAAATAAGCCTGGAAATTGAAATAAGCTGAAAATGGCTTATGTTGACCAAGCGTTGACCAAGATTTTTTCCAAAAAGCTAAAATTCTCAAAAATCAACCACCAACTACTACTAGGTGATATTGTGAAATAAAATCGCCAGGTTTGTGAAGTGGATTAAGAGATATGAAAATTCAGTTTTCATTTACAGAAACATCACTTTGCTTATCAGTTCAGATTAATGCTTATTTCTCTTTGCTTAATGGAAACTGTACAAAATGCTTATAGAATATAAAACTTCATAATATGAACTAGCTTTGAGAACTGGTTTGGTTAAATTTCATCAACAAACAAACAAATGCCAAGCTAATGAAGTTGACAACTTTTTTAAAGCAAAAATGACTGAAATGTGACCCAAACCTTTTTATTGCCAATTGCCTTTTTGACCTTATACTTGACTTGAAAAGGACTCAAAACACTTAGTTATGACTATGTGACTGGAATTGAACATTTATTTGCCAAAGACCAACACTTGAAAATCTTAAACCAGCTAAAGCCAAACACTCCTTTAACTGATCTCTTTGAAAATTTGTAAAGACTTTATAAGCACAAATCTATACTGAATGAAAACCTATAGCAAACCAAACTCAATGCTCAAAATGAAATGTTTAAGAGCTATAAGCAATCAATGAAAGCAACTAGAACTCAAATGATGAAGTAAGGCTAAAAATGACTGAATAAGCTAACAACTAGAACAGTTATCAAAGCAATAAGCAGATAAGCAACACTTAAGCTACAAACTACTAGAATCAGATAAAGATCAAACTAAACAAGTTTTATCATGCATTCACCAAAGATTTACATTAGAAATGAAGCATGCATTTGACAATTTGAGTGGAACCAAAACAAGAACTTGTGAACCTTGTGAAGTACCCTTTGAGCAGTAGAGGAGTGCTGAACTCTCTAGTCTAGTGCTAACCACCACCTTAGCACTAGATTAACCTATCTACAATCAACAATCAGCTACTCATCAACAAGAATCAACATAATGGCTTGAATTCATCACTTGTGCTATGGATTTGGACTGAAATCAACAAACAGCTACTATCTTCAATCCAAAGTCAGTTATGATCAATATTTGATCATAACAAACTCAATGCAGCAACAATAGTATCAACGGAGGCAAGAATGAACAGTAAGGATGATGAGAAAATTTGGCGGGAAAAGAAGAATTTGAATTTTATTAATGGTGATTTGTTACAAAGCTGTTGAATAGGTAACTAACTGCCTAACTAACTCAAGAGTGTGTCAAACTCTTGAGTAGTTTAGCTAAAAAGGGAAATTGATGAGAGGAAAAGTAAAAGTGTGTGTTTTACACATTACAACTACTTAACAAGAAATGAAGACTAAACAGCTATTTATAGGCTTGAGAAGGAGATTTGTTGGGGTTGGTGACGTGTTGGGACCAATCTCAGGTCTCCACGTGGCATAATTCTGCTGAGTTGATTTTCCAGGTATGAACATATTTTGAGTTTCTTGATTGAGTTGATTCCATGTTAATTGATCATGACCAATGGATTCGTCTCTAAAAAATAAGCAACTTTGATGTTTATAACTTTCCATGAAATTTACTCTAGCTCCAAAACGATCCTGGGAATTTTTGGTTATTTGAAGATGACACGTGTCATATGATTATTGGTTGAAAACAATGCACACGGATTGCACTGTTGGGATACTCTCATTAATTGATGGCGGCAGTAGTGGATAATAAATGCCATTATGTGGCAATCCATGTCTCCTCTTTTCTGGCTTCTTATTGGTTAAAGACTTGTCACATGGATTGAACTAGTATAACTTTCCAAAATAGGCAGTTTTGACCCTTGAACTTTGGCAGATTGCAATTAAAGGCTAGCAGCTTCATTTCTTTGGCATTTTTAGTCCTCCAACTTTCATTCTTGAACAAAATTGGTCCTTTGACTGAGTTGACTTGAGAGTTGACCTTTTTTGACTATGATCTTGACTTTTTACAATATTTACACTTTGGTCCTTCATCTTTGGCAGTTTGTCAAGATAGGTCCTTGCACTTCAAAGTCTTGTCACTTTTGATCCTTCTTTGTCTTTTTCATCAAATTAAGCTTGATTATTCCTTGTATGCTTGAAAATGCATCCTTTTACCTACACAAGTGTACACAAACACAAACATACCACATAACACTGTTTTTGCAAGATAAATTGGTATTTTGCTTCATGTTTTAGGGTTATTTGTTGATAAATTGATATGAGTTTAAGCTCATATCAAATCCCCTACACTTGAACATTGTCATGTCCTCATGCAATTCTATATATTTTAAAGCACAAATTTACATTCTCCTCATAATTAATCCACCTTGGCCATATGGATTGCATCTACACTACTCTAAACTACATGATGTATGATTTTGAGTTTTAACAATGCAATGAACAAAATACAATTCTATCTATATCTTTTTGATTTTTCTTGAAATGGTTTTGATGGAAATAACTCATAAAGAATTCAATAGCTTTGATTAGGGCTTGGGTACCATGGACATTTATCACCCTCAAGTTTCACTTTCCCCATACCAAGCTTAAAAATGGGATCATTGCATTCACAAGTAAAAAGTGCATCAACTTATTCATGACAATTAAATGTGGAACCGGTTATTATTTGAGCAAATTGCTTGTGGGCAAATTTGTCATTTATTCAAGTGTGAAATATAAGAAGTGTAAAATCCAAAAATAAGGAAGCACGGTTTTAATCCTAAGTAATCCTCTCATCCATTACTTGAAAAATCGCTCACAATTAATACAAGTCCGTTTCAAGAATAATAAGTCATTCGCCTTATGTGTAAAATCCTCATGTCATGCTTTCATAAGTAGCTACACACTCGCTATGGAAAGAAAAATAAAACTCACGCAATAATTTACATCCGCCATCTTTTTGAGACTTTGGATCTTCAACCCCGCAACCCGTCAAGGTAATATTGGAACTCAATAGTCACTATAATTAACACCACACTGCCCCTCTTGGGAGTCTTGTATAATTATTTTTTTTTCTTTTTTTTTTTTTTCTCTTCTAGCCACTCATTTTTTATAAGCCGCTCTTATTTTTCTTTATTCCTCACAAAGAAAGCTTAAAAGAATAAAAGGAAAAACACCCGCTAAATATTGAGCATGACATAAGTCTAATATACATAAAACGTTCTAACTTAGAATCTTAAGACGTACTTATATCAACCATGAATGATTAGTCAAAAATGCATAAGAGATTACAAACCAATTAAAACCGTACTTGATTATTTATTAACATATATACATGCGAAGAAAATAGAGACAAAGAAGAGAAGGGTTTAGCCACAAGTAATTATCATGAAGTTTATCTAGCCCTTTTATACTTGCTTCAACTCTATCATTTCCCATTCTCCACAAATTTAAAATCTCAAATAATGAAATTGGTGGATGCTTAGCCTAATAGACCAATGAAGGACTACATGGTTAAGGATACTAGCTAGAGAGTGCTAAGATAAGCAAACTCGGGTTGAGTCAAAATATCCATGGCGGGCCTAATATGTCAAAGAAATCTAAACTTGTTAAACCATGTTTTATTATATTTTTCTCTTATATATATTTTTGATGAAAAATGAAAGGAGAATATATACAATGCAAATGTGTTATGCAAAATGATTGATGCAAAAATTATGAATGCATATTTTTGGTGGCCAAAGTAGATCAAAAATTTGAAAAATGTTGAAACTCCAATTTTCCATGTTATCATGAAAGACAATGACAAGTTCTAGGTAAGGTCACTTCGATAGAAGACCCCCCTACACTTAAGCTAAACATTGTCCTCAATGTTTAAGAGCAGGGAAATATAAAACTTCCCCTACACTTATGACAATGAATAGACTTTGCTTAACCCAAGTTAAGGAAAGGACAACTATTAGTGAAATCATGTTTAAGCACAAGGTGTCAATGAAAAATCACTATAGTAACGAAGTGAACCGGATACAAGGGCCTCATCCATAAGCTCCAAAGCATGAAATGAGTGAGCAACCCTGCAAACAATCATGAAGACAAAAGAAGGTCTCCCCTACACTTATCTCCAAGTCTATACCTTTATTTCTAACCTACAACACTCTAAACCTAGTTATACGATGCTTGAGTTAATGAGTCTCTAGCTCGACTCGTCTCTCAATGAATTAATTCATGGGGAAAATGGGGATCTCTTGGACCATTTCAACGGAAATGTCCTCCCCAAAGTAATGCTTAACACGGTGACCATTCACTTTAAAATTTAGACCATCGGGTTATGACAACTCAATAGTTCCATATGGAAACACTTGAGCAATAGTGAATGGACCGGACCATCTTGACTTAAGCTTGCCCGCAAAAAGTTTCAATCTTGAGTTAAAAAGGAGAACCGGCTCTCCAACTTTGAACTCACGATTCTTGATCTTCGCATCATGCAATTTCTTAGTCTTTTCCTTGTAAAGCAAAGAATTTTCATAGGCATTGGCTCTCAATTCATCCATCTCATTGAGTTGATCTTTCCTATGGGAACCGGCTTGGTTTAAATCAAAGTTAGCCCACTTGAGAGCCCAAGATGCCTTGTGTTCTAACTCAAATGGGAGGTGGCACGCTTTTCCATAGACAAGCCTATAAGGAGTACAACCAATTGGTGTTTTAAAAGCCGTCCTAAACGCCCACAAAGCATCATCAAGCTTATCCGACCAAGAAGCTCGATGCTCTCCCACCGTTCTCTCTAAAATTCTCTTCAAACCACGATTTGTGACCTCGGTTTGACCATTTGTTTGAGGGTGATACGCGGTAGAAAGTCTATGATTAACTCCATATTTCTTCATCACTCTCGTGAATTGATCATTACAAAAATGCGTACCACGATCACTTATGATGGCCCTAGGTACACCAAATCTAGCAAACAATTGTTTCAAAAACTTGACAACAACTCTAGCATCATTGGTAGGTAAGGCTTTAGCCTCCACCCATTTGGACACATAATCCACCGCCACAAGTATATACTTGTTTCCCTTAGAGGATGGAAAAGGTCCCATGAAATCAATGCCCCACACATCAAATATCTCACACTCTTGGATAAAATTTTGTGGCATCTCATCACGTTGCGTAATTTTTCCTTGTCTTTGACACACATCACAAAATTTCACCATTTCATGGGCATCTTTGTAAATGGAAGGCCAATAGTAACCCGAATCAAAGACTTTCTTGGCGGTATAGTTAGGCCCAAAATGTCCACCCGTAGGTCCTTTATGACACGCTTCTAAGATCTTAAATGCCTCGGGCACATCTACACACCGTCTAATGATTTGGTCCGCACATTGCCTAAAAAGATAAGGATCATCCCAAAAGTAGTACTTAACTTCCTTAAGAAACTTCTTCTTTTGTTGATAAGTAAGACCCTCAATAAGCACATTGCCCACAAGATAGTTTGCGATATCCGCAAACCAAGGAGTGGCATCCTCTTGGGAAGAGATAGACATGAGCTCCTCTAATGGAAAGGATTCATTGATTTCTTGATGTGGCAAATCTCCTTGAAAAGGATGCTCAAGTCTACTCAAGTGATCCGCCGCTAAATTCTCGGCCCCTTTCTTATCACGAATTTCTATCTTAAACTCTTGAAGCAACAAAACCCATCTTAAAAGCCTAGGCTTAGCATCTTGTTTTGTCATAAGATACTTGAGAGCGGAATGATCCGTATACACTATGGTTTTGGAGAGCACAAGGTAGGGTCTAAACTTCTCAAAAGCATATACTATAGCAAGCAACTCTTTTTCCGTGGTAGTGTAATGAAGTTGTGCACCGGTCATGGTTTTACTCGCATAGTGTATAGGTTGAAAATGCTTATTAACTCTTTGTCCTAAGACGGCCCCCACCACATAATCACTAGCGTCACACATAAGCTCAAAAGGTAATTCCCAATTTGGAGAAACCAAAACGGGAGCCTTAGTCAATTTCTCCTTAAGAGTCTCAAAAGAGTCCAAACAATCTTGGTTAAAAATGAAAGGAGCCTCTTTCTCCAAGAGGTGAGTCATCGGTCTAGCTATCTTAGAAAAATCTTGTATAAAGCGCCTATAAAATCCCGCATGACCTAAGAAACTCCTCACACCTTTAACCGAGGTGGGTGGGGGAAGCTTAGCAATCACATCAATTTTAGCTCTATCCACTTCTAATCCCTTGTTGGATATTTTGTGTCCTAAAACAATCCCCTCTTTCACCATAAAGTGACATTTCTCCCAATTTAGCACTAAACGTGTTTCCTCAACGCTTAAGCATTCTCTCAAGATTGGTGAGACATGAGGTAAATGAATTTCCAAAGACGGAAAAATCATCCATAAAAACCTCCATGGTTTGCTCTATCATGTCATGGAAAATCGCCATCATGCACCTTTGAAACGTCCCCGGTGCATTACATAAGCCAAAAGGCATCCTCTTGTAAGCAAATGTACCGTAGGGACAAGTGAATGTGGTCTTTTCTTGATCCTTAGGGTCAATGGGAATTTGGAAATAACCCGAAAAGCCATCAAGAAAATAATAGTACTCATTTCTCGCTAAGCGTTCAAGCATTTGATCCATAAAAGGAAGCGGGAAATGGTCTTTCCTAGTCGCCTCATTGAGTTTTCTATAATCAATACAAACTCTCCAACCGGTCACAAGTCTCATGGGAATAAGCTCATTGTTCTCATTAGGCACCACGGTGATTCCACCCTTCTTTGGAACACAATGAACCGGGCTAACCCATGGAGAGTCGGAAATGGGGTAAATCATACCCGCATCTAAGAGTTTAATCACTTCCTTCTTAATAACCTCATGGATTTTTGGGTTAACTCTCCTTTGGTTTTGAATGGCGGGTTTATAATCATCCTCCATAAGGATTTTGTGTGTACAAAAATGTGGATCAATTCCCCTTATGTCGGATATTTTCCATGCTAAGGCTTTCTTGTGTTTCTTAAGAACTTCAATAAGTTGCTCCTTCTCATCCTCTTTCAAATCTTTAGCAATGATCACAGGTAATTGGTCTTTGCCCTCTAAGAAAGCATACTCTAAGTGGGATGGAAGGTCCTTAAGTTCAATAGGAGGTGGACTCTCTATGGAAGGTTTTACTATGGAAGGTTCCTCAATGGTAACTTCTTGTGGAATAGGAGAAGGGATAGGGTCCTCATTGAGCAACTTTTGGATCGTAAGAATATCTTCTTCCCAATTAATGGGAGAATCATCATCACCAAGAAAGTTTGACTCAAATTCCTCCAAGAGGAAATCACTCTCTCCAAAAGGTGTTAAAGAGGGAGCAATTGAGGCCACGGTTTCAACATGGGGCATCTCATCACTAGTACTCTTACAAGCATCATGAAAGTGTTCATCACACACCTCATCTAACACATCAACAATGTTAATAGTCTCACACGGTCTAGACTCCTTAACCTCTTTCATATCACAAACTTTCCCTAACTTAAACACCACTCTCTCATCTTCTACTCTCATAATTAGTTCTCCTTCCGCCACATCTATCAAAGTACGACCCGTTCTCAAAAACGGTCTACCAACAACCAAAGGCACTCTAGGATCCATGTCATAATCAACCACTACAAAGTCGGCCGGAAACGTAAACTTATCCACACCTACAAACACATCCTCCGCTATACCTACGGGGTAAGTTATGGTTCGGTTGGCTAGTTCAAGAGTCATCCTAGTGGGAGTGAGCTCGGGAAGAGAGAGTTTTTTCCAAACCGATAAAGGCATGAGGTTAATGCTTGCCCCTAGATCCGCCAAAGCCATGTAATTTTCAACACCGGGAAAATTACAAGGTATCAAGAAGCGCCCCGGATCTCCAAGTTTTGTTGGCAAGGTTTTAAGTAACACGGCGGAACAATTTTCATTAAGGGATGTGTTGGGCAAATCAACCAATTTTTCTTTGTTGGAGAGTAAATCCTTGAACATCTTAGCAAACTTTGGCATATAAGGAAGAGCTTCCGCAAAGGATATATTGATGTTGAGTTGCTTGAACATCCTTAAGAAATTTGAGACTTGGATGTCATCCTTGTTCTTTAACTTGTCCTTTTTCAACCTTGAAAGATATGGAAGAGTAGGTTTTGGTGTAGGTGGAATAGGTGTTGTAGTGGAAGATTTGTCTTTGTTAGCTTCTTCATTGGGAAGTGTGGAAGGTAAAGGAGAAGTATGAATAGGTTAAAAAGGTGTATTTGAGTGAATGGGAGCATTTTGAAGTGGTGAAGTAGAGGTAGAAGTCTTGTCACAAGTAGGAGCACAAGTGGGTTGAACAATAGGAGGTGTAGGAGGTGAAGGATCCTTTGTTGACTTTCCACTCCTTGTTGTAATAGCACTGACATTTGCCCTTGGATTAGTTTGTGTGTTGGAAGGTAAGGCCCCTTGTGGTCTTTGATTTAATGCCATTAAAAGCCTATTGGTTTGTTCATCCGCTATACGTTTCATTTGGTCATTCATTCTCTTCTCAATTTCACGCATTTTCTTGTCAACATACTCTTGAGTCTCTTGCATCCCATATCCTTGATTTTGAAGTTGAGGGTAAGCTTGATTTGGTATTGGAGCATATCCTTGATTGGGGAAAAGTGGAAGTGGTTGATTAAATCCTTGATGTGGTGGATAAAAGGTATTTCCTTGATGTTGAACATTGTTGGGTGCCTTGTAGTTATTTCCTTGGTAAGGTGGTCTTTGCCCTTGATTTCTTGGTAAAATTTGAGGAGGATTTTGTTGAATTTGGGTGGGTGGTTGGGGTGGGAATCCCGGTGGAGTAAGGTAGTTTTGGGATTTGTAAGAAAGGTTATTTGGATTGATATTTGGCTTGAAGTGTTCACGATGTTCCTCTTGGTAAGCATAGCATTCCCCTTGATAAACTTGCACCTTATCACATTGTTCATAAGAATGGGGACCTCCACAAGTTACACAAGAAAGAGTAATGGCATTCACATTATTTGAAGAATTGTTCAATAACATGGTCTTAAAAGCTTGAAGCATTTCTTGTTGTCCTTGTTTGACTTGTTGAAGGATCTCTTGTTGAAATTTGAGGAGTTGGTTATCACAAGGTGTTTGAGAATTGTTTTGGAGAACATGAACCCTTTCTTCAAATTGATTGTTTGTTTGAACCATTGCTTTAGTCTCAATGATATCCAAGGCCTCTTGCACAGATTTAAGAAGAATATTCCCTCCCGCGGAAGCATTGAGTGAATCTTGGTGGTGAGGTTTAAGACCATCATAGAAGGTATTGATTTGGTGAACGTCATCCAATCCATGGTTAGGGCATCGCCTCAATAAGTCTCTATACTCTTCCCAAACACAACTAAAGGATTGACTAGGTTTTTGTTGAAAGCCTATAATTAAGGTCCTCAAGGCCATGGTATTAGATGGAGGAAAGAACTTGTTCAAAAACTTAGTGGTGAAACCATCCCATGTGGTGATACTATCGGGTGGTTGAGTGTCTAACCAATGCTTAGCTTGTCCCTCAAGTGAAAATGGCACTAACATCAACTTAATAGCATCATGTGGAACTCCATTTTGCTTAATGGTATTGCAAAGAGAAAGGAATCTCTTAAGGTGATCATGAGGATCATCATTCTTGTTACCATAGAAAGGTGATTGTGAAACCATAGTAATCATAGTCGTTTTAAGCTCAAATGTATTTGCGGGAATGTCGGGAATCCTAATAGCACTAGCATATCCATGAACATTGGTTTGCATACGTTCCATCAAAGAACGATTATCAACAGCCATGGCTTCTTGTGGTGGAGGAGTCAAAGCACGATTCTCGTGATCGGCTTGATGGACGGTGGTGGTCTTACTCTTTCTCTTTTTCTTCCTTTTCGGAGGAAGAGGTTGTACACCAATCGGTATTTGTGCATGCCCGCGAGTGAGCATGCAACTCAATACGAGGAATGAGAGAGAAGCTCTCGTGTGACTTTGAAGAGAAATGGATTATCCTCTTTGAGTTTCAATATTAAATATCCACAAGAAAATAACAATATATGTATGTACTACTTGGGTGCAAGACCCCCAATGAAGCCTTCCTTCTTAGAATACTCACAAGTGAATGGGGGGTTAGGTGGCGCGAAGCACTTAAGTACCTATTGACCCTTAGATGGCATTTTATAGCACATCGCCTTTCTATTCACTTAAATGTTCGTATTCTTCGAATTGTTGCTTATTGAGAGTATTTATCTATTCTTGCTTTATTTTGTTTGATCGATACACGTGTCAAGGACCGGAACGCCCCTCAACACGGTGTATTGCCTTGGCAAAACTTATGGAGAATATGTAGATTGGTTGTTCTTATACGTATACGTATTTACTTATAATAATATATGGAAAATATTTTTGTATTTATGAGTTTTTAAAAGAAAAGACTATATGTACATAAAAACCGAGAGAATCCAATAATATATATTTTTGGGTGCAATCTCTTAGGAAAAAGATTGCTTTTTGGATTTTTTAATTTGTTTGGTCAATTCTTTAGGAAAAGAAATTGTTTTGTTAATTTTTTAGTTTTTATATATTTTTATATTTTTGATTTTTTATTTGTTTTTTATTTATGATACGTAAAAATAACGTTCACAAGGTGAACGGATCCCAAAAGCCAATGAAAACCGTCAATTGATAGTCTCTCGTAAAGTCAAAGAACCGGCAGCGGCGCCATTTGAAATTGTGTATAATGCAGTTCGTTTTTCTCAGTTCTTGCTAATTGAAAGTCCTAACAATATCGGGTTTTTAACTGTTTTTGGTTATATATATTTTTTTGGATATTCTATTTGCTAATTCAAACAATGACTTGCAAAATTGAAAAAATATTATCTACTTATATGTAAAACATTGTGCAAATACCAAGTTTTTATTCAAGCAAATTCAAAATGTAAATTTTAAAACTAAAAGGACTGAAAATGTAAATTCTATGAAAATTAAATGCTCAAAATGTAAATCTATCAAGTATAAGGACTGAAAATGTAAAACAGTTAACCAAAAGGATCAAATATGTAAACAATGTAACAAACTAACCAAATTGTAACAAATTGCAAAACTACTAACTGACTTTTAACAAAATTCAAACTTTGAGGACTGGATTAGTGCAAACCCTAAAAATGTGTAAGTTTAGCCAGGTTTGAAACCATTTTAATACACTAGGGACTGAAATGCAATATTGAAAACTTTTTAAGCCAAAACGGGTTCAAACAACAAATAAGCTCGTTTGAGCTTATTTCTCAACCAAAATTAACCCAACAAATTGCAAAATGCTTAAAATTGAAATTAAGCTAGGTCTGTAAAAGGAATTTGGCTAAAAGTGTCTAATAAGCAAATAAGCACTTCCCAATAAGCACTTAATAAGCCCTACAAGAATCTAGACATGCACAATTAGCTTTTTGTACTGAAACTGATTAAAGAGCTCAAAACAATAATGGGAAATCAAGTCTTATCAAAATTCATCAAGAAATAAGCCTGGAAATTGAAATAAGCTGAAAATGGCTTATGTTGACCAAGCATTGACCAAGATTTTTTCCAAAAAGCTGAAATTCTCAAAAATCAACCACCAACTACTACTAAGTGATATTGTGAAATAAAATCGCCAGGTTTGTGAAGTGGATTAAGAGATATGAAAATTCAGTTTTCATTTACAGAAACATCACTTTGCTTATCAGTTCAGATTAATGCATATTTCTCTTTGCTTAATGGAAACTGTACAAAATTCTTATAGAATATAAAACTTCATAATATGAACTAGCTTTGAGAACTGGTTTGGTTAAATTTCATCAACAAACAAACAAATGCCAAGCTAATGAAGTTGACAACTTTTTTAAAGCAAAAATGACTGAAATGTGACCCAAACCTTTTTATTGCCAATTGCCTTTTTGACCTTATACTTGACTTGAAAAGGACTCAAAACACTTAGTTATGACTATGTGACTGGAATTGAACATTTATTTGCCAAAGACCAACACTTGAAAATCTTAAACCAGCTAAAGCCAAACACTCCTTTAACTGATCTATTTGAAAATTTGTAAAGACTTTATAAGCACAAATCTATACTGAATGAAAACCTATAGCAAACCAAACTCAATGCTCAAAATGAAATGTTTAAGAGCTATAAGCAATCAATGAAAGCAACTAGAACTCAAATGATGAAGTAAGGCTAAAAATGACTGAATAAGCTAACAACTAGAACAGTTATCAAAGCAATAAGCAGATAAGCAACACTTAAGCTACAAACTACTAGAATCAGATAAAGATCAAACTAAACAAGTTTTATCATGCATTCACCAAAGATTTACATTAGAAATGAAGCATGCATTTGACAATTTGAGTGGAACCAAAACAAGAACTTTTGATCCTTGTGAAGTACCCTTTGAGCAGTAGAGGAGTGCTGAACTCTCTAGTCTAGTGCTAACCACCACCTTAGCACTAGATTAACCTATCTACAATCAACAATCAGCTACTCATCAACAAGAATCAACATAATGGCTTGAATTCATCACTTGTGCTATGGATTTGGACTGAAATCAACAAACAGCTACTATCTTCAATCCAAAGTCAGTTATGATCAATATTTGATCATAACAAACTCAATGCAGCAACAATAGTATCAATGGAAGCAAGAATGAACAGTAAGGATGATGAGAAAATTTGGCGGGAAAAGAAGAATTTGAATTTTATTAATGGTGATTTGTTACAAAGCTGTTGAAAAGGTAACTAACTGCCTAACTAACTCAAGAGTGTGTCAAACTCTTGAGTAGTTTAGCTAAAAAGGGAAATTGATGAGAGGAAAAGTAAAAGTGTGTGTTTTACACACTTACAACTACTTAACAAGAAATGAAGACTAAACAGCTATTTATAGGCTTGAGAAGGAGATTTGTTGGGGTTGGTGACGTGTTGGGACCAATCCCAGGTCTCCACGTGGCATAATTCTGTTGAGTTGATTTTCCAGGTATGAACATGAATTGGGGTTTCTTGATTGAGTTGATTCCATGTTAATTGATCATGACCAATGGATTCGTCTCTAAAAAATAAGCAACTTTGATGTTTATAACTTTCCATGAAATCCACTCTAGCTCCAAAACAATCCTGGGAATTTTTGGTTATTTGAAGATGACACGTGTCACATGATTATTGGTTGAAAACAATGCACACGGATTGCACTGTTGGGATACTCTCATTAATTGATGGCGGCAGTAGTGGATAATAAATGCCATTATGTGGCAATCCATGTCTCCTCTTTCCTGGCTTCTTATTGGTTAAAGACTTGTCACATGGATTGAACTAGTATAACTTTCCAAAATAGGCAGTTTTGACCCTTGAACTTTGGCAGATTGCAATTAAAGGCTAGCAGCTTCATTTCTTTGGCATTTTTAGTCCTCCAACTTTCATTCTTGAACAAAATTGGTCCTTTGACTGAGTTGACTTGAGAGTTGATCTTGTTTGACTATGATCTTGACTTTTTACAATATTTACACTTTGGTCCTTCATCTTTGGCAGTTTGTCAAGATAGGTCCTTGCACTTCAAAGTCTTGTCACTTTTGATCCTTCTTTGTCTTTTTCATCAAATTAAGCTTGATTATTCCTTGTTTGCTTGAAAATGCATCCTTTTACCTACACAAGTGTACACAAACACAAACATACCACATAACACTGTTTTTGCAAGATAAATTGGTATTTTGCTTCATGTTTTAGCGTTATTTGTTGATAAATTGATATGAGTTTAAGCTCATATCAATGATTTTTAGGGTTTATTGAGAGGGTTAATTCCTCAAAGCCCTAAAATTATAGGTGGGTGATTAAGCTATTATTGAAGGTCTCTATTTGTTGCTTGTGATGTTTTTTGTCCATAGTCTTAGGTAGATTTATTGTTTCGGTTGAAAAGCTTCATTTACGTTCTTCATTCTCGATGATCTTAATCGTGAATTGAGATGCGAAAGTGAATGTGATTTGAATAATGCTACAACAGTGACTGGTGGGTATATTGATCGTGATTTATGCAAACAATGCAATAAATTCATATCTACTCCACGTGAAGGATATTGGTTGTGACTTATGCTGCTTGGGTCACATTGGCTTTATGCTAATCGTGACTTAGTATCACATGACAAATGTTGTACCATGGTCCAAAAGGAGAATAGGTTACGGATGTATAAAGTTAGTCACGTGAAGATGTTTTGTCCAATGAAAAGAATTTTTTCTTTTGCTGCTCACGTGTGCAAAACGAAAAGTACTTTTCCATCACAATATACAAGATGCCAAGACAAGGATATGTTCTGTCCGTGAGGTATTACTATTCTTTGAGAATAGTTTATGTTTTATATGAGGGCCACATGATTTTTCAAAGCAAATGGAGCATTTGTTTGTTTCTTCCTGTTATATGAATGTATGATATTTGTGGGTCCCATGTTTGGTGAATTAAAAGTGTTGGACAAGGTTCACTTGACGTGGTCAAATAATAGCAGGTGTTATTTCTGACGTGTGCATTGTTTCTCATATATTGGATGTGCTGACATCATAAGGTGGGACATAAAATGAGTTTAACAGCAAAACTGGGATGACAACAGAAAGTGGAAAACGAGTGAGTCTGTGCAAACAATTTCAACAGTAGAGGTATTTTTTAGTTGCCTTTGTTTTTGTTATTTATTTCACTGTTATAAATTCATTCCCACTTTGTGTGGGTTTGACACAGTTAATAACAAAAACAGTGGCATTAAAAGTTCCCCTGCTTTTGAAAAGGTTTCCCTTGCTTTCATTAAAAGTTCCCCTGCTACGGTCCCCCTGCCTTCAATAGATCCCACTGCTTTCATTAATAGATTCCCACTGTTTTTGAAAGTTCCCCCTGTTGTCAGATATGAGTTTTGGGACAGCAGTGACTTGGAGTTTGGTTATTCACAGCAACTGCTCTTAAAGGTATAAAAGGCTTTCATATTGATTGTTTACATGATCATGAAGGTAATTGACTATTAGCTATTTGAAGATGAAGTAGAATTGGTTGAATATGTGTTTTATTCATGCTTTATTCTGTAATGATGCATTGATAAAAATACGCAAAGGTATGAGATCTATCTTGGGTTGCTCTATGCTCATATTTGCTACATCCATGGTTTTTGTCAAGAGCCTGTTCCACTCCCTATGCATTTTGAGATGTATGCGTTCGCTGTTATGTGGATATTACATGGTATAATACACAGATTCAGGGTTTTCTACTACTACATCAAATAGGTGATACTGAATTTTCTTCACTTATGATTATTACTTTCAAAGCCTAAAGAATTGAAGATTCATAAATGATTAGCACAATTTAAGGGGAAGTTAGATTGCTAAAGTGCTAATCATTCACATATAACATTGAGCTGAAGATTTTTACTACTAGTATTGGTATTACTACAACTAATGTGAGTATCTACTACTCAAAATCATTTTTTATTAGGTTCTTGCTCCTATGTGCTTCATAGAGGGTATTTTGAAAAGTAGAATACTTGGGTTTGATGTATGATATTGTTAAGTAGTAGTTTAAAATCAAGGTTGTCTACATACAAGACCCCTATTTGATTATGTCAAAAAGGGGAAGTTGTCTACAAAGAATGTTCAGCTTGTTGATCTTTGGTGTTGTATGCTTAAGGGGAAGTGTTTTGACATCATCAACTAGGGGAAGATTGTTGGGTCAAAAGTTGATGAGTCAAATCACTATGGAAACAAGAAGGACCAAATATGGCATTATGAGAAACTTCAAGCTGGTGGACAAAATACAAGAAAGTTTCCCCTGCTACAATACTTTCCACTGCTGTGAAGATTCCCATGCCATGTACTAAAAACATGGAGATTTGGTCAAGTAGTGATAAGAATGAATAATTCTGTTTTGATTTAGTCATTATTATCTTATTTAGTTTCCATGTATCCCTGGGTTCCTTAAGTTATAAAAGCAACACCAGACCATATGTTTTATTAATCAGTTCCAACACACAAAATGTAACCTACTGCTATTAAGATCTCTAGGTGTAAGATTCAATGTATACACACCTAGAGTGATTTGTGTTAATGATTAATACAAATCTTTTTGGGAATTATTCGTCTCTTAAACATCTTGTTCATGTTAATTGTGCAATTCTGCTGTGTTCATCACATGTACAATTATCATCCAAGATAAAACGGTTTCGACTGTTTGAGTCTAACGATCTTGGATTCAATAGCATTTACTTATAATGTATCAATATCATAATTATGATGCATTAAGGTTATAAATTACTACACCACTCGTGATGCACAAAATTTATAACTACAATGCGATAAACTAGTATTATAGTGCACCAAAAATACAAGAGATACTAATGATATAGTTTGTATTCTCTAACGGATAACTATAATGCATTTACTTATAATGTATCAATGTTATAATTCTGTTGCATTAAGGTTATAAATTACTCCATTATTCGTGAAGCACAAAACTTATAACTATGATGCACTGGTTAAGTTTGGTGCATTAAGATTTTAACTTACTGCATCATAGTTATCCATATAGAAAATTAATGTTATATTACTAGTAATCACATGTATTTTTTGTGTGTGATAATTATAATTTGTCACATCGTAGTTTTAAATGTGTTGCATCATATATATGATAATTAAACCATAATTATAAGTTTTGTGAAGGAATTATGATGCAATAACTTAAAACCGTGATGCATTAACTTATAAATATGATACTCTAAAACGTATAACTGTGACGCACTAGATTTTTATTGATGTGTTGTAGCGAATCACACTTAAAATTTCAGTGCATCAAGACTCTAAATATGGTGCATAAAGGTAATAAATTAGTTCCTGATTCTTGATGTACCAAATCATCTAATTGTGATGCACAAGATTTTTTTCATAATAGTTTCAAAAAATAATAATTTTGAAAAGAAAAAACATTCGGAAAAAAATTTTGATACAAAATTTCGAAAACAAAAGTATGAAAAAAATTTCAAAAAAAAAAATTTGGAAAAATAAATCGGAAAAAAAATTTGAAATAAAATATTTTTTGAAAAACAAAATATTTTTTGAAAAAAGATACTTTTGAAAAAAAAAAAATTTTTTGAAAAAAAATTGTAAAAAAATTTTGAAAAAATATTTTTGATTTTTTTATTAAAGACATAATGTTTGATAATGTTGTGAGAAGGTGACACATGTCACTCCCACATTCATCCATTCTTTTTTATTTATTCTATTATAAGGATTGTTTTATTTTATCCCAACTCTCTCATATATATATATATATATATATATATATATATATATATATATATATATATATATATATATATATATATATATATATATATATATATATATATATATATATATATATATATATATATATATATATATATATATACTAGCTGCAAAACCCGTCCGATGGGCGGGTATGACTTCAAATTTTTATTTATTGTTTAATTATATACAATTGTTTACATTTTTTTAGTTTACTAATTATTGGTGTTAATAAGTTTTGAATTTTTCATATATTTTTTTTACAGTTTAATGAATTACTAAAATTGTTAAATTTTTATTCAATTGCTAAAGAACTTAAAGAAATGAATATTAATATAACAGTTAACTCAAGAATCAAATAACAATAAAAGAGTATTCACCTCAACAATGTCTACCTAATAGCCATATCAAGGCAAAATTGTAATGTTGCTACCCTCGTTGTGTTTCTCCAGTGCGTTTGGTTTATGGGATTTCATGTGGGTCCAAGGGGTTTAGCCTAAAAAAATTAGTTTGGTACAAAAGTATATTCAAAATATCAGGGGGATATATCCTAATTAGCAAATCTTAACATGTCGAGTGGGATTTTTAAAATTTGTCAGTGGGTTTTGACTGCATGTATTCTCAGCCACATTTCTATATATTTTTTCTATTTAATAATATATTTTCAAAAAAATAATATATAATTAACTTATAAAATAAATATATTTATATATAAACTTATATATTCTCTCTCTTAAATCCTAACATGTCTAGTGGGATTTCTAAAAATTGTCAGTGGGTTTTGACTGCACGTATTCTCAGCCACATGTTTATATATTTTTTCTATTTAATAATACATTTTCAAAAAAATAATATATAATTAACTTATAAAATAAATATATTTATATATACAATTATATATTCTCTCTTTTAAATCTTACTCAATTCAAAACACTCAACTTTATAAACTCACACCAAAGTAAAACCCGACTTTAAAGCAAACCGACCCTAACTTTTTATTGTATCATAATTGGGCTTATGTGTTCTGCTTTTGCTTAAACTATTACAATATTAAATATAAAAGATAAGTACAAAACCATTAAAATAGTACAAAACCGACTATGTACTTTAACTAAATTGGTGCACGCAGTGACGGATCCAAGAAATACGGTTATGGGGAGCAATTTTATTTTTTTTAGAATAACAACAAAATATGGAAAAACAAATAGTGTCGAAAAGATAAATAGAGTATTTTTACTTACAAATAACGGATTTAAAAGGTTTCAAAGCATTAAATGTTGAGATTTACTATATAGGTGGGGGCAATTTGAGTTTTTAGTGGGGAGCGCTTTCATAAAAAAAATCGAAATCAAAGAAAAAATACCTTAAAATCTTATCGTATCAAAGTAACTATGGGGGCAACGGACTACACTCGAAATTCATTTAATATATAATAGCCCTAAATAATTAAGTTTTACGATCTTTCGCCTTTAAGAGGGCTCGGTACAGTGGGCTGGTGGGTGGCTGGCCACGACGGCGTGAGGCCACGGCGGCGCCAACCACACCGTGGCTCGCGTCGTCGGTTTTGGGCTGGTACTTACCAGCCGACGCCATGGTGACGGCGCGAGGCCACGGCGGAGCCAACCACACCGTGGCTTGCGTCGTCGGGTTTTTTATTTTTTTTATTTTTTATTTATTTTTTATTTTTTTTGAAAATTTATAAAACTAGCTGTTTTTTACCGTTGGGTAACGTTTTTTTTTTGCCCGTTTTTTTGACCGTTTGAAGGGGAAAAAACCCCCTTTTTCATTTTTTTTCTATAAATTCCACCTCAAATTACCCACAAATCACACCTTCTTCTACATCTAATTTCTCTATTTTTTCTATCCACCATGAGTCAAAATCCTAACCCAAACCAATACCCGAATCAATGGTTAAACAATTACTTTTCCGATCCTCAAAATCAAATTCCTTCTACTCAACTACCGAATTCGTCTTCTTCGTCTAACCCGAATACTCCCTCATCCGCAACATCTAGCACTTCACGAACATTCGCCAACTATAATCAACTCCCAAATCCATTCACTAACTTCCCACAATCACAACAAAACCCGTTTCTTAATTGTACACCCGAGCAATTTAATATGTGGTTCCAACAATCCCAACAATCACAAATCTTCCAACAATCACAACAATTCCAAACATTTCCTCAACACTCTTCACAAGAACCCGAAGAACCCGAACAAAACAATGAACCCGAAGAACAAGTCGATGCACAACCGAAGAAAGGTTCGAGGAAGAAAAGTGTTGCTAAAAAAAACCCAAAGAACAAAGGTGTGGCCGCGGCTACACAACCACCTCCGAAGTCCGACCGTTCTTTTTGGAGCCAACGTGAGGAAGAAGTTTTGGCCGAGTGTTGGATTGAAGTATCCGAAGACCCGAAGGTCGGGACCGATCAACCACACGATACGTTTTGGTACCAAGTTATGGATTTGTATAACGATCGGCTTAAGGATGAGGGTTTTAAAGCTCTTGACCGGGTAGTGGACGAATTTGAACCGCGAGGTTCATAGGTTTAATTCGTTTTATGAAAACGCCAAACTTTTGAGTGGCGAAAATCAAGACGATTTGATGACTCGTGTGATGAGTTTGAATCGAGATGAAAACGGGAACAAGGAGTTTCCACACAAAAGTGCTTGGCTTGTTGCACTTCAAAAAAGGAACGAGGATTTGCAAATCCTTCGATACGACACTACCGGTTTAAGTCCACAAGACGTGGCGAGGATCGAGAAGCTCAAAGACGAGGCGCGTGCAAAATATTTTAATTTTAAGTTTATTTTCGTATTTGTGTTTTTTTTTCGGTAATTTTTTTTTTAATTTCGTGTTGTTTTTTTTTTTCTATTAGTAATTGTATTTTTTTTTTGTTAATGAAAATTTAAGTTTATGTTAATTAATTGTTGAAAAAAAAAGTTGGGTGACGACGACACGAGAATTCTCGTGTTAACTAGGGAGAGGGGTTGAGCCATCGTGAGGAGTTTTGGTGTCGTGAGAGTAAAAAGTGATGTGGGATCACTTTTTGCTTACGACACGAGCACGACGGCTCAACTATATCGTGTGCTCTAATGATGACTTTGATGAGTGCATGGTTCAGTATAAGTCAAGCATTGCTTTTACATTTTTTTTGGTTGGTTTGCGGATTGTCTTCCAACGTATGTTTGGTGAATTTCCCTACACCCCTTTCTATTCCATTTGAGTGACGCTTTTGACCAGCCTTTTTAAATGCTTTTTAGATGAATGCCAATTTCGGCTGCTGCTATAAAGACCCCGATCCACATAAAAGGTAAAAAAAATAACTCTCATTTGTGTTTGTTCCTCTGTTTACAGTCCAACAGTAGTTTTATATCAGTTTCGTTTTTGTTCTACAGTTTTTGTCAGATTTATATTTTTGACCTATCAAACATTATTATTTTCGTTCTGTATTTTTAGTTTCTTAGTTTTATAAACATATACTAAATTATAAAAAATAAAAAATAAATTAAAAAAAATAAAAAAACTCAAAAGATTTTGGAGGGGTATGTGTCCTTTTGCATACCTACGTAAAAAATGAAAATGTAAGTATGTATGATTCTGAACGTTACATGTAGAGTGGACTACAAAAAATATGGAAAAAGAACCGTATTGTTTTGACAACCTACATAGTGAAATGTCAACGTAAAGCAAACACATCTTAAACATGATTTTTGGATTGTTTCTTTTTGCAAACAAATATAATCTAAGATTAGTGTATGGGAAAAAGGTTGAAAATACTATTTTGAAGACAATTTGCTCTAAAATGAGACACTCATACAAAATTTGAGGTGGTAAATTTTTTCTGTTTAGTTAAATATGGACAATTTTTGACACTAGTAAAAAAATGATGAGACAATTTTTGCTCATTCATTATTGTTAATGGGTAAACGGGCGCTTATGTAAAAAATTAAATTGGCTTAATAGACGCATATATAAAATAATAATTATGCAACTCGACGAATCTTTTATATTTAATTTTTTTCCCCGGCTTCAATCAAGTATTTTTACATTTTTTTTATGTTTTTCTATGTTTTTTCTCCGTTTTAACTTGCGCCCGTTTAGTCTGCCCGTTTCGTCCGCCCGTTTAGCCCGCCACCCATTTAACCAGTGTCCGCTCGCCCATTTTGACACCTATAACAAAATAAACGATGTTGTGCTAAGCACACCTGAAGATGTAAATTATGTCACAGGAACCACAACTAACATCATGTCAAGCAAAATAGATTTACCAAATTTTCAAAACTGGCTATGTTTGTACATTTGCTGAAAACTAAAAAAATAAAATTAGATATGGACTTTAGCTCTATTTTGTATTGTTTTTTCATCTTTGAGGACTTCACACGGTTTGCAATCTCAAGAACTTGATGCTCCCAGCATAAATCAAGGTCGTCCAAGAAACACTTGGTGGAAAAGTGTTCTCTTGAAGTATATCGATGAATAAAATCAACTAAGCTACCTTTCGCATTCTACAAACAGACAAACCATGAATGAGTAATAACACTCAGGTGACTTTAATTATCCAAAAAATTACTTGCAAATCATCAATATCTGTTCCAATCTTACCAATCCCCTAAGTAGCGCCAAAACGATCAAGATAATCATCCTACGATTAATTCAGTGGTTTTATTTAGAAATCACAAACTATAGTCATTCAATGTTCGATGACTACAAACTAATTCTTATAAATTAGCAAGGGAATGAACGCAACACCCACACTTGAAAAGAGGGTACTCATTTTAGTTGTGATGATTAATTATTAGAACTTTGTCATACTTTTTACCATCAGCATCGACCCTAATAATGGTATCATCAAATTGAGTGATAACCCATCTTTTCTACTTTATGTAAAGAACTAAGAACTTACCTGAAAAGATACCAAATAAGTATTATAAGAAAGAATTGAAACGTCTAAGATAAAGTACAGAACTAACAGTAAGCATACTTTGGTAGTTGTTAGGCAAATTAATTTGAGCCTTTTGTGGTTGCTGATACACGTTGGACCTATAGGCAAGCTAACGATGTGAGTTTCTTGCAAATTTCTTGAAATTGATTTGATTGGGGAGTTTGGTGCAACTTCATTTTATTCTTGTAACATAAACATGAGGTATTTATTATTTAAGAACAAATGTATGCATAAGGAAACAAATTGATTTGTACCAAATGTCAAGTAGTCGTGAATCAAATCTTAATGCGTGAAAGGATGGTATCCATCCTCAGGTGTACTCAACTTATAATGTTTAAGGTTGTGTCTAAAATATGTAATCATGTTCTAAAAGAGTATTGCACCAAAATGATACTAATCGGATGTAAAACTTTTTGTGATCCATAATAGTAATACTGCGAATTTTGTACATATGTGTCGTGTCCGTTGTTGATCGCTTCATCCACATTGGCGCCCAAGTTCGGTAATTTGTATAAATATTATTAGGCTGAAGCAAGTACAGAGCAGGTTAGCTCATTTTCATTGTTATAGCAGATTAGCTCATTTTCATTGTTGCAAAAGTGGTCAGGAAACACTCGTATAATTAGCTCTTCAAAGAAACTGTTATGTGGTACCACTTATATTCTTATAAGCTTAGTCAAACACACCTTTAGGTTTTTATATAGACTTTTTTTTAATTTTAAACTAAAAAATTACCTCTAACCACAACTGGAGCAGAATCCACAGTTGGCTGCTGGACGAATACGACCTAGGGACTTGATTAGCTGCTAGATACGAAGGCATATATTAGTGGAGCAGGAGCACCTGGTGAGACAGTTGGTTAAGGGGGCTTTCTCGCAAAGTCTAACAGCAATTGATCTACCGTCAAGGTGATGACCATTCATGGCATCAATAACATTATTGGCTTGCTGAACATTTGTGCGTTGCTAATGTCTCTATGTTGTAGGGGTGAATGTGAATATACATTTTTTCATAACGAACTTTGAACATGTTTTCCAGACAATATTTTTCCTAAAAATAAAAACTAAAAGTATTGAATAAAGATTTTGAAACTGTGTTTTGCTCGATTAAAATTTTGATCCTATTAAATCTAATCGATATGTGCTAGATGCAGATATTTTGTTCCTGGTGATCTCACTATTGGATAGTTTGTGTATGTTGTGAGGAATAGAATTAAGCTCGGTGCGGAAAAGGCCATCTTTATTTACGTCAAGAACATCTTGCCACCTACTGGTATGAATAAGTTTTATAGTTTTATTTGATATTTAAGAGCTTGGGTATGTGTTATGATACATATGTATGTTTTACTGCGGTTTGCAACTGTAGCTACAATGATGTCTGTTATATACTAAGGATTTAGGATCTCAATGATACACTAATATTGCTGATGTTTTACGTTTATGTACGTTTTATGTTTTTTCAATTTTTCATGCTTAACAATTTGAACCTGTTTGCTTCCCTAGATTTCTAACGTAGATTTCTTTTCATATCATGAATTATACCCTAGAGGTTTATACAACATTATAACAGCATGTCAAGTTAGGTACATAGAATATATTACAGGCTTGTAAAAGTGTTGCAGAAAACAATCATTACCTTTCCTTCGATGGTACTCAATTCTCCTAGTATAGCTTGTTGCACAGGTTCTTGCTATCGGATTTCCAGGATCGAATGATCAAACAACATCACGAAACAATCATCATATCATCATCAGTAAATAATAAGAATAGAAGATTGGGATGAACCCTAAATATAATTGATATTATTGAATGAATGGGTTGCTTACAGTCGTTACAATGAAACCTATATATAGAGAATGAAATGGCGTGACTTTGTGAAACGTTATGATGCTTTATCACAAAACGTTGCATCTGTTTTGTCATATAACCGTTTCCTAAACTGACTGATGGGTTTGGGCCTAGGGCTTCCAAACGTGCAGCCTGTGTACAGGGCCTGCAATTCTTATAAATACTAAACATACTACAATCTAGACGTATGATTAAACATAAGATTTGTGGATTAATTCCAACATTTCTCCTTAATCCATAAATCTTTGTCTTCTTCAATCTTTTGTGTCGTTGCTTTCTTCAGAAGAATTGATCCGTGCTGATGCCTTGCTTGAAAACTTCATGGTTCGGGTCTTTCTTGAATCGTCATGGTTCCTTGCTGTTTGGGCTACTACCCGGTAATCTTGCAGTCTAGGCTACGACCTAGTTTTATTTGGGCTACAACCCAATAATCTTGTTGTGAACCAAAGGGTTCGATCTTACTTGCTGTGAATCATCAACGGTTCCATTTATCTTGCTATGAACCAAGAGTTTTCCTTGCCTTCTTATCTTCCTTCTGATCTTTCTTACTTGCTTTCTTCTTTCTTTCTTTCTTTCTGTTTCTTGTTTCTGCCTTTTTTTTCAAAAAAACAGGATTCTCTTGATTGATCATTGATTGTTGTTGTTTGATCCATTGTCGCTCTGATACCACTGTTGCACAGGTTCTTTCATCGGGCTTTCCAGGATCGAATGATCAAGCAACATCATGAACATCATCATAAAAGAAATAAAAAGAACAAAGGAGATTGGATTGATCCCATAATAGAACTACAGATTCATATATATATCTTGTTTTTTTCATCTGCAAGTTTTATAACATATCAGTAAGTTTGGTTTATTCCAATATAGCTCGCATCCTTTCATTTTCCTCCACATATTGTTCATTTATAAAGGTTTAGAATATATGCCAATTACTATGTGTAATAGTGAATGTTTAGCTGGCCTACATAACGAACATGCACACCTGATTTTTGGTAATACGCACACCGTGAATTTCAGTCTCTCAGCAAGCAGAGACCGAATAACTCTGAATTTTGTCTGTAGTTGTCCCATCTACAAATATGGATGCAATTTTTCATGTGTTATAAGTCTTATTACCTAAATCAAATTCAAATACACTTTCAAGATGTATCCTTGTAGATTAAGGACGCCATGCAATGCACATAAAAAATTTATAGTTATAATTGCAGAAATTTACCTGATTGTTCCCAAGTGTATGGGTCTTAAAACCTCACTAATCAAAGTACTGATCTTCACTTCTGATACAACAGACTGCACATTGGATTGCTTTGGCTGAAAACGTGGCTTGTTAATTCCTTTTCTCAATCAACATTTGCTGACAGACTCATTTTTTAAATGTTGACGCATAACGCTTAAAACGATACATAGAAGATTCCTTGGCAATTTTGTTTGGGCCACCACTCTTTGTTTTGCAGATGTACATACAAGTTAAGAAATCTACAATATACACAGCCTTCATCAACAAAGGCTACTACTTGTATGAATTTTATCCGATGGGTGCAGCTCATAGTCTTGGTTAATTAAAATCACATAGTAACTTTTAAATTACCTTTTCTTTCGTTGTTGTTGGTTCTTCATTTGGATAAAGAGACCATTGTTTGTATGAAAGGTTGCACATGTGACAAGTTCCACCGAGTTTGGAGATCCTTTAAGCTGCGCATTGTATTTTTGTAACAATATGAGTAATGTTTTTGTCGATTTCATTAGTGCAAACTGGTCTCATACACATCTTCATTGCTCTCGACCAAATGCAAACAATTTGAAATCTGGTACAACCTAGTATCAGCAGCCATAACCCATTAATAGCAGGTCATCGAAAAAACTCTTAAAGAAATATATTAGCTTTAAGGGGAACGAGTGAAACATTTATTTAAATTTGGTTGGCCATGGTTCCAAAGACCCTGATATTCGGACCCAATATTAACGGGTTGAGTATAACAGTTGGTGGTTTTTATTTCTGCCAATAAAATTTTGAATGCTATGCGTCTGAAAAACTCAAGCTTATGCTATTCTTTCGTGTTTGTAGCAGCAAATCTGTAGACTATTAACTAACTATTTCAAAGTATGTCCCTATGAAATAGTGCATGCCTTTAGAAAATAGATCAATTTTTAAGGTTATATGAGAAATGGTTTTAAGGTGTGCTTACTTTTAGTAGCAAAAAGGCTCTTTAAATTTTTTTTGTGGTATCGCGTAAGCCAAAACAACTTGTAACACATAAGAAATCATTTAGGATATAGTGTTTAAGATGATAATGTTGATCTAAAAATTCAAGGGAAGAATCGTCATCATTACGAATCAAAGTACTATTGCCTATAAATTATGCACCAACACGATATTTTTTTTGGGTAAAAGGGACTCAACCCCGGTAAAAGATATATTACACCAAAAAACATTGAAGTACATATGGAATGTGGCGGAAGTACCACATTAACCTCAAGCAAAACTGCTTGATAAACACCTAAACTAGTGTATATGACATGCCATACACACTTACAAAGCTAGAAAAATAACGACTCACTTAACTAGCAAACATAGAAAATTATGATTTAACTTTAGCCTTGTCCCTCTTATCATGGAACAGGTTAGCAGTCTCATCATAAATATTCTCAACATCTTCCTCATCCGATTCGTTTAGAATATCATAAGCATTTGATGTTGAAACACCCCTAGTATTCCAATGGTCATTCACATTTTTAGAAACAGATGTAGATGATGAAACACAATATACTATTAACAATAACAATATTCTTCAAAAATTTGTAAAACAACCAAGGTAACAAACATTTGTGCAACTTAAAGAAAACATCATGCCGCATATGCAGAACCCACATGATCGTTCAGAACAGAAGGATGGAGAAATAATAGCATGCTCTTATATTATAAAGCCTCCCTAGCTACAACTGGTATTAATACATCAAACAACCAGTCTTAAACTGGTTACTTGATAGTAATCTTGTGGGGACTGATATTTTAAAACAGCTGCTCCTAAACTGATTACATGATACTAATTCACTATACCCTAAACATCTAAACAACTTATCTAGCACTTAAACCTAATAATTAACTAATCATATTCAAAACAAAAAAACAATTTGTCACAATTTCTCTAGACTGATATATTCGATATCAGAATTTTTTTTATCTAGACTAATATATTCAATATAAGAAACTTGCAATTATAAAAAGTAAAATTACCTTCGAATAGGGATATAGAAAAGCCGAACGTTCACACTCCTCTCCATGGCAGCACGTCAATATAGCCAAAAGCATCACGTCAATAACAATTACTAGACGTCATACTAAACTCAAAAGTTTACCTCGATGTGTTGCACCACCACGCCTACAATATGTATGCTTGTGTTAAGATTCCAATAACCATAGCAGCACAAAGATCAGCAAGACCTAGACATGAAGACAAATACATATCCATCAAACTATTTAGTTAAATGACAGAAAGTTGTTATTGACCCTAGTTGTAACATGTCGATACTGAGTTATAAGAAAATATCAAAACAAACGATGGATTCATACCTGTCATAATTATATTAGGGTTTATAATATTAGAGTTTTGAAGAGTAAAAATTAATATGAGTTATAAACAAACTTTATGCTTTTAGAATTAGTGGCAGATGACAACTGCAAAGGGCCGCAAAGAAGATATATTAAGATGATCATAAACGATAAAGAATCATTAGGTATAGATTAAAATATCAATGTTCATCAAAAAGATCAAGAGAACGAAAGAATTTATTAGGGTTGGATAATAAAATAGGGTTTTAATATGGCTCAGGGACTATGTTTTCAAGGAGGGATATTAGGGTTCTATTTAATATCGTATGTTTATTTCTACATAATATTTAGGGATAATATATTGTTGCCAGTTTATTTGTTTTAATTCGTAAATATAAAGATAATTACTAAAAAACAAAAATTATAAAAATTTATTTCCTTATTAATAATGATGACATGGATTAAAACATGCTTATGTGGCATATCCATCCTCCTATATATAATGTAGATATATATATATACATATATATATATATATACATATATATATATATATATATATATATATATATATATATATATATATATATATATATATATATATATATATATATATATATATATATATATATATATATATATATATATATATATATATATATATATATATATATATATATATATATATATATATATATATATATATATATATATATATATATATATATATATATATATATATAGTTGGGTTATTGTAGTGTAGTAGCTTTTTTTTGTAAAGGGTTGCCCCGGTAAATATATTAACCAAAAAAGCGTTGAAGTACAAAGGAATGTGGCTAAGATACCACATTAACCGCAAGCTACAGGCAGCTTGTTAACAAAGGATATGAAACACCAAAAACCTAATACATACTTCTACTAATAGACATAAATGCAACATTAGCAAACGCCAACAAGAAAAAGTCTTGAAACCATGCGACCAATTCACCATACCAGCAGCAACATAAAGAGAGCAAAAGAGCCAAGTAAGGCCGCCTCCTTTAAAAAGCTTTACGAGAAAAACCCAATGGGAAAAACCCCGCAAAGGGAAAAAGAGTACAGCCCTTACCCAACACTCCCATCTTGATCAATACACACCTTAGGGATCTTCCAATCTTCAAGAATCACTAAAGACACTGAAGAAATCTTCTTGAATTTAAAAGTGAGAAGCTTGAGCCGAACCGTATCACAAACTGAAGTCACAAGCTTAGAAACCGTCAAAGACTTCTTGTTAAAAAGCCTATTATTTCGCTCTCTCCAAATGAAGTAGACCGAAGCCGCTAACACAACCCGAGAAATGATACTAACAACCGTACACCCCTTAGCTAAGGGTCTAATAAACTCCACAATATCAATCATACGCGGAGAAATATTGTGCATACCACACCTCCCACGCAATTGTAACCATACATGTGTAGAATAAGAACATTCAAAGAAAAGACGATTATGCGAGTCAGGGACCTGATTACACAAAGGGCACTTAAGCAAAGAAAGATCAACATGAGGCCCAACATCCCATTGCTTAAGGCGATCTTGCGTTTTCAATTTCTGCTTCAGAACTAACCACATATGAATCGTATGTCTCGGAACACACTGCAGAAACCAAACGACATGAAACCAATCAACATTATTCGACCTCATCAGTATAGACTCCCATGCAACAGCCACAGAAAACGGCCGATTAATCCCAATATGGTCCCGCCAAACCATATTATCACTACGATTATCACAAAGCATCGGAACCGGAATAGAAACAATATTCGGGAATCGATCATACCAGTCCAACGACCATCTCCAAGCTCCATTCATTATTAGATCCCTTACCTTGTCCGATAAAGCAAAACCTGAACGATTAATATGTCTGACAGAAATAGTATCCCGAATAGGGCATTCATCAGCCCATTTATCAAACCACATAGAAGTATCTCTACCATCATGAATTTGGTGCCAAAAAACGGACGAATCATACTCCTAAGCTGAAGAAGCTTACGCCAACACCAACTAACATTACCAATACATGGAACATCCCAGAAACTTCTATCTTTCAATTTATAATCATAAATCCAACGCACCCATAGAGACTCTCTTTTAGAAAGAATACTCCATACATGCGACGTCATTAGAGCTGCATTAAATTCATCCAACCTACGTATACCCAGACCACCTTCAATCAGAGGCTTACAAACAGTGTTCCAGGCTACTTTAGCTTTACCCCGCTTCATCTCTCCTTGACACCACAAGAAACCACGCATAATCTGCTCAAGCTCATAGATAACTCTAACAGGAAGAATAAATACAGACGCCCAGTAAATATGCATTGACGAAAGAACAGAACGAATAAGTTGCACTCTCCCTGCAAGAGAAAGAAACTTATTCCGCCAATCATTAACCCTATTTTCAAGCTTCTCAACCAAAATTTTACAATCACGATACCGAAGCCCAAAGGAATTAAGGGGAACACCAAGGTATCTAACAGGTAAAGTTCCTTCCGCAAATGACGTGAGATTAAGAATACTAGATTTAATCCCGCTAGGCACATTACAAAAATAAGCAGTACTCTTGGGAATACTAGGCACCAATCCAGAAGCATTCTTAAACTCCTCCAAAGTATCCAAAATAATAGAGACAGAATCCAGATGACCCCTAGCGAATAAGAACAAATCATCAGCAAAACAAAGATTTACTAACCACTGCTTCTCACAATGATGATGATAACGAAAATCCTCAGCTACAGCCACCTTTCTTTGTAACATGAGAGTTAAAACTTCCATAACAAGAGTGAATAAATAAGGAGATAAAGGATCCCCTTGTCGCAGCCCCCGTTTACCATTAAACCAACCGTACAAATTACCATTAATACAGACCGAATAAGATGTGGTAGAAACACAACTCATTATCCAATTGATCATAGTTGGATGAAAACCAAAACCAACAAGAATACCTCGAATAAAACCCCAATCTACCGTATCATAAGCTTTCTGAATGTCAATCTTAAACGAACATCTAGGTGGACCAAAGTGACGATGGTAGTTTCTCATTAACTCTTGCGTAAGGAGAATATTATCTGAAATCCTTCTTCCCGAGACAAACGCAGATTGATTAACACTCACTAAATCACCAAGGTCACCTTTAATGCGATTAGCAATAATTTTTCTAATACATTTAAAACTAACATTACAACATGATATAAGACGATAATCATTAATAGTACTCGGCGTAGAAACCTTAGGGATAAAAGCAATAACAGTATGATTAACTTCCCGAAGCAATTTAACATTACGAAAAAAAATCCTGAATAGCACACGTGAAAGTATCACCCACCGTATCCCAAGCCTTTTTGAAAAAGGCAGCGGTGTAACCATCAGGACCCGGGGCTTTATCGTCACACATGGAAAACAATGCACTTTTTATCTCCGCATCAGACACCAACCGAATCATGGATAACGCCTTGGAACCATCAAGAGTATTAGTAAACAGATTATGAGTATCAAGTGGAATAGTAATACCTTCAACGCCAAGGAAATTCTCATAATGAGAGACAAATGCAGTCGAAACCGCTCCAGCTTCATGAACAACATTAGACATATCCTTAACCATATCAATCCTATTTCGAGCATTTTTACTTTTGACAATGTTATGAAAATACGCTGAATTAGAATCCCCCGCTTCCAACCACTGGATCTTAGACTTCTGCCTCAAAAAACGTTCCTCATCCAGAACAGCTTCCTTGAACGCAAGTAATAAATGAGCATGATCCTCCCGAATTGACGAGTTAGATGGATTTAAATCAATGGCTTTTTGAATCTCATCTAATTCATCACGAAGCAGATTGACACGCGTATGCAAATTACCTTGTTCATGCAACAGTTTCCGAAACGGAGTTTTAAGACCCTTAAGCCTTTTAACCATTTGAAACATTGCACAACCATGAACCTCCAAATTCCAGCCATTTGCAACGATCTCCTAAAACCTATCCTTATGAACAAGAAAATTATAAAATTTAAAAGGCTTAGGTTTAGGTTTAGACACCGTAGGTAAACGAAGCACACAAGGGGAGTGATCCGAGATCCTATAAGGCTGAAAGATAGCAAAAGAACCAGGAAACTCATCCATAAACATCGTATTAGACATAATTCTATCAATCTTTTTAAGTATACCATCATCACCCTGTGGCTTCTCATTCCATGTGAAATGGAAGCCTGTAGCATTAACATCAGTGACTTCCATACTCCTTACACATTCTTTAAATTCACGCATAGCAATATTAGGACGATACCCACCACATGAATGATCTTCAAGATTAAGCGCAGCATTAAAATCACCAAGAACAACCCAAGGTTTATCCCGCATAAAAGAAGCATGAGCAATAAGATTACTCCACAAAACACGTCTATCTTGATAAGCATTATCCGCATAAACAAAAGAACAAAACAATGTTCTATTATCCAAATGAGTATTGATTTGACAGTGCATAACCTGATTCGTAAGTGATAAAACTATAACAACCACATTATCATCATTCCAACCAAGAATAATACGCGTACCTTTAGAACATATTCCCCCATTAGACGTCCACTTCCAACGACGACATATTTTCTTACAAACATCAAAAACACAAGTAGCATCCACATGAGACTCTAGCACAGCACACACACTAAGATTATTATCATTAACAACCTGACGAACCTCCTTTTGTTTAGGGGACTGGTTCAAGCCCCTTATGTTCCACGAGGCGATACTAAACATTTAAAACATTATGATCAGGAGTGCTTGCCCTTGTTGCTGGTTTTATAATATTAAGCGACTCATCGTAGATATTCTCTATAAAATCATCTTCATCCGCTTCCTGCTCACCACCAGACAGCGCCGAGAAAGCATTTGAAGTAGAAACATCAATAGTATTTTTACCTTTATCAATAACTCGTTGTGAGCTCGTATTATTATCGGAACCAATATCCAGATTCATCTGTTTAGTCAGACGTCCTCTATTGTTCGAACCAGAAGTCGAGGCTTTCGGTTTATAATTAAATTCTTTAGTCATATTAAACCCCTTAGCCACGGAAACACCTCTTGGAATAGTGTTGTTATTCTTTTTGTTGTTTCGTTTTCTGTTTACCACCTGCTGAAATCCATCTTTATCCACATTAGAGCTACTCGCTCCATCATTTGTTGCACCCGTAGTTTTAGATACAACAACAAATCTTTTAGGGCAAGTACTCAACGTATGACCAAAGCACTTACATGTTTCACAACGTGGAGGCTTCCACTCATACTCAACCTGAATAACTTCTTTCGTATAATCATCCCCTTCAAGAGCTGGGATTCCAACAGTAACGGACTCCAAAAAATCAGTATTTGCATCAACCTCAATAAGACATCTAGCGAAGCTACATCGACCCCAAGAATCCTTGCACATAGTACTCGTATAAGAATCTAGCATAACCGGTCTTCCAATATAGCTAGCAATGAAGCTCAAGCCCTCCTCATCAAACACTTGTAGTGGAATATCATGGAGTTTAACCCAAACCGACACCTTAGTTAATTCCTCCTTCTTAGGACTTGTTTTCACCGACTATTTCTTAAGAATGATAGGGGAATTTTTGATCATCCATGGACCGCCCTCTAGAACCGCTTCCAATCCAGCAAGTGTATCAAATTTGAAAAAGAAAAACCCTTTCTCATTCATCATAATCTTACTTATCCCGTGTTTAGCCCAATTACTTTTAACAAAGTAATCCACCACGGAAAAGCAAGCCTTTTCCCAATAAAATATCCATACAACATATTCTCATACCTAGAATTCATTTTAGCCACAACCTTTCTCGGTATAGAAATATTGACACCATCGTACACCTTATCAGCCACACGATGTCCAAACTCAGAACTTCCATTAGGTTTCGGGGCCATAACACCTGCATACGTATTAGAAGTATATAATGGGTGAGACCAGAATACATCATCAACCTTACCCGCATTCACAGGGGGCTCAACCCCGTCAACCTCAGCATCCAATAGTTTAGAAACCATCGGGGTTGACATGCTTATAAAATTATCACCAATGTCAACCGTACTCGGCAATGGGACTCCACTAGGTTGTCTTTTAGTAACAAACTGACCAAGAGGAGATGAAGAAATCGACTGCAATATTTTATCTTTAGCTAGAATCTCCGCCTCATACTTACACAGCAAGTCAATTATCTCCTTCGATCGCACAGCCGACACCAAAGACCAGCAACCATGTTTCATCTTAATCTCATAAGCAAACACACCTACATCTTGAACCGTGTTCAACGTAACCCCGAGCAACAACAAAACCTCAGACAAGGTACACTGTTGCATACCATTGATAGTGGCAGCATTAGTGGCAGCCGTACCATTAATAGTGGCAGCCGTAGCAACCAGTTCGTCCTTTGTTTTATCCAACGACTCCATGTAATACCAGCCCAGAAAAACAAAACCCTAAAAAACCTTAACAAAAAAACGAGCAACACCAGCGATCAATAGAACAAAGCACACAATGAGTACCACGTCACACTCACAACGATATATATATAGGATCAGCACCGATAAATAAAAAAATATAAGCAGAAAAAGCAACCCACGTAACCCCAACAGCAAGAATCCAAAGAAGAATTAATGACGTGAGGGCCCTTAGAAGCTGTTGAAATAATGACCAATACCTAATTAATGGCAAATAAACGAAAACCAAAGCAATACAATCTGCGATACCTTAAAACCGACCAATCACAAAACAAAGCAAAATATACAATTACAATAAAGTAATCGTAATAAATATGCTGAGTCTATAGACCATACCGACTAAAAGGAGGATAAACAAATCGAATTAATAAAAGGGGTGACATTTAGCTTGGCAGCCATTAGAGAAAACAAGGGTTTTTTTGTAGTGTAGTAGCTTAAAGTTGTTAAAATGAGAAGTCATCTTAACCATTGATTTCATCAATTAACATGTGATATATTTAATATGAGGCACAAAACAATACATATTATACATAAAATTTATATAAAAAGCACTAAAAATTTGATACGTAAAAATTTATAGCTGATACATATGATACATAGTTTTACTTCACAAAATTTTATTAAAATAAATAATCAATTTATTCGTAAATTTAGTGATACACTATCAAAAATTACATTTGAGTTAACAAAGATTTGCTAAACTATGATAAACAACTAATACACGAGAAACTAGTAATATTACAAATCGTGAACCAACTACTCGTACACGAACAAAAATTTCCAAAAAGCTCGTACACGAACCAAAAACTAAAAAACAAACCAAAACTAATCAATAAATGTGACATTTACCTATTTTTTATTGTTTCTCATTTTAACAACTTTAAGAACCTACATCATTTTATCTGAATTTTATATATATATATATATATATATATATATATATATATATATATATATATATATATATATATATATATATATATATATATATATATGTATGTATACACACTAGCGTCGTAACCCGCCCAACGGGCGGGGTCGTTTCTTAAATTTCTTATAAGAGTACGTTTTTGTGTTATTTTATTGTGTTTAGAGTTATAGTTTGGTTTATTGCTTTTTTTGAGCCCATGCCTTCCAGTGATCGTGTTTTGTTTCTTTATATACTCAGTGATCATGTTGTTGTTTTGTTTTTTGTGTTTTTGATATTTTTTAGTGTTTGGTATGTTTTTTTTAATTTTCACTACGTTTTCTGTTTATATAAGTATTGTTTTCTAAAATAATTTGATTTAGTTTTATTTATTTTTTTATTTATTTTAACTTTTGTATCTTTTGTTATTTTTTGTATTTAGCCCATCTTGCATTTACACTGCAAGGTACATACGAGAGAGAAAATCAAGACTGTTTTTCTTAACAAGAGAAGAGAAAAGATCACTACTAACTTAGAGAATTAAATAAACTAACATTTATTTGTGTTTCACTCTCGTTCTAAAATAATTGTTCCTTATTTATTTTTTTGATTTTTTTTTTCCAATTTTGACATTAAGTTATTTTGTTTGTGTTATATAAATAGTTAATTATTGTTTTTTAAATGTACTTTCATTCCCAAACCCAATAAGATTTGTTAAATCGGGTTAAAATTGTTGTCGCATTGGTTTGACCCAAACCCGATAATGCTACATTATAATCATGTTTGGTTTGAGTTATATAATTTATGTTAGAGGGTTATCGGGTCAATTTATATTTATTTATTTTTGTTAAAAGTTTCAGGTCACTTTGTTTGTCGTTGTAGTTATTCTTCGTACACATATTTCAAAATTGTCTACTGTGTTGAGTTTGATATACAGTAGTTAGTCATTTTTTAGTCTAACAATGTTTGTTTTCTTTGGTTGCTTACTGTGATCATATTCTTTATCTTTCACCAAACCACAAAGAAATCTTAGACCTTTTGTTTCACTGAACAAAACTCCACACACTTCAATGACCTTTTCAACCCAAATTCTGAAGTTCCTTTAGCCTTACGATAAGTTTACAAAATATAACATCAAAGTGAAAATTTACAACTATTCCTTGCTCAAACGTTTTAGTCAGAAATCCAATTCCTTTGGTTTAATTATTTAGTTTTTGTACTTTTACAAGAGAGATGGTTTTTGTTTTTATCAAGTTCTCTTTTTACAGTAACCACGGCCTAGCATTTTTGTTTGCATCGAGGTTCTTTTGACACTGATTTTATTCAAGTCATTGAAAGTTCACACATGATTCATATTTGAATAAGACTTCAGTTTTCTTTTATTGCAAACATTTCTATTATGAAATTTGACCAGCTAATCCTATAGAAATATAGTATCATTGTTGATAGTGAACCTCGAAACACATTTTTTGGTATAGAAATGATGCCTTTTAGAATTTGAATTAGGATTTGATTGATAAGATTCACTCTTAGGTTGTTGAGGTTTTACATCATGAGCTTTCAAAGGTGTTGATGAAATCGGTCCCAAGTGACGTAAACAGTGGTGTAGCTTTGAGAGCATCTTAATTTCGGCCTTAAACTCAAGTGACCCTTGATTTGACATACAATCTACTTGACCTATATACACCTTCCTAGATCCTCCTTGTTCAATCAACAGTTCCTCTCAAAGTCCTTTGTTGCAGATATAATCTCTGCAAGAGAAACACCAAAACCACTTGCTGCTTATATAAGGCAATCAATTTTAAACAAATAAAGCTGGAACGAAAAAGACCTGGTTCCGCACATATGAGACAGGCCAGCAAAACCATCAGCTTTCTCGATAAGCACCTCAATTGAGATATCTACAATAGGTGGATCTTTAGTAAACATTCCTGAATAATGATGTGAAAATGCATTATTAACGCTTTTGTTTGCAACTTTCAATGCTCATCCAGAAATAAGCTGCGCGATGTAAGTTCCATGTTTGTACCGTGTATCTTTTTCTAAGCCAAATGCCAAACGTCCTATCTTTGCTACATTTTTGTTCAGAAGCTCAAGCTATTGGCTAATTGACTTCGGTATTAATCACAATGATGGATGTAATTAGAAGTACAACTAAACTACTTAATGTGATCTAATTTGATAAGTATGTGGATGATCGTGTAGCCAAGATGGGGTGCATACGGATGGACCTGATGGTTTGGTTTTGTAGGTATGTGCTCAATAGAATTATAGTCATCCCTCTAGCTAACTTAGAAAAAAGCTAAAATTCAAGAGTCAGTGCAAATAACTGACTTGAACTTCAGCCGATTTCAAATTTTGACTTCCTACTGCCACACAAGTCCGGTTTCAGATGTTGACTTTTGACAGTCAAGGATGTATATTACTATTCTTTATCTTCAAAATTTATACAGATCTGTTTTTCATGAACCTATTTTTGCAAATTCCAAATTCCATAAAGGATATAAAAGAGCATTCAAAGGGATTGTTAGCTTTAAAAAAGTTTATAAAAGTCTACCGTACCTGCTCAGGTGTAACTTCGCTCACTTTGTGCCAATTTCCACTTTGATCGATGTAGGTTATCACTGTTCATTTGTCCACTTGATTGAAGGGCAGAAAATGCACCTCATTGATCCCCGCTCGGTGTTTCCGGCTTTGTAGGCCCACTTCGAGGGAACCTAGACACGTACTTAACGCCATTTGATACTGGTGTTGCAGCTGGTGGAGTAGCACACTATAATGTGTCATGCATATTGTAAGGAAACTCTCAATTGTTAGAATCACATGGGGTTATGCTTTGCCAAGTTAAAAGATCAGGTGTGCCTTAAATGGTCTGTATATAAATAACAATAACAAAGCTTAAAAGAAATATAACTGTTTGAGGTTGGTCTGAGCTCTTGCTTCTGGATAAAACTGAAAGCCTTTTGTATATGTGGTTGTTCCAATTACAGAAACCTAATCTTTGCGCCTGTTCCAATTACAGAAACCTTAGTCACAGAAGAAGCATAATCAGTTAGGTTCAGTGATGTTGTTCCAGTTACAGAAACCTTAATCTTTGGGCCTGACCTTAATCAATGAAACTTACCTTTAGTTACATCCTTCTCTTTCTTCAAGTGTAATGTGATACCTGTTTAGCCGGATTATATCATCCATTATAATCTTTTTCAGGTAACAGCTGCAGCTACCAATATACACATTAAAGTGTATCATGATCCATATATGACCAAGCAACAACAACTGGAATAAATAAAATCCTTTCGACCCTAAAGAATATAGATTGATTAAATGACAGGGATTACAAAAATCAATGAGGCTCATAAAATCAATGAAACTTACCTTTAGTAACATCCTTCTCTTTCTACAAGTAGGCGATACTAATAGAATAATGCAAATGAATGCACCTCCTTACTGCACTGAACAATTCCAAGTGCAATCAATATTCAAACTTAAACTCTATAGCACTACTGTCTCTGTTACGCGGGTTGACCGCATTTGTAATCCTAGCAAGGCCTTAAATGTAATCGGTAACTGAGAAATCAAGACATACTCTTGAAAACACATTACCAGGAAACTAAGCGTACTTAACATAAAAGTATCCTCGTCGCCTATAACATTTTCTATATACTAAAGAGCATTACGGTAGGAGACAAAACCTAATAAAAATTAATAATCCAAAAAGAATGCCGAGCCCAACGGTTCGAAATGATGACGTACAGAACGCCAAATGAGTATTTATATAATTAAGGTTATACATACCCATTTTTCACGGATCAATACATTGTTTCAACAGTGTGCGCCTGTGTAGGTTGTTGAGGCGAGAGATTCTCGCTCTCTACTGTCCTTCCACTTTCCGCAAAGTTGGAATATTGTCAAGGTGGGCCAGATAGGTTCAGAAGCAAAACCGTTCAGACGAATCACATCCGACATCAATTTCATAATAAGCTTATATAAGCAATCAAGGTTCTTGTGGGTTGGTCAATGTTGTGAGAGTTGCATGTTGCATGTTGGACATTACAAGACATACCTTTTTTTATTGTTGTTGTTCGTTTGCATACCATGAACTTGTATTTTGCGATATATATGTATACTGATTCATGTTTCTTTCATTTTTATGACGTTTGAGGGTTTTTTTACGTCATTACTTGCTTATGAGTGAGCGGCAATTTGGTAAAGCAACTTTTATTGTAAACAAAAATAATCTTCGACAACGAAAACAATTACACGAGGTAGAGAAAATAAGCGGGTCAACATTTTCTTGACTTTTAAGGTTTAGAGTTTATGCATTAAGTGCGAAAAATAAAAACCTAATTAAAAAAATAATAAAGTGAAAAATAAAAAGGATCTCATCGAATCACCAACATGTAAAGTGATGATCGAAAAATAACAACTTTTGTTGATAAACTGAATTTGGCTTTAATACCCTGTTAGATTACATAATTCCTCATAAAAATATACTGCTATAATCACTGGATGGTACTTGGTGAAAATAAAAGGGAAGGAGCTAGCGGAATTGGTGAAGCCACGACTCGTATATTTGCCCAAATTGGTGCCCGTGGGATGGTAATTGCAGACATACAATATTACCTTGGCAAAAATGTCTCAGATTCAGTCGGGTCACATCAATGAACCTACATTCATTGTGATGTTACTGACGAAGCTCAAGTAAAATCTCTGTTGGACTCGACTGTAAAAATCTTTGGACAGGTCGATATTATGTTTACTAATGCTGGGATCGCTAGTAAGTCAGTCCAAACCATCATTGACTTAGACATTGAGCAATTTAACAAACTATTTTCGGTCAATGTCCGTGGTATGGCAGTATGTGTGAAGCATGCTGCACGAGCTATGGTAGAGGGACAGGTTAAAGGAAGCATAGTTTGTACGGCTAGTATTTTTGACAGAAAAGGAGTGGCTCAAAAGACGAACCTTGAACTATAGAGAATGTCGATGAACCAGCAGGAGCTTAATCTTCTCATCTTCTCACCTAGGCAGATTATCAGTAGTAGCTAATTCAAGCTGCAAGATACATGTAAAAACACTCAAAATGCAAGCAGTTAATATGAATAAGCGTATGCATCAGATAAATGGAACAAAATCTACAACTACAAGAGATAGGTGTTTGTATTATAGAGTCTGTAGCTAAGATATTAAAAGAAAGATACAAGTAGTAACGCAATGTTGGTGAATCTTTCTTTGCTTCAAGTCCATAGCACGTAGAGCGAATAAATACCTCTAAGGCTCTAAAAACTTCAGACCTGCTATCTCTGATTCAGCTATTAAGATTTTAGCATAATATTTTTATATTTTGAATTCTAAAATGCCTAAAATATTGCCAAACTATGGTGCTACACTACTAATAATACCAACAAATACGAACTATATGTAGTGAAATGTTCACCTCTTGTATAGCCAGACACACCTATTAGCTCTGAATCGCGCACTTCGCTGTAAAACTTTGTAGAAACTATGGGACTCTTCATTAAATATAAGATTATTCAATAACAATAAAAAATATGTATAAGATATAGGCATGTCAAATATCTCTCTGTTACTTTTGCTGATATGATTTCTAGGAAATGGGAAAAAAAGACGTTTACTGAAGTAGGTAATCGACCCCATTTTTGAGTCTCCTATGTAAACTATCAATCAACGGTGATTCATCGAAAGATCACGCGTCATATTTTGATGAATGTATCTAAAAATCTGTATAATCAAAATGGACATCGCTGAAAACATCTTGTGTGCTCTTGTAAGAATCACATCTCTTGCTTTTTATACTCCAAGTCATATATAACTGTAATAGTTAATGTCATGTGATGAAAGGATGACCAGTCTGTCATGTCAATAGCTTGTATTTCATTAAGGGGTGTTTGGATATGAGCTTAAACTGATTATTGAAACTTCCAACTCAAAATTATTACCTTATAGTGTTGGTAACTTTGTCAGTTCCAAGAATTATACGCTGAAAGTAAATGGCGGGTAATCATGTAATTCCTCCTTGGATGGAGTTCTATCACGTTGCTCAAGTTTCACCTGATTACACGTCCCCATTACTCTAGCCCACTACATGTAGCATTTTGATAAAGGGAATTCTAAAGTGCATTATAATCAACCAATAACCGTGCCAAAAATCCTTTGTGTCCTATGTCATAAGCTAGTTCGAATATATGTATGATACTTTTTACAACTATAAAATAACAAATAGTCGACACCTATGATTGCTATATAAACCGAAACACACAAATCGATAAGCTCATAAGCACTGAACACAAGCTAATCCAAACACTCACTAAAATGGTAATAAGGAACATAATGGTAAGTCGTCCAGGAATTAAAAATGACTGTGTACCTAAAACTTCTCCACGGTTGTACTCATATTCTTTGAAAATAGGTTTAGGACAGCCTGCACAAATGAGAAAAGCTATATTCTTCTTGATAAGTTTTAACCTTTTTCCAATATATCCAGTTTAGATATTTTCAATAAGGGCACACCAGAATATATCTATAAGCGGAAAGGCCCAAAAATTGGAAATACAATAGAAAAATGGTTGGTAAGTACTTCAAATTTGGAAACTTAGGCACATAAACATAAAAAAGAAAGAAAAATAATAAAGAATTGTTTAGTTAATTAAGAGAAAACCATTTCAACAAAGCTGTTGTACTACATAAGTTTGTAGAACCTGATGACAGATGAGTTTTGATTGTGTACTACGTAAGTTTGTATAACTTGATGATAGAGGTTTAGATTGTGAGAACTCGCGTGGGCGAACTATATTATTTCAAAGTAAATAACAGAAACATAATAACAATGATCAAAATCAAAATCTACTTCAAATACCAATATGACTTACCCAAAAATTTCTTCTATGATTTTTAGATTTCTTAGTCTATGGGATGCTTATGTGCTAGAACCAAATCCTGGCATTCAACTATACTGTAATCGAGTTGTTGAAGGATACCCGAGCAGAACGTAGTAGTCCCTGTGCCATGTTGTGCTTGTTGGATAACGTCATGACCCTTTTGTGAATGGAACAATTCCCCTCTGTTGAATTGCTGATGGCTTTTCAAAACCTGCATCAAAATAAATCGCACATCAGAACCAAACACACCTAAACTTTTATTTTTTTATATTTATAGGTGAATCAGCAGATAACAACATGTGGGGTAGTTATGATGTTATCAGACGTACCATAAGCATAAATACCCCTCAAAAGATTCTCCTGAAGACCCATGCTATTAAAGGTATCATATGACTCGTCATATAATATAACAATGTCATGTCCATCAGCTGAAAGCCAGTACCATTAAATGTTACTTATTATACCAGTGTGATGATTCCGGGAGGTATAGACTTTCAATAAATGTCGTCTACGCTCTGCTGCTCTTTCCGGATTTCTAGTGCATAGCTACTCAATAACCTCCATTGTCCAAATATTTCATAAATCAGACTTTCTTGGAAAATACAATAATTTATATTCCATTCATATTTCGCTCACCACTTTGGAGTGATAGTTTGTAGCAATACTTATTTAGTATATGATGCTCAATAATTTGTCCACTACAAACAAATAAAGTTGTGAACTAATCTTGTCTAACCTGATTGATGAATTAGTATGGATCTGACCAAGGTCATCTGGTGTACAAAGCACATAGAAAATTTATCCATGTTGGTCATATTTAGCTGATTTTTCAGTATCACATAATAAGTTTCATATCTCAAGAACGCCCAGATATCCCCTAAAAGAAACACGGCCAGCAACCCTCCATAGTAGAAACACGGCCAGATTTGTTACAATCAAGCTGGAAAAAAGTTGACTTATTTCATATGCAATACACTGTGATAGCCAACGACAGCTTTAAAGATAGAAATTTAAGCACAAAGTACATACTTTTCCTACATTAATGAGTCAACTAAAGCCTATATCATCGTTTTACAAACACACATACTGGTATTTGATTGGAAAATTATAAAAACCAACCTCGAAGCCAAGAATGGATCAAACTGGCCAAACGGGATGTCAAAAAAACTGATGGTTGTTCATGAAACTGGCAAAGAAGGCAAACTTCGATGTTAAATACACTGAATATGTACTCTAACCTGGTGGAAGCTGATGACTCCTTTTTTCAGACGTTAATACTCGAACAACGATTAGCTGGTATCTGCAATCTAACTTAAAAGGGCAGATTGATTGACCTATAAATGTCAATCTCGTAAACAAAACTAAGCAAAAAAAGGCCAATTTTTTTTAAAGAAGTCACAGAAAGTGAGTTTATGAAGCATAAGCAGGAAACCAAATAAGCTATAAGCTGGCTATATACATGAATAACATTTTTTAAATTTCAAGAGAAGAAAATATAAACACGAAAGAGGGTAATACATAACTTACTCATATCACGATTTCTTCACGAATCAAGCCCAAAAGGTAATCTGCCATTTGTCTGCAGTCAGTGGTTTTGTCTTAACGAATACATTTGTGCAACCAAAATCCTTTCAATGAAAGTTCGTGTCAAAAAAGGATCGAAAGAATGGTTAAATTGCAGACACGACTTGCCACCGTGGTACGTTATCATAGCCATTTTTATTATAACTCAAATTTATTAATATACAACCGAGTACTATCATATTGTTAAAAATATGTACGTGCATAAAGGCATCATATCCTGGTGGAACTCCAACAAAGCGAAGAGTTATACATTATGCATCAGGACCGTATAACTATTTGCACCAGTCACCCATCTTCGCAGATTGTGTCCAATACCAGTATCACTTGTTTCTAACCCATTAGTGTTTGTATGCAGCTCCGCACTGATTTGGTTCACTAAGATCTGGTGACGGACATAAAAGAATATGTAAGCAACAATCTTCAACAACAAAAATAATGGTAAAAGAAAATTAACCAAAAAAAGAACACCTCAACCTTCAGTGTGAGCAGAGATGGAGTCTATGGGTTGCTTAAAATATAGTTGCCATGATCCACACTGCTACAGAGCTTATCGTTTAGAAATAAGACGCTACAGGATCCTATAAAAGAGCATCACATATATAAATGAAAACAATGTAAAGGCGAAATGTAAGTATCCATGGGTAACAGTACAAAACATCCATACCACATCAACACATAGATCAATTCAATTTCACTGTATATTCAATATCTAATACAAGCAACACCAGAAACATATGAAAACATTGAAATAACATCATGATAAGATTTTTGGATACTTGAAATTTGCATGTCTACCATGATCCCTGGGCACCCACAGTTGGATTCATGAAAGTGGCAAAATCCCGGTAAGTCTTCAATGAGTATGCCTGGGAGATGGTCATACCTTTTAAATTAACTTGCAGCTCAGCATCACTAAGACACAGGAATCCACTATGAACTGAATGCAAAAAGATAAATCTTCTTTAAATATTAAAAGATTGATCAAAAAACCTGATCAACCCAGCAAGTCTAAGTCACCCCCTCTTTCATAACTCACTATATACAAACCTAATATTTAAAATAAAAGTTTGTGTTCCTACATTTCAAAATTAATCAAACAGTATAAACTTAGACAAAGATTGCACATGGCTACTTCCGATGAATCGTGAGGGAAAAGAAATACCTTTCGCCTAAAGGTATATTGGTTTTCAAGCTCATTGTTAATCCTTTTCTGCTTTGCTCCAACCATCTTTCTTGTTCCTGCCTCGTGACCCTGTCCAACACACATGAAAGTAAGCGACTAAATATAAGCTCAATTGTGAAATTATTGTAAACAAATAATGCACCTATCTCTTCTTCTTTGAGGTCAACCTGTAGAATCAAAACCCAATATACAATCCTGACCAATAAGAGCGGTTCTCCTATAATCTGGCTGAACTTCCTTTGACTTATTGGTTTCTTCAACCAAGTACAATATCAGACAACACGAACGCAACAGGAGCAAAAAGTAGCACATGTAACTGAACGTGATTGTTTCTTAACACATGTTCAGACTACCTATTGTCACTCAGCTGCATACAGAAGTTGCCTCAGTGAACCCCGTACTAAAAAGATTTTTAGGTTATTATTTACCACCCTTATTATCCAAAATATTTAGTATTTCACCCACTGTAATGATATGACTATCTAATATCAGAAATTCTAGGGTGTTTGAGATTGTACATTTGAACAGCTTATGCTTTAAGCAAAAAGAAGCAAATAAATAGCTTGAAAAAAACTTTTTGGACTCTAGGTACTAAGTTTTAATTCATAACATCAAAAGTGCCTATATGTTGTTAAACAAAAGCACTAACCATTCCCAAACACCCTGCTAATTAACATTAAGCAAGCCTATATGATAAAAAAAAGTTGTACAAGATGCCCATGAAGAACGAAAAAATGATAACATCAAGTGCAGCGACAAGATGTCTTCAGGCCATGTCTTGGTAACATCAAGTGCATCGACGTCAAACCTATCATCGTGATCAAGATCGATAGCCAGGATAAAAAAACTTCCACTCAGGATAGTTCCTAGCTGCAATAGAATCATAAAGGTGTACTTGTGTAGCATGCCTATGATTTGCTCCACCAATTTTGATAGCTTTGTCCTCTAATGAACTCTTTACTCCATAAGTAGGATTATAGTGGAACTTCACATAATACGATACCTGATTCCCGAAGACAATCCCTTTTATACATCTCCAAATTGCTACCCACCCAGTTAATAATTTATGCAATTCATGTGCGCTAAATACTCTCTACTTCAGTAGGATCAATTGTGTGCCCCACTAATTATAAATTACAAAGATAATATTTATAAAGACTAAAAAATCTAGGGGTAAACTATCTTTTGTTTCCATAAAACAATTATACCGCTGGATGTGGTGGTGACTTTGATTTAATACTTGGTAGCTGGTGCTACAGATTCACCTGACCTTCGGGCGGTAGTTGTGGAAGAGACTGATGACTTGCTTGATCAGCGCACATTATATTGTTCACGGTTTTCAGACCACCATGTTTCTGCTTGATGCTCCCCAAATATCCTTCGGCTGCAAATGCAACCACAAACGTTAACTACAAATACAACTTTTTGTCTTTCGTTTGCTATGGTATCTAACAAATTTGAAATTCGCAATAGGATTGGCAGTTTTAAGTGGAAAAAATGGTCAAAACCAAGAATAGGTACCATAAAAAACATGAGACCATCACTCAGTAAAAAGTTTGTTATAAAACATAGTTCTTTTTATTGAGTGGCTCCAAATTGGTTCACAAAAAGAAAAATGTTAGAATCATATTACCAATTTATCTTTACCTTGTCCCTGAGTAATAGTCGCACTTCCAGTATAGAAATAAGGAGGAATTTCCCGACTACAACTAAGCCTGGCAGCAGCAAAGATGCTACCAACCCTGATCATCACCAAAGTGGTTGGCTGAGGTCACTGGAATTTTTTGCATATTTATAAACATATCAAGGATAACCATATAAGTAATGATATTTTTGGATTTTCAGGTTGATTAGCAGGAAACTGCTCATGAAACAGGCTTATTAGCGTTGCTTGACAGAAGGTATGTTGTAAATTTTAGTTTAATCGATATACCATTTGGCATTACAGAGATGATTTATGAAATTATGATCTGTTTATGGTTTTGTATCTTCTGTCTGTATTCATTATGTATAGACTATTTACTATTTTTACTTGCATATGAAATAGATTGGTAATGAGGTCAATAGCCCATTACCAAGGTTAGTATGATAGTAATTCTTCTTTATCGACTCCAATAATTTTGATTAGCGGAGACTCTTGCGATTGAAGCGCTGCACAAGATGCTCCAAGGTTAGTATGAAATATCAACCCTCAATCATGTGGTTTTTTCTACTACTTGCAGAACACCTTACTAATATGAGTAATGTTTTAACTGGAGGAAAATTCAGACTCTTGTGTGTTGGAGAACACGGGGCATGTTATTACTTTGCATGATATAGAAAAATGTTTATATGATGTGATTTCTACTCCAAGTATGCAAACGGGATTCCTCCTGAAAAAACTATCATACACAACAAGTATTTAGTTAAGTATCATAGAAGTGTGAAGAACTGTGAGAAGACTTCCTTTAGTAGACCATTAAATTAATAATAGTCATTTATGACACCATTTTGCTTTAGAAGCGCGGAATATATAAACCCAGTTATTAGGTCATTAATTAAAGAGTAAGATTAAGTTGTCTATAATAAGTTTTACTCGGCCTATTCTGACCCGCACGAAAATTTTCCATTTGGTATGTGCAGGTAAGAAGGATAAAGGCAAAATGACAACTAAGTTGATTAAAATGGAGTAACATATTGATGGCCATCGGAGATTCGTAGCCACTGGAAAACTTGCACCCAAAACCATTGAAGGGATCCTGTAGTAAGACGGGGTAAAATTCTAAACTCTTAGGTGATATCATCCCCATTGTCTATGACATTTGGTTCGATATGTAAAATTATCTAGGAACATGTTGGATAAAACTTTAGTTTGTCCACGTCAGGAATTCTTAATTTGTTATAAATACATTTTTCGAAACTTTGGGATAATCGAGCTACTTTCTGCTGCAGAAACTTAGTAGTATCTTCAACTTAATCATTTAAGTCAATTTCCAAAATGACAGTAAACCAGAAGATCTTCATTGCAGAATATCCACTCCAAGGCATTATTACACCATCCTATCGTTTAGCTAATCACCTCATAAATATAGGCTTTTTTCAAGCAGCTTTATCGGGGTAAAACACATTATCGACAAACAAACCACCCATCCAAACCCAACCTTTGCACCATTATCTGATGGCCACGACACTGATGAGCGTAACAGCAAACAACCAACTCCATCTCTACAACAACTCAAATTAGATTGGTGTCACGAAGTTAAACCTTGTCTGCAGCATCATGTGTACCTTGGGCAGCGATAGTGGCATGGAGCACACTGTGAAAGCCACTCTCTTCTAGTGCCAATCTGCTGTTATGTGTTATATTTAACATAAAGTGAACAGGTGTCAGCAAATAAATCGTTTCAACTTCCCAATACTCCTGCCACTATTACGCAGGCCATAGAATAATTGGCAGATATATTGTTGTAACTTGTACCCTCGTGAAATCTAATGATGAAATATAAAGAATTATTCATCATCAATTAATCATCAATTACATACAACAAAACATAACTGCTCCCAAATCTCTATAATTTACCTTTAACAACATAAATTAAAAAATGAAATAATATTAGTACAACGTAACATTGACATGGGATACAATAAGTTCGTTGGATGAGAAAAGGCCTAAATATATCAAAAATTAGTTGCGATTAAGTTCCTTTAAATAAAACAAGTCCTACTTCAAACAAAATATAATTAACACAAGAACGTACTTGTACAAAAGAATTATGAAACGACTCCGCCCGTTGGGCGGGTTACGACGCTAGTATATATATATATATATATATATATATATATATATATATATATATATATATATATATATATATATATATATATATATATATATATATATATATATATATATATATATTTGTATAACTTCGGTTTTTTGGTTCGATTGTTAAACCCATATTCAACCCGAAAATTAAACTTGTAGTTCGGTTCGGTTCGGTTATGACCCACAACTCAAATTCTAGTTTCGGTTTGGTTCTAAATCGGATTCGATTCGATTCAATTTTCGATTTTCAGTTTTCATGACCATAAATAGAAAAAGAAAAAGAAAACTAGTATTTAACCATAGTTAAGTGGTTGGTTAGGTCAGAGTTACACATCTCATCACCATCATACTTAACTCCTTCCCCAAGCCACCTCTATTCCCATTTCATTTATAAATAAATAAACCCCCCAAATCAAACCAGACCAAATCAAACCACCATAACCAACAACCACCATGAGCAACCAACCAGAAGCATCTTCATCTTCTGAACCGTACGATCTATTCAACAAATTCACTCTTTTTTATATAATCTTTAGATTTGGTTTTAATAATAATAAATGTTTTTGTTAACAGGAAAGGTGCGAAGAAGGACTTTTCGACAGCGATACTAGAGCAAAAGAAGAACCCGAATAGGTTGGTGGTTGATGAAGCTGTTAACGATGACAACTCCGTTGTTGCTATGCATCCCAACACTATGGAGAAGCTTCAGCTCTTTCGCGGTGATACCATTCTCATTAAGGTTGCTGCTCCTTTTTTTTAATATAGTACTATTGTTTTATAAATTTTGAATCACATTATAGCTTAATCAGGTTATTTTTAAATCTACGACAAAAAATACCAGAGATCTTTACCTCATGGGAAAAATATTTAAACTATGAAGGATCGCAACCTTTTTTGCAAACAAAGTCATACCATTATTGGCATTATCATTTCATCAAACTATCAAACGAAAGATATATAATTCAGCAATAGACATTCCTAGGTTGTGCTTAACCACGAGGGAAATATAATGTTAAGATTCTTTTTTGTTGCAACTTAACTACACGGGCAGTTGTCAAATGTTTGCAGCAACAAATTTAGTTTAAGATTTAAGTTGGACTTTTTTTGTTTCCTTCATAGATTTGGTTAAGATTAGGGGGGTTAAATTACTGGGTTAGGTTCTCTTAGTTTTTTTGGTTTGTGACACTCAGGTATTAACATATGCGTTGTCTTTAGTTTTTGTGGGTGATATTGTAATTTTTTTAATTTCCACCACCTGAAGCAACGTAACGTAGTATTCTGAGATAGGTTTGGTTTCACCCTAAAATTTTGCACCTTGAAGGTCCTAAAAACAATTAAGCTTATACCATATATATATATATATATATATATATATATATATATATATATATATATATATATATATATATATATATATATAGTAGCCTTTAGACCTGTCCGGTGGACGGGCTAGCTTTAAGTATATATTTTTAATGATAATTGAAGTGATGTGTGTTTGTATTAGAAGTTTAATATATGTTGTGTTAGTTATGAACATACGTTATATGGATATTTCCTTGGAAAACGAATGGTATTCCATGTCGTTGAGTATTATGTTCGTAATAATTGGACGAAACATGGTCTTATAAAGATCATGATGAATGATAAGGGATTCTTCTTCTTTAAGTTTGATACTAATGCCGGATTAGATGCAGTTTTGGAGGGGGCTCCATGGATGGTGCGTAATTCACCTATTATTCTTAAGAAGTGGACTTTAGAGACAAGCTTATGTAAGGAGGAGCTAACTTGTATTCACGTGTGGGTTAAGTTTCATGCTATGCCCCTTCAGGTTTTTGAGGAAGATGGAATTAGTTTGATTGCTTCTTATGTGGGCAAACCTATTATGATTGATTCTTTTACCGCTGCCATGTGTAAGGATTCGTGGGATCGGAGTAGTTTTGCTCGATGTTTAGTTGAGATTAATGCGAATACTGATCTTAAGAAGTCTCTTACTATTGGTTCCATCATTAGTGGACGACGGTGTTCTTAGGGAAACTATTAGAGTGGAATACGAATGGAAGCCTCCGCGGTGTATCACATGTATGACGTTTGGACACTCTTGTGAGGCGTGCCCTAAGAAAGTTGTTGTTCCCACTCCTGTAGAAGTTGCTAATGAGGGTTTTAAAGTTGTCACTAATAGAAGGCGTAATAAAGGGAAAGTGGCTAATCTACAAAATCGTTCTGGGATATCTATTCCGAGTGGTTTTGAATTTCGTCCTAAGGCACCAGCTGCTACAGCTATTGATAAAGGGAAAAATGTTCGAGCTGGTTCTAGAAATACCCTCCAATGCTAGCTCTAGTACTGGTGTTCCGCCACCTGTTACTGTTGGTCGTCGAGTAATCCTGTTGGTGATAAGTCCTCTTCCTTTTACTACTCTTGTTTCTACCTTTAATCCGTATGATGCACTGCCTCATAACTCGGGAGATGGGTATGATGATGATGAGTTTGTTGAGATGGTGTATGATGAAACTGCGAATCTTTTTTCTGATTCCACTACAGGGGCAAGCACTCCTGCGATAACTGTTTCTAATGTTTAGTTTGGCTTCATGGAATATAAGGGGTTTGAACTGTGCCCCTAAACAAAAGGAGGTTCGTCAGGTGATGAGTGATACTAACTTGAGCGTGTGTGATGTACTTGAGTCTCATGTTGATGTTTCTGTTGTTTATGATACTTGTCGGAAGGTGTGTAGTAGGTGGAAATGGACGTCTAATGGGGTCTGTGTTTGAAGGTTACTAGGATTATTCTTGGTTAGAATGATGATGTTGTTGATATTATGGTTATGGCGCAAACTCCCCAAGTTGTTCATTGTCAAATTAACACTAGGACTGATTCTAAAACCATCTTTTGCTCGTTTGTGTATGCGGATAATTACTATGGTGATCGACGTGTTTTGTGGACTAATTTAGTTTCACATACCATGTTTATGCGTGAAAAACCATAGGTGGTGCTGGGAGATTTTAATGTTGCGCTTAATCTGGAGGATCATTCCTATGGTGGTTATCAGCCGAATATCGCAATGCGTGAGTTTAAAGAGTGTGTCCAAGAGATGGAGGTGATGGATGTTAATGCCACGGGTCTTCACTTCACTTGGAATAAGAAACCTATGGGTGGAGAGGGTATGTTAAATAAGATTGATCGTGTCATGTGTAATATTGCTTTCCTTGATTTTTTTTGGGTAAAAGGGATTTCCTCCCCGGTAAAATATATTACACCAAAAAATCAGTTTAAGTACATTGGAATGCGACTGAAAGTCACATTAACCTCAAGCCAAACTTGAACAACCACTACTCATATGACAGACCATATGAATACCTACCCAACAATTACATACCCTATGGTACCAACAGGAAAGTACCATCTAATAGTACATAAACACCAATACATTATGACCTAAGAAAATTCGCTTCAGGGAGCTCCCAAAGTCTAACAAACGCACAACCATCTGTAGATCTTTTAAACCGACAAGAAAGCAGCTTAAGGCGAACATTGGATACAATGCACTGAATGAGCTCCATAGCTGTTTGTTTTGTTCCTTTAAACATCCTTCTATTCCGTTCTTGCCAAATGTAATAAGCACAAGCCGCTACCACAAGTTTCCCAATTGTACTACGAGCTGATCTACGATGCACATAAGGACCAATATGAAGCAATATAGATGCCAAAGACGGACCTGTAAATTCAAGCCTAGCCAATCGTTTAACATGATCCCATACCTGCACCGAATAAGAGCATTCGAAAAATAAGTGTTCATGCGAATCATGACAAGACTCACACAGCGAGCAAATACGAGGAAGACCATCAGCAACATCCCACGAGCTAAGCCGGTCTTGAGTCTTCAAACGCTGTTTAAGAATAAGCCACATGTTGAAAGAGTATCGTGGAATGTAGTTCTGAAACCATACTGCATGGTACCAAGAAACAAGATCCCCTCTAGGACGAATGCTGTTCCAGACTGTTCTAACCGAGAACGGGTTAGTAGTACCATCATGCTCACGCCAAACCAGTGAATCAATCACAGTATCACTCAAAATAGGAGCATCAATTTCAGCAAGTTGAGGGTATTTCAGCAACCAACCATTCGACCATTGCCATGCACCCGATGACACAATATCACGTACCTTGGAAGATAAATTCAACCCAGCCCTGAATATGTCACGTGATGAGACTAAATCAGCAAGAGGACATACCGAATTCCATGTATCAAACCATAGCGAAGCCTGCGATCCGTCCCCCAACGAATACCAAATAAATCTACGAACCTGAGGACGGAGTTGGAGTAGTTTCCTCTAACCCCATGACATAGTACCTCGATAAGGAATGTCCCAAAAGTTCCTGTCTTTAATCTTGTAGGCATAAATCCATTTGACCCACAACGACTCCTTAAGAGATAGTAGCTTCCATAAGTGAGTAATCATAAGGGCCTTGTTAAATATATCCAGCCTCCTAATGCCGAGCCCTCCTTCTTTTTTCAGCAGACAAACTACTTCCCACGCCACTTTAGACTTACCTTTGCTAGATAAACCAGGGCACCACAAAAAACCACGCATAATTTGCTCAATTTCTAGCAGCACTATAGATGGAAGAATAAAGACCGACGCCCAATAAATGTGCATCAAGCTCAAAATAGACTGGATTAGTTGGAGTCTACCAGCCACCGAAAGTGACTTGTTTTTCCAATCATTAACACGATCCTTAACACGATCAATCAAAACCTTGCAGTCCTGGAAAACCAACCTAGATGAAACCAAAGGGACACCAAGATATCGAACAGGAAGTTTCCCTTCTTCAAAAGGAAGAACCTGAAGTATAGACAGCTTGGTGTGGTTTAGAACATTGCAGAAATACGCAGTACTTTTCGGCATACTTGGAACAAGACCCGAAGCATTTTGAAACTCTTCTAAGGCATCTCTAATGACCACAACCGAATCAACATCACCATGAGCAAATAGAAAAAGATCATCCGCAAAACAAAGATTGATCAAGTCTAATTTGGAGCAAAAGCGATGATAAGTAAATCGTTGAGAACACTAGCCCTCCGGTGAAGCATAAGAGTGAGAACCTCCATAACTAAAGTAAACAAGTAAGGAGATAATGGGTAACCTTGACGAAGTGCCCGTCTCCCCTTAAAATGACCATGAAGAACTCCATTTATGCTAATAGAGAAGGAAGTAGTCGTGACACATTCCATAATCCAAGTGATCATGCGTGTATGGAACCCAAAACACTCCAAACTCTTCCTCAAGAAACCCCAGTCCACCGTATCATAAGCTTTCTGGATATCCACCTTAAAATCACATCGAGAAGGACCACGATCCAGATGGTACTTATGCATAATCTCCTGAGTAAGTAAGATATTATCCGAGATAGATCTTCCCGGAACAAAAGCGGATTGGTTAGGATTAACCAACTTATTAAGACTATCTTTAATGCGATTCACAATCACCTTACTAATACACTTAAAAAGTAAATTGCAGCATGATATGGGCCTGTAGTCATTAATGCGCGTAGGGGTCTGAACCTTTGGGATGAGAGCTATGATAATGTGGTTCAATTCACGAAGAAGCTTCCCATTCCTAAAGAACTCCTGAATTGCTAAGGTAATATCAGAACCCACAATATCCCATGAACTTTTGAAAAACGCAGCCGTGAAACCATCTGGACCAGGAGACTTGTCGTTTCCCATAGAGAACATGGCAGTCTTAACCTCCTGATTACAAATAGGACGAACCATGAAATCTGCATCAGTGGAAGATAAACAGGTCGAAAACAAGTCTAAACTGTCAAAATCGTTCGTCACACCAGGTTGACCAAGAAAAATTTCATAATGGTTAATGAAAGCGTTCGCCATAGCCTCATTCTGATGAACAGTACCTGTATTATCCATCACTGCATCAATTCTATTCCTGCTTATGCGACTTCTAACTATTTTATAGAAATAAGCCGAATTGTTATCGCCCTCTTTCAGCCAATCAATCTTTGCTTTTTGTTTAAGGAACCTCTCCTCGATCAGCAAAGCCTCATTAAACTCACCCACAACAGCAGCCTCCTCTAAACGAAAGCTAAGGTTGCTAGGATCACCATCCAAGGCTGTCTGAACCCTATCCAACTTATCACGAAGAATTTGGACATTTACATGTAGATTACCCTTGTCACTAAGGAGCTTGCGAATAGGTTTTTTAAGACCCCTAAGCTTTTTAACCACCTGGAACATATGAAAACCTGAAATCTGCCTACTCCATTGTGTTTGGACAGTCTCTCTGAAATTGTCATTATGAATGACAACATTAAAGAACTTAAACGGTCTTGGCTTCTCTTTGCTTTGCGTAGGCAAAGTTAAGACAGCTGGAGAGTGGTCTGAGATTCGGTATGGCTTAAAAACAGCATGAGTACCTATGAAACACTCATTAAACTTAAGATTGACCATAACACGGTCCAGTTTTTTAAGAATCCCATCCCTTCCTTGCGGTTTTTGAGTCCACGTATATTGCAGCCCTGTTTGCGAAATATCCATGACTTCAATATTAGCCACACAGTCATTGAAGTCACGCATAGAGATATCCATACCCCAAGTACTAGCAATAGAGTCCCCTGCAAAAAGCGATGCATTAAAATACCCAAGAAGACACCAGGCCCTATCGCGAACATAGCACTTATGTAAACCAAGACTATTCCACAAAGAGCGACGCACGATGTAATTGTTGTGAGCATACACGAAGGAACAAAAAAGCTCTTTACAGTCCGCTTTGATCCAAATTCTTGTATGCACAACTTGAGAATCTTGATGAATAACCGCAACATCAACATCATTGCGATTCCATCCCACGATAATTCTAGTACCTTTAATACACTCAACCACATTAGAAACCCAATCCGAATGACGGAAAACATACTTACATAGGTGATCTAGATTAGAAGCTGCTACATGTGATTCCAGAATTGCACAAACCGACAACTTATTCTCACTGATCACCTGCCGAATCTCATTTTGTTTTAGGGAGAAATTCATACCCCGTATATTCCAAGACAACATTAATCATTGGGAACTATCGTTACAGGGAGTGCTTGCCCCCGGGTTAGGTCCCTCATTGATTATTATATGCTCATCAATCTCATCATCATCACTTTCATTAATGATATTGAGATCTTTAGGTGGCTGCGACTTATCCCATGCATCCTCCTCATCTAAATTCAAAGCGCTAAATGAATTTATAGTAGCAACTGAGGGTGTAGCCGGTGTGGGCTTCTTTGTAACCATATAGCTATCTTTGCTGCTACTAGGGATGCTCTGCCCCAAGTTACCATTCGAATGATCAACATTAGTTAACGCCTTCCCTTTGTCTTTACGCTTAAAATGAAAATTAGGTTGTGGTTTGCCTAATATGATACCATCAATCTGCCTCCCCCTAGCTTGAGGTTTTTTCTTGTCCTTTCTCTTTTTAACCTCCGTAAAGCCATCAGCAGTTTTTTCGCTCTCCTCAACAGTAGGTTTTGGCAATTTAGGACATGCTTCATCAATATGATCAAAAACACAGCATGTAGAACACCTTGGCGGTTTCCACTCGTACTCCACTTCAATGGTCGCAAGAGAATGCCCTTTATCTCTTCCTAACGGAACAGCAACGACAAAAGATTCCAACAACTCCGCATCGGCAGACACCTCAATTAAAGCTCTAGCATAAGTACTCCGACCCCAAGAATTAAGACACATATTACTAGTGTATGTATCCAACATTATAGGCGTCCCCAGCTGTGAAGTAATTAAGCTAAGCCCAACCTCTGAATATGCAACAATTGGTACGTGATGCAGCTTAACCCAAATTGGAACCTTTCTCACCTCCTCTTTGCGAATATCAGCATCATATGACCAAACATTAAGAATTAAAGGAACCAGCCTAATAAGCCAAGGCCCATTCTCCAAAACCTTTTCCATGCCTTCTCACGACTCGAATTGAAAGAGAAAGAAATCAGCATGAAGTCGAACCCTCTTCAATCCAAACTTAGCCCATGTATTCTTGACATAGTTTTCAACCAAGGGAAACGCCAAGCGTTTACCAATAAAATACCCATACAACGTATTGTCATAACGTGAGCTAATCTCCTCCACAGATTCAAGAGGAAGCGTCACTTTAGCACCCATAACCATCTCTGTGTTTTGCATTTTTGAAATTTTAACCACCTGTTTGTTTGTCTGTTGTTGGACAACATTAGCAAACGACACATTTTGATCCTTCTTACCCCCAGCTACGTCCTCAAAAACACCCTCCATACTAGCAGAAGACACCTTAGACGCTACTTCCTGAAACCCTAATTTCAAATTAGGGTTTGCATGATTAGCCGCATCAGCAGACGCCCCACGAATCGGTTTCCTAGCACCCATAATCGATTGTAATAGTTTTGATCCTCCAGCTGGTACCCCATGTTTATCCTGATTAGTAGGAACCATCTCTCTAAACTTAATAAAAACCAAAGACACCAAATAACAGCCCAAACCCTAATTAGGGTTTAGACACGAACCGTCACAAGAGATTAATTCACTTCCATAAAAATAAAATAATCAATAAGTCCAGAATCAAATATAACGAAACCCTACTATGACTAATACTACAAACCCTAAACGCGCCGCAATAGAAAAAACCTAAACTTAACGTCGAATTAATTAAAGATGCTATCCCGATCTCACCAGAATGTATCCTACCCCCGTTTTGTCCACTGATCACAGCAAAAATAGGGAGGAAATGAATCCCAAGCCTACCTTACTCACACTGAACAACAACAAGATAAGAACAATCGATTTGAACAGATAAGACCGTTAATCAATGAATGGAAAAGCAACAGGAATGATCTAGGCAGCGAAGTGAATTAGGGTTGAGGAAATCGCCATAGAGAGAGAATTAGGGTTCAGTTGCGTGCACTATTGATTTACTTGATGAGTTCCCTAACTCGCTTTCTATCTTCCAACCTTATAGGATTTCAGATCATTCCCCGTGTGTGCTTCAAATTCCTACGGTAGGTCGACCTAAACCGAGACCTTTTAAATTTTCTAATATTCTAGTATTTAAAGAAGGGTTTCGGAATATTGTTTCCAATGGATGGGGTATGAGTGTTGAGGGGTGTGGTATGTTTAGAGTTGTCAAGCGTCTTAAGGGGCTTAAAGCTCCGTTTCGTAAACTGCTCTATGATCATGGTAACTTTCATACGCGGGTTCAGCAGATTCGTGTTGATCTTGATGAGGCCCAAAAAGCTATTGATCGTAACCCTGATGATCCATAATTAAGGGAGATTCATGCGCATTATCTACTTGCTTTAAAGCGGCTATGCTTGACAAAGAACGGTTTTTGAGTCAGAAGTCGAAGATTGAGTGGCTTCATGCGGGCGATTCTAACACGGCTTACTTTCATCGGATTGTCAAAAGTAAGTGTGCGAGAAATCGAATTGTTATGGTTAGGGATGGTTCTAATGTTTGTCATGAAGGCAATGCCGTTCCTACTGCGTTTGTCACACACTATGAACAATTCTTGGGTTTGGAAGGTATGACTATGCCACTTGATAGTCATAATCTGTTTTCTAGTGCGTTAGATGTTCAGAAAGCTAGTTCGATGGTTCAGGAGGTTTCTGATGATGAAATTAAAGGAGCTATGTTCTACATGGGGATGATAAAGCGTCGGGTCCTGACGGTTTCACTGCTGCTTTCTTTAAAAAAGCGTGGGATATTATGGGTGGGGAAGTTACATGTGCTATTCGCGAGTTCTTTTCTAACGGTAAATTACTTAAGGAAATTAATCATACTCTTATTGCTTTGATCCTGAAAGTATCTACTCCTGCTAAGATTACTGATTATCGTCCAATTTCTTGCTGCAATGTTATCTATAAATGCATTAGTAAGATTATTGTGAATCGTATTAAAGAAGACCTTGGTGATTTGGTAAGTATTAATCAATCTGCTTTTGTGCCGGGTCGACGGATCTCAGATAATATTCTTCTTACCCAGGAGCTTACGCGTAACTATCATCGTCGTTATGGGCCGCCTAGGTGTTCTTTTAAGGTTGATATTCAGAAAGCATATGACACGGTTGATTGGGGTTTTCTTCGCTCAATTATGATTGGTTTTGGGTTCCCGCATATTATGGTCGAATGGATTATGATGTGTGTCTCATCTACCTCCTACTCTATTTGTGTTAATTGTAATATTCATGGATGGTTTCGTGGTAAAAGAGGGTTACGACAAGTTGATCCGTTATCGCCATATTTATTCACTTTAGTCATGGAGGTGTTAACGCTTATTTTACGAAAACGTGTTCGTGATGCTGAGGAGTTCTATTATCATTATTGTTTTGAAAAGAATAGGATTGTTAATCTTTGTTTGCGGATGATCTATTCTTATTTGCGCATGGGCATCTTCAATCGGTGCGTGTTATTGTGGATACGTTGGATGAGTTTAAGAATGTGTCGGGTCTGGTTCCGAGTATTCCTAAGAGTACAGTTTTCTTTTGTAATGTTTCTCTTGCGGTTAAGACTAGTATTCTTAGTTTGATGCCATTTGCTGAAGGTCACCTCCCTGTTCGTTATTTAGGTGTTCCTCTTATATCGTCCCGGTTACTGTATAGGGATTGTAAAGTCCTTGTGGAAAAACTGGAAGGCATGGTTAATGATTGGCGAAATAAGTATTTGTCATTGGCAGGTAGGCTTCAGCTTATTCGATCGGTTATATCTTCTATGCATATTTATTAGGCTTTTGTTTTTATTCTTCCTGCTCGGATTATGTTGGAATTGGAGCAACTTATGCGTGGATTTTTATGGTCGCAAGGACCTTTGAAACGAGGTAAGGCAAAGATTGCATGGAGCTCTGTCTGTTTACCTCAACGTGAAGGTGGGTTGGGGATTCGTAAATTGGAGGATTTCAACACTACTCTTATGACATCACATATTTGGTGTATTATTACTCGGAAGGATTCCTTGTGGGTTCAATGGATACACTCTTATAAACTTAATGGGAGAAGCTTCTGGGATGTTCCAGGTATTGGTGACATGAGTTGGGGTTGGCGTAAGTTACTTATGATTCGGTCACGGGTTAGACAATTTCTATGGCATAAGATTTCTAATGGTATCAATACATCTATGTGATTTGATAATTGGGCGGATATTTGTCCTCTCCGGAATTTCCTTACGGTGCGTAATATTATTCGTTCAGGTTTTTCGCTATCGGACACTGTTCGCGATTTAATTGATGAAGGCGCTTGGAAATAGCCTCTTGACCGGCATGTGCAATTCCCTATGTTAAATTCCTTGCATTTTACGGATATTCAGGATGATCACCAAGATGTCATTCTGTGGCGTGATACTGTGGGTATTATGCATCCGTTTTCGGTGGCTCGGGTCTGGAATTCCATCCGAGTTCATGCTGATGAGGTTGACTGGTACCACGTTGTATGGTTTGCGCATTGTATTCCTCGGCATGCGATTCATATGTGGCTTATGATTCAAGGAAATTGAAGACTCAAGACAGATTGCGGCATTGGGATGTTGGCCCTAATGTGGATATTTCTCTCCTTCGGTGCCCACTGTGTGAGGCGGTTCCAGATTCTCACTCGCATCTATCTTTTGAGTGCTCCTTTTCTTTGCAAGTTTGGAGTAAAATTTGTGATTTGGTTTTATGGGATCTATCCCACCGAAATCTATGGATATATTGGTGTATTTAGTTCCTATTTCGAATGGTCGGTCTGTTCCGAGTATTATTGGCCGCATGGTGGTTGCTGTTGCGTCTTATTTTGTGTGGACTGAACGGAATGCTCGATTGTTTAAAGGCCAACGTAGAAATGTTGATGAGCTAGTACAATTGATTTGTGATACCATTCGGTTAAAGCTTGTTACTTTCAGATTTAAGAAGGTTAGTGCTCGATCCAAGTTGCTGCTAGATCGATGGAGGTTACCTAGTATGTGTTTTTCCCATGAAGGCGTTAATACATGAGGGTCGTACTCTTTTTTTCTTTTCGGCGTTTTTCCCACTGGGTTTTCCTCGAGAAGGTTTTTTAAGGATGCGACCTCATGAGGATCCTCTGCTTCCGTTAGTTTGTTGCTGGAGTGGTGGTTTGTTCGCTCTGTTTCAAGACTTCATCTTGCTGGTGTTTAACTCTTCGATGATTAGTTAATTGCTTTATTTGTTTATTGTATTGTGTTTATGGCATGTCATAAATACTAGTTTCCAAGCTTTTGCTTGAGGTTAATGTGGTACTTCAGCCACATTCCTTTGTACTTAACATTATTTTTTGGTTAATATATTTACCGTGGAAACCCTTTACCAAAAAAAAAGTTGAAACCATAGTCTAACAACTAATTTTGGATCCAAAGTACTTGACCACAGCAATGAGCAGCAGCTACATATTCAGCTTCAGTTGTAGAAGTAGCAACAATGGTTTGCTTCTTACATTTCCATGATATGAGTCTTCTGCCTAGGAATTGACAACCTCCTGTTGTGGATTTCCTATCATGATTGGCTCTAGCATAATCACTATCTAAGTAAGCTTCCAAATCAAATGTAGAATCTCTAGGATACCATAATCTAAGTTAGGCTGACTTTTAAGATACTTAAGAATCCTTTTCACAGCATGTATATGTGACACCTTCGGATTGACTTGAAACCTTGAACAAGCACACACAGCAAACATAATATCTGGTCTTGAAGCAGTAAATACATCAATGAACCAATCATTGATCTATATAGGTGAATATCAACATTTTCACCATGTTCATTGAAAGTGGGATTTTGCTAGGTTAAAAGTTCGTTGTTCTCGGCGTCTAATCGAATTGATTACAGTTTGAAGTGTGTGACTCAGTCGTCTTTGGTGGATAAAAGCAAAGGTTGTCATTGTGTAACAAAATAAAAATGCAAACTTTAAAGTAAATGGCAAAATAATAAAAGGATAAACTAATAAAGACTTAAACAAAATATAGATAAAAGCTTGAAAAGATTAAACTAAAAAATAAGACTTTAAAAATAAATGACGAAAAATTAAAACTCGACAAAAAGTAAAATTTGCAAACATAAAAAATAAAACTAAGACAAAACAAGTTTAAAATATTTCTAAGTAAAAATGGCGGGAAAAGCTAAATTTGAATTTAAAAATAAAAACAGGAAATAAAAACTAAAAAATGTGTTCCGATCGTAACTTAGATCGCAGTCTCGATCGCAGTCTGGATCGTGACCAGGATCGTATCTTTGATCTTAGTCTAGATCTTAGTCTTCGATCTTAGTCTATATCTTAGTCTTCGATCTTAGTCTAGATATTAGTCTTCGATCTTAGTCTAGATCTTAGTCTTCGATCTTAGTCTAGATCTTAGTCATCGATCTTAGTCTAGATCTTTGTCTTCGATCTTATTCTAGATCTTAGTCTTCGGTCTTAGTCTTCGATCTTAGTCTAGATCTTAGTCTTCGATCTTAGTCTAGATCTTAGTCTTCGATCTTAGTCTTAGATCTTAGTCTAGATCTTAGTCTTAGATCTTAGTCTAGATCTTAGTCTTAGATCTTAGTCTAGATCTTAGTCTAGATCGTGAGTAGTGATCGCAGTATTGGATCGCAAGTAGAAACCCTAAGGCTTATGCGATCACAATACCCGATCGGAACAAGTAAACCCTTAAGAACTGTCACGATGGGATACAAAGACAAATAAGCAAAAACCAAATAAACACTTTTCTAATAAGCACTTACCAAAACTTAACCAAATCAATAATAATAACAAAAAATAAATAAGCATGAATGAAAAACTTTCAAAATAATAAATAAGCAAGATTTATAAAATAAACTTTAAAAAGATTAAACTTTTAAAAACACTTAAATCTAAATAAGCTAAAAACAAAATAAACAAAAAGCACAATAAGTTGAAATTACCAATCGTATGAAATTGATAAGAACAACAAGATGATCACTTTAATCAAATAAACACCAAGATGAAAACTTCAAGATTAAATGAACCGAATTAATATCAAGATTAAAACAAGAAAGGTAGAATAAGATAGATTATGAAAAGCTTGGAATTAAGATAAAAATTCAACACAAAATTAAAGACTTACTTGAAAGAAAGACAATAATGAAATGACAATATGAAAAGTGCTAGAAAATAAAGTGGAGAACTAAAAATGAATTTTTAGCTAAAACCTTCCAAATGAAGGGAATGGTCCTATTTATAGGAGGAGTGGAGTTGGTTGTGAGTGATTTCTTCTTCTTTCTTTTTTTTCTTTGTCGTCTCGTCTTTAAATTAAATTGACGTCCTCGACTTTGGCTCGGGATTTGTCGATAATTAATTTAAACTCGTCTTATAATTTCTTCATTTATTAGACTTGGGTTCTTCGACTTGTAAATCTTCCGTCTTTGGTCCTTTTCTTCAATAAATCTTCAAAATAGGCCCATTTGACTTCCGTTTTTTTGCACTCTTGATATTTTGACTTCGTCTTTTGTCTTTTTCTTCGATAAAAGCCTGTGAAAACCCGTGTTTTCTTCCCTTTTCACATTTTGGTCCTAAATAACAACAAAAACACAAACCACACATAATTCCGACTTTTACGACAAGAAATACACATTTAGGCTTGGTTATTATTATAATTAAGTGGTAAAAGGATTGGTGTTTTCACACCTATCAAATCCCCTACACTTGACCATTGCAATGCCTTCATGCAATGCATTAATTACAGAGCAAGATTTACATTTTCCATCATAATTAACCCACCTTGGCCTTTATTGAACACAAGATATTAAGGAAACTTAAAGAGATAGAAAATTACAAAATATTTGAAGGAAGAAAACAAGTAAAGAGATCGAAGACTTACATTAGGGCTTTGGTTGTCATGAATGTTTATCACCCTCAGGTTTCACGTTCCCCATACCAAGCTTAAAAATGAGATCATTGTTATTATAAGTTAGTAAAGCTAACACTTAATCATGTGGCTCAATTATTCACTTAGACTCCCTTATTCCTAGGTGTATCTCTTATATTTTATTGTTGTCTTGAATGATCACGAGGATGCATTGTTTGACTTATTTCGATAGTTAATTTAGGCTGAAAATAAAGTAGGACGATTTAATCAATAGTTACCTAAAGGACAAAATCTTTGAAAACTGCTTCTCGGGACCTCATAAAGTTCATATCTTGGCATAACTTGCTTCACGATTTGAGACTTTTATCGGACCGATATTTGGCAGTGACTTCATACTTCGAATCTTGAGAGACGTTCTTGAAATAATGGTCTTCTCTTCATAATAGGAATTTATTTACTTGAAGTTTTTGAGAGATTCTTCATATCTGGACCACGACTTCTTCATTTTTCTCCAATCTTTATTTTGGATTTTGATATACAACGATTCGCCTCCTTTTAGGACTTAGATCTATTTATACTCATACCTTGCTAGGGCCTTTTCGGATAGATTTCTCCATGATCTTTAGGGGAGTATTTTCTTTTCGTCGTGTCTCTCAATCCTTCATATTGATTTTTGATAAATGATTCTTCACATCACTTTGGATCTTTAGCAACAAAATGTAGCCCTCATGCCTTGTTAGGGATTTTTCGGACTCGCCAATCTTCGCATCCCGCTTCAATAAGTTATGCCTTGGCTATGAACTCTAATTAATACCGAGCAACTTTTAAACGATCTTGGGCTAGAAGCTAAGTAACTTTTCAAATCGTACAACCTTACTTATTGCAATTAAATTTATTAGCAAGCGATGGGAGAAAAAGCTCATGATTAACTCACATAAATTCATGAAAGAATACCAAACTTTTAATTGAATCTATCATCTCTCGTTCTCCATAATTTAAAATCTCAAGGAATGAGACTCATGGATGCTTAGCCTATTAAATCAAAGTTTTGGGTTTTCAAGTCATCTATAGGATCTTGCATCTTCTTAGACTTTTTCAAGTTTAGAATTCGCATTTTAAAGTTCCCTTGATAAACGACTTTATAGGATCAATAATAGGAACTTGCGAAACATTCTTGCTCTTAACCCGTAAGAGTTAAGACTTTCGCGTTTTAAAGTTCCCTATATAAAAGCCTAGCAAAACATGACTTAAACACGTTAAGGATACTAGCTAGAGTAAACTTAGATAAGTAAACTCGGGTTGAGTCAAAAGATTCAAGACATACCTAATATATCAAAGACATCTAAACTTATTAAAACTATTTTTTTTTGAAATTTATTCCAATGATAGAAATTAACGATAACAAAGGAAAATACTAATAGACCAGATCAAAAATTTTGAAAAATGTCGAAAAATCAATTTTCCGATTAAAATGAGGACAAATTCATGGAAAAGCCCACTTAACTTCGATAGAAGTCCCCCTATACTTAATATAAACATTGTCCGCAATGTTTAAGCATGTGGGAGTAAACTCCCTTACACTTAGGACATTGTGCACGTTGTTTAAATCTTGCTAAGGAAGAGACAACTAAAGTGATTCCTATTTTAATATTAAAGAATATAAAATAGTGAATCAAAAGAGTTTAGGATAGAACCGGGAAGACGGGTACACGGAATTACGGATCTTCAAAAGTTATCAAGAATGGATCTTTGAAAGCTCAAATCCATGCACATCATAAGAAAGAAAACAACAAACACATACTAGGGTCTCCCCCTACAATTATTATAAAAACGGATAAAAAGGATAGATAATCGGGTTGCCTCCCGAGAAGCGCTTGTTTTTGTTCACCGAGTCGTGAGCCTGACTCCACCGGGGTCAAATACATGGTTTTCGTCCATCAAATATCACAAGCTTAAGGTGAACAAGACAAGCCAAAGAAGAGTAGGCGAGGTTCCCTTAAGCAGGTGTTGAGCAGGGTGGTAGAAGGTATGGAGAGGTGAAAGCATAGCTCCATAAGTTTCAAAAATCTTTCCTTTTATTTCATCAGATGGATATTGATGGCTAAAGAATTGTGATACCCGGATCGAACACCTTTTCCTTTAGGGGAAAATAAGACTTAGACTCAGTAGACCTTGAAGATTCGCCCATAAACCGCACAATCTCATCTGAAGAAGGTGGATACAGAGGTGTCAAGACATAGGTACTACGAATATTGGTGTCTTCCGATTTCTTCTCCTTTGCAACAGTTTTCTTAATATCCGAAGGAGGATAAAGACCATAATCAAAGTCCAAAGAAGGAGAATCATTCTCATTGGGAAAGTATGTATTGAGAAAAGTAGCAAAATCTTCCTCAAATGAGTAATCATCCAAAGTAGGATCAAGCATTGTTGGCGGAGGATCTTCATCAAAAGTAGGAGCAAGGTCATCATTTGAAGAATCACTCGAAAGAGTATCAACATCATCAAAGTCATCATAAGTTGACATGTCTTTATACTATGAAGCAAAATCGTTATAATCATCCACATCGGAACTAGAATCAGCATCATATGCATCATAGATTGGTGGAGCATCATATATTGGTGGGGCATCCAAATTGGAAAGAGGATCTTCAGAATCTTCCACATTTTCTTGAAAAAGTGGATTATCATTGATAGGCTCGAAAAGAGGATTGTTGTAAATGATAAAATCGTTGACATCAAGCTGTGTAGTTTCCAATGGAGTTGTAACAAACTTGTTTTGAAACACATCAATCATTTTCACCGATTCTCTTCCATTGGATTTGCTTGTAATCTTCCCATCTTAAAAATTTGTTGATCATTCCCGACCCTTAAGATTAGTTCACCTTTGGCAACATCGACTAAAGCTTTTCCGGTTCTCTAGAATGGCCGTCCAAGTATTAACGGAATACGAGGGTCCATTTCATAATCAACAACAACAAAGTCGACCGGAAAAGTGAAGGTACAAACTTTAACAAACACATCTTCGGCAATACCAACGGGGTAAGCGAGAGTTCGATTTGCTAGCTCAAGAGTCATCTTTATTGGTGTAAGGTCGGGTAATGATAAATTTTTCCAAACACTTAATGGCATTAAATTGATACTTGCCCCGAGATCGGCTAAGGCAGTAAATTCTTCGGTTTTAGAAAATGTACAAGGTAACACAAAACAACCGGGATCTCCATGTTTTTCCGGAAGTTCTTTAAGAAGGACTGCAAAACAATTCTCATTTAATCGAGTGTTGACAAACTCTACCATTTTTTCCTTCTTATCAAGCAAATATTTAAACATCTTAACAAATTTGGGCATTTGGGCAAGATCTTCAACAAGGCTAATGGTGATGTTCACTCTAGAAATCTTTTTCAAAAAGTTTGACACTTGAATGTCATCCTTGGTCAGTAATCTAGCCGTGTCTAACCGAGAAGGGTAAGGAATATTAGGCCTAGATGATAAAGGTTTAGAAGGAGAAGGACTCGCTTCTTGAGCAACCTTAGGTGGAGGGGTGGGGATGGAAGGAATTGGTGTAGGAACTGAAGGGGAAGGTGTAGAAATGAAAGGAGGGGGTGGGGGAATCGAAGGGTTCCTCAATGGAGGAATGTCACAATAAGTGGGTGAGGGAGGAATCACCGAAGTGGGAGTAGGATTACTCATTATGACCTTCGGGCCTTGTCTCTCCTTTATTGGCGAAGAGATGGAAGGTCCCTCATGGGTATTCCCACTTCTTGTGGTAATTACATTCACATTAGCCCTAGGATTGGTCACGGTATTCGAAGGAAAAGAACCCGAAGTAGAGGGTTGATTACTTTGGAAAAAACTAGCCATCATATCCCTCAAATCATTTGTTTGATTTCTTAAAGAAGTTCGCATGTCATTCCTAAGCTCGGTTCAAATATCATTCCCTTGTTTAGTGATATCACCTTTTAAGTTAATAATTTGGCATTGAAGGTTTTTCACCACCTCTCCATGGGTCCTCATGAAAGTTTCAACATCATGATTAAATGTCGTGGGTTGAGTAAGGGGTGGAGCTTGGTGAGCGGGTGGGTGATATGGAGTAGAAGCTCGAGGTTGGTTGGGATTGCTTCTATTGAAGTTGTTTGGGTTGTGGTTTTGAGGAGAAAAACCGGGTGAAAGAAAGTTGTTGGAACGATAACTTAGCAAGTTACGATCACCTTGAGGTCGGGCTTGATAGCCTTCCGTGGAATAGTTACCGTGAGTCGCATACACGTTTTCGGATTGTCATGAGTGGAAGGACAATCAGTGTATGAATGAGAACCGCCGTAAGTCTCACAAGAAAGTGCTACAGCTTTAACTTGTTGAAATTGGTTCGCAGCCATGGCGAAGAAATTTTTGCTCATTTCGGCTATTGTGCGTGTGAGTCGGGTCATCTCGGGATTTGATGAAGTGGAAGAAACATTGATCCTCGGATTATTTCTTGAAGATGCGGATGAATCCCAATTTTTGTGATGAGTGGTCATGTTCTTTATAAGCTCCCTACACTCCCTCGGGTCTTCTGTCATAAACGTACCACCGGTGACAGCATTAATCGTATCACGATCACGAAAAGTCAAACCGTTGTAGAAAGTATCAATTAGGGTGACGGGGAGCATATTATGGTTAGGACAACGATCGATCAAGACATTATAACGTTCCCAATAATCGAAAAGAGACTCATCAAGTTCTTGCGTGAAACCACTGATTTGATTACGAAGGCTCGTTACCATGGATGGTGGAAAGTAGCGTGACAAAAATCGTTGGGTCATTTCGTCCCATGTATGAACTGAATTCTTAGGAAGACGATCAAACCATTTTTCGGCATGGTGGGATAAAGTGTGTGGAAATAGATAAAGGCGAATAAAATCCATGGTAACACCGGGTAATTTCATGCTTTGAGTGACGGTTATGAATTTATCGAGGTGTTTGTTGGCATCATCATTCGGTAATCCACGAAATGGACAAGTATTTTGAACTTGTTGGATCATGTGATGCTTCAACAAAAATTCAGGAGCCGTGATTTGCATCGGCGCAATCGGTCCTCCACGTCCATTCATAGTCGGTTGACATAGCTCCTCCATCGTACGAAGGTCGGGTTGAGGGTCATGGCTGTTATTATTCACACTGGGGCGAGGTGGACTATTATTATTATGCACACCGGCCATATCTAAGTCTCTACGAGTCTCGGGCTCAGGATAAGACGAAGATCGAGTACGCATACACTAAAAAAAAAATACAATATTTTTTATTTTTTTATCTTTTTTATTTTTATGGATTTTTGAAAATTTTATAATTTTTAGGATTTTTGAAAAATTTGATGCTTCAAAATAACGTTCCCAAGAGAACAGATCCCAAAATCCAACGCGTCTCTCACGTAAAGAGCCGGCAGCAGCACCATTTGAAAGTAGGATTTTGCTAGGTTAAAAGTTCGTTGTTCTCGACGTCTAATCGAATTGATTATAGTTTGAAGTGTGTGACTAAGTCTTCTTTGGTGGATAAAAGAAAAGGTTGTCGTTGTGTAACAAAATAAAAATGCAAACTTTAAAGTAAATGGCAAAATAATAAAAGGATAAACTAATAAAGACTTAAACGAAATACAGATAAAAGCTTGAAAAGATTAAACTAAAAAATAAGACTTTAAAAATAAATGACGAAAAATTAAAACTCGACAAAAAGTAAAATTTGCAAACTTAAAAATAAAACTAAGACAAAACAAGTTTAAAATAATTCTAAGTAAAAATGGTGGGAAAAGTTAAATTTAAATTTAAAAATAAAAACAGGAAATAAAAACTGAAAAATGCGTTCCGATCGTAACTTGGATCGCAGTCTCGATCGCAGTATGGATTGTGACGAGGATCGTGACGAGGATCGTATCTTTGATCTTAGTCTAGATCTTAGTCTTCGATCTTAGTCTAGATCTTAGTCTTCAATCTTAGTCTAGATCTTAGCCTTCGATCTTAGTCTAGATCTTAGTCTTCGATCTTAGTCTAGATCTTAGTCTTCGATCTTATCTAGATCTTAGTCTAGATCTTAGTCTTCGATCTTAGTCTAGATCTTAGTCTTCGATCTTAATCTAGATCTTAGTCTTAGATCTTAATCTAGATCTTAGTCTTAGATCTTAGTCTAGATCTTAGTCTTAGATCTTAGTCTAGATCTTAGTCTAGATCGTGAGTAGTGATCGCAGTATTGGATCGCAAGTAGAAACCCTAAGGCTTATGCGATCACAAAACCCGATCGGAACAAGTAAACCCTTAAGAACCGTCACGATGGGATACAAAGACAAATAAGAAAAAACCAAATAAGCACTTTTCTTATAAGCACTTACCAAAACTTAACCAAATCAATAATAATAACAAAAACTAAATAAGCATGAATGAAAAACTTTCAAAACAATAAATAAGCAAGATTTATAAAATAAACTTTAAAAAGATTAAACTTTTAAAAACACTTAAATCAAAATAAGCTAAACACAAAATAAACAAAAAGCACAATAAGTTGAAATTACCAATCGTATGAATTTGATAAGAACAACAAGATGATCACTTTAATCAAATAAACACCAAGATGAAACCTTCAAGATTAAATGAACCGAATCAAAATCAAGATTAAAACAAGAAAGGTAGAATAAGATAGATTATGAAAAGCTTGGAATTAAGATAAAGATTCAACACAAAATTAAAGACTTACTTGAAAGAAAGACAATAATGAAATGACAATATGAAAAGTGCTAGAAAATAAAGTGGAGAACTAAAAATGAATTTTTAGCTAACACCTTCCAAATGAAGGGAAGGGTCCTATTTATAGGAGGAGTGGAGTTGGTTGAGTTCTTTCTTCTTCTTTCTTTTTTTTCTTTGTCTTCTCGTCTTTAAATTAAATTGATGTCCTCGAATTTGACTCGGGATTTGTCGATAATTAATTTAAACTTGTCTTATAATTTCTTTATTTATTAGACATGGGTTCTTCGACTTGTAAATATCCCGTCTTTGGTCCTTTTCTTCAATAAATCTTCAAAATAGGCCCATTGACTTCCGTTTTTTTTTGCACTCTTGATATTTTGACTCCGTCTTTTGTCTTTTTCTTCGATAAAAGCCCATGAAAGCCCGTGGTTTCTTCCCTTTTCATATTTTGGTCCTAAATCACAATAAAAACACAAACCACACATAATTCTGACTTTTACGACAATAAATACACGTTTAGGCTTGGTTATTATTATAATTAAGTGGTAAAAGGATGAGTGTTTTCACACCTATCATTAGAGGTGGCAAATCTTGCCCATTTTGATACATATGGGCTCTTTTTGCCCATTTTCAAAAAAGGATGGGGCACTTTTTGCCCATTCTTTATAATGAATGGGCTAAACGGGCGCATATGTAAGAAACTAAATGGGCTTAACGGGCGCACTTGTAAAATACAAATTAGTATACTCGACGAATATTTTTTATTAAATTTTTTATCTCGGCTTTCAAACAAGTATTTTTATTTTTTATTTGTAGGTTTTTATATGTTTTTTTCCTTTTCTAGCTTGCGCCCGTTTAGCCCGCCCGTTTCGCCCGTGCCCGTTTAGCCCGCGCCCGTTTAGCCCGCTGCCCGTTTAGCCCGTTGCCCGTTTAGCCCGCGCCCGTGCCCGCCCGCCCGCCCATTTTGCCACCTCTACCTATCATTCATCTTTTGACAAAGACTTATTGGCTTCAAAAGGTGTGCTTGTACTCCTTATATCCATACTTGAAAATTTCTTTAAGTCTTTATCAATATATTTATCTTGGCTAATAAATATTCCATCCTTCCTCTGTTTGAATTTAAGTCCTAAAAAGAAGGTATGTTCTCCCATAGAACTCATCTAAAATCTTCCTTTCATTAAAGCTTCAAATTCTTCACACCATGACTTCTTGGTTGAACCAAAAATAATGTCATTAACATATACTTGAACTAAGATAATGTCCTTGGCATTCTTTTTTATGAAAAGAGTTTTGTCAATGGTCCCTCTCCTATATCCATGTTCTAAGAGAAAATTGGATAAAGTTGCATACCAAGCCCTTGGAGCTTGATGTGGGCCATAAATAGCTTTAATAACTTTGTAGACTCTGTTGGAGAACTTAGGATCTACAAAACCTGGAGGTTGATAGACATATACCTCCTCAGAAATAGTACCATAAAGAAAGGCACTTTTCACATCCATTTGATAGACTATAAAACCCATATATGATGCAAAGGCCAAAAATAACCTATTGGCTTCTATCCTTGCCACTGGTGCAAAAACCTCATCATAATCTATCCCTTCTTCCTGTCTACAGTCTTGAACAACAAGTCTAGCCTTGTTTCTCACAACAACACCTCTCTAATCCTTTTTATTCCTTAAAATCCACCTAGTATCAATAACTCTTTTTCCAGAAGGAAGATCCACAAGAATCCTAACTTTTTGTAGTTCAAATTGCATTAATTCTTCTTGCATGGCATCTAGCCAACTTTCTTCATCAAGAGCTTGAGAAATATTCTTAGGCTCTACTTATGATAAGAAACAAGCAAACAAACAATGTTGAGTATCTTTATGATTAGTTCTCTGCTGTTGTTTGAAATAGCTCACAAGTGTATGAGTTTCAGTACTAACTTGAAGCTGTCTTCTGGTTTATACAGCAGACTTTGGGTCTCTAATGATTTGAGCTATAGGATGGTTGTTATTGACTTTATGAGTGGGAATATAACTGATTGGTATTTCAGTTTCCAAATTATTGAAATCAGTTACTGCACCCTGCTCATCATAGGAAGCTTTAGAGAAGATTCCTTTATTTGGACTAGTATAGGTATCTTCACTGTCCATGGCTTGTAGAACATCTTCTAATGCATCAACAGACTTTGCAGAACTTGGCTTAGCAGTACTTGCAGATGAAGTACCGCTAGGTTGAATATGTACTGCTTAATGTTGTGATTCAAAAGATTCTTCTCCTGAATGCTTAGTATTAGCTATATCATTCTTCTCTTAATCTTTAAGCCTCTAAAGTTCATGTGAGGTTGGATCATCACTAGATGGCACTGGTTGCTCCTATTGGGGGCTGGTAATTATAGGAGAGACAGTAGGCATACTTGGTACATAGATATGAACATCATCTTCTTGAGAGTCTGATGAAGAAGGTCTTTCCAAAGTACATAAAGTTTTTGTACCAGACTCTTTACCTACATTGTTAGTTTGACAATCTTTTTGCACAGAATAGTAATTCATGGAGTTAGTTAGATAATCCAAATCAAACATCCAAGCATAACCTATTCCTGGTACATTGGGCATATTCTCTAAGAAATTGACATGGGTATTTTCTTCAACTTTTCTAGATGCCAAATTATAAACCCTATATGCTTTACTTTGCAAAGAATATCCTACTAGATATCCTGAATCAGATTTTCCATCAAACTTTCCCAATTGATCAAGAGTATTCAAAATAGACACATGACACCCAAAGGTTTCAAATGAATTATGGTTGGCTTAACAGTGGTCAAAAGTTCATAGGGTGTTTTGTTTTGAGGCTTGGTCACTAAAACTCTATTTAGCACATAAAATGCAGTAATGATTGCTTCTGCCCAAAAGGTGTTTGAAAAAAGAGAATCAGCTAGCATAGTCCTAGCAGCCTCAATTAGTGTCCTATTTTTCCTTTCAGCTACTCCTTTTTTGTGTAGTCCTAGGATTGCTAAATTGTCTCTTGATACCTTTAGACCTACCGAATTCATCAAATACAACATTCTTAAATTATGTCCCATTATTTGTCCTAATGATCAAGACTTGTTTAGTAAACTGTTTTTCAACTAAAGTGACAAAGTCCTTAAGTAATTCATTGGTTTCATTCTTGTCTGCTAAAAAGAAAACCCAACTGAATCTACTAAAATAATAAGTTATAACTAGGCAAAAAGTCTTGTGACTAATACTCCTAAGAGAAACTGGACCAAACAAATCCATATGTAAGAGTTGTAAAGGCTTAGTCACATAATTGACAGTCTTGGTCTTACAAGAGGCACTATGTTGCTTACCTTTTTGACAAGCAGTACATGTGAGATTATTTTGAAAAGATTTGTTAGGTAACCCTCTAACCAAATTTCCATTAACCAATTTATTTAGGTTCTTAAAATCACATGACCTAACCTCCTATGCCATAAATTAGACTCATCATTGGAAGCTTTAGCTAACAAACATGTAATGCCACCTGTTGGAGTAATAGTATGAAGATTGAAGGTGTACATATTTTCTTTCCTGGGTACCTTAAGCAGTACTTGAGATTACTTTAGCATCTCAAAGTCTTTGGAGGGTACCAAGAAGTATGTATCTATAAAAATCACCTTGTTCTTTTTATCACACATCTGTGATACAAAGAAGATATTGAACTCATTAAATTCTTTCACAAAGAACACATCTTCAAATGCCAACTTTCATGTGTTGATTTTTTCCTTTTCCAATAATCCTGCCTTTACTTCCACCAAAGGCTACTGGTCCACCTCTGAATTCTTCAATTTCAGCAAGGAAATCTTTGTTCTCTGTCATGTGCCTTGAGCATCCACTATCTACAATAGTTTTGTCTTTCAATTCATCAATTAGATGCCCCTGCACATACACAAAACTCATTAGTTTTTAATAGGGGCCCAAGCCACATTTGGCTCAGATCTTGTGGGACCTATATACTTAAGAGTTTGATAAGTAGGCTTTCCAGTAAGACTATACACACACTTATATTTCATGGTTCCAGGTATATATTCAAAAACATAAGGTGACTTTATATGCTTAGGCTTCTTTGACTTAAGTACTGCTTTAGCAGTACTAGGTTGAACACGTGATGTTTGTCCTTTAGGAACCCACATTTGCACTGGTTTGTTTTGAGGCTTACTTCTAGGTGTTTTAAAAATCTCAAATAAGCTCCTAGAAGATTTGTGGACAATGATTTGTTTGACTTTTGACCAGCAGTATTTGCTTTTGGTCTAGTAATACTTGCAGTTCTAGGCTTGCCAGTACTTGTCTTGCTAGATTTCAAAGGTACTAGACCTTGTTTCATAAGTACTGCTCTTGGAACAAAGTCCTTGGTTGTGAGAGGGTGACTGCCCTTATTGATCTTATTAGGCTTAATTACCTGTTTAGTATAATCAAACTTAGGTTGTCATCTTTAGTCCCCATTTGCCTTTTTACCTGTGCATTTTTCTCATTACCTACCTTTGTGACCTTTTGTGCAGCCTTTTGCTTCGCAATTTTATCTTCATGTGAAGTGCAATCTTTGATAAAATGATTTAGACTACCACAAACATAACATCCTTTTCTTCTCAAAGAAGACCCAAAAGGTTGTTCTGACTTAGTGTTCTTAAAAGCTAACCTGCCCCTCTTGGTATTACTATGATGTTTTGTATTATTACCCAATGCCTTACTAGGAGATTTAACCTGCTTGGGAGTAGAACTAGTTGTAGGCACATGTCCTTCAGGCACAAAGGTGCTTATCAAAGGTGGATAAATAATGTTTTTGGTCACAACAGGCTTATCTTGGGTCAAGGTACTAGAGTTTGACTCTGAATCATTAGACTTATTATCAACAACATCTTTTGACTCATCTAACTTTATGCCTATATCATTATTGGGGGGCATCAAAATTCCTGATAAAGGTGGAGGAACTGCCTTCATTCCTTCAGCAAACCTATCATTTTCAGGAGTATAAACTGGTTCATTAAAGCTATCAAAAATACCCTTTGATAAGTCCTTGTCAGTTAGGGTTATCCCGGGTTGTTCCTCCATATATCCTAGGCCTATTTTATCATAATACCCCATTTGTGAGTTAATCAGCTTTTCCATTCCTTTTTGAGGATTTTTACCATTGATTAATCACTTCTCTTTTATTAAAAAGACTAGCTTATAAAACTTCATTTTCTGCTATTATTTTTATAAGTTGTTTTTCAAAAGCTTTAATAGCCACATCTTTTTTTCTCATTTGAATAGTTGAAATTCTAATTTTCTCTTCATAGTTTTGTTGACCCTTTTTATACAAAACTATATTTATTTCTAACTTAGCAACACCTTGTTGAAAAGCATTTGTTTCTACAGTACATCTGTATACTTTTTGATATTGTTCATCAAGTTCTACTTTTAGACTATTAAACTTAAGAACACAATCTTTAGAACAAGGATGTACCTCAGTATCTTCATGAGAGAGAGCCATCAAACCAAGCTTTTCTTCTTCTTCTTCTTCTTCTTCTTCTTCTTCTTCGGTCCAGTAAACCACTCCATCTACTATAACCAATGCTTTAGTTCCTTTGGGACTTTTGCTATATCCTTTTAGAAAGCTTTCAGAGACTCTTGGACTGGTTTTATAGCTATTCTTGGACTTCTGACTGCTTCTTTCAGCCTTATCCTTATTGCACTCCCTTGCAAAGTTTCCATTCCTTCCACAGTTGTAGCATTCAACTTTGGATTTGTCATATCGTAATGGTTCATTAGGATCAACATTCATCTTCCTTCCAGTCCTTTTCTAGATTCTATTGGATCTAACAGAGACCAAAGCATCTTGCCATTTGAGATCCATCTCTTCAATATCAACATCATCCATTTGGAATAAGTCATTGAGGGTCACCCTTGGTCTGTTTTCTTGTCCAGCAAAGAATGAGAAGGAATCATTGTCATTAAACAGTGATGAGGATCATTCTTGTGATTTCTGAGACATAGATGGACTGCCTTCAGTGCCTTGAGAATAAGTACTGCTAGTTAGTCCTCCAGTGGTATTTTGGAAGTAAGTACCGCTACTTGATCCACCTGCGGTATTTTGGAAGTAAGTACTGCTACTTGATCCACAACAGTATTCTGAGATTATAGATCGCTGCTTCCTTCTGACACAAAATCCAAGTTAGACTTTGGTGCTGCTGCTGCTATTGTTACTTCAACACCTTTAACATCCATCTCATAAACTCTAAGATTGTTATAGAGGTGATGAAAAGGAGTCACGTCCAGATCATCCCTTGTGATGAAGTGCATGGCTATTACTTTCCACTCTTGTGGAACACTTCTCAAGAATTTTAGATTTTCTTCTTCATGAGGAATTACTAGTCCATGAACTGCTAATTGAATAAGAAATTTACTGAACCTACCATAACCACTATGGATTCCTTATGTACTGGAAATTGAGAAGTTATCAAATTCTTGTTTCAAACAATCTTTTTAATCTTCTTAGACTTGTCATTGCCTCCAAATATAAGCTTGATAGCTGCCCATATAGCCTTTGCATCCTTAAAGTGATGAAATCTAGGTAGAATGTCTTCTGAAAGTGTCATAGTTAAAGCAGTTATGGCCTTTCTTTCTCTGATCTCTGCTTGTACCTCTTTAGTAGTGACAGCAGGCAAAGCATAACATGTACCATCAGGTAACCAATATAACTTCTTAGGAGTATTCCCATTCTTGATAACCTCCCACAGAGTGTGATCTGTGTGATTCAAGTAATGTTCCATCTGCGTTGCCCATGTCTCATAGTTATCACTTTTGAGAACATGGAGTTTCGCAACTGAAAGAGTATGGGAAGAAGGTCTAGTTGTATGAGTAACTACAGGATCTGTAGCTTGTGCACCTTGTGTAGGTGGATTTGCAGGTGCAGGATGCACAATTTGAGGTTGTCCTTGTGGTATGGGATCAAGTATTGGAATTTCTTCCAAGTGAGGATTTTCACCGGATTGAGACATTGGATTTTTGTGAGTGAGATTTAGGGTTGTGTTCTTTTTATTCAGAGTTTCTCAACAAGCTCTGATACCACTTGTTGATCCCTTTGAATGGATCTATATTCTGCTAAGAATTTGTAAAATAGCTTGTAATCAAACTAGAGCACTTGAGAACTTTTATAGTGTAAGGAACCCTAGAATATTCTATTATGATAAGTATATCACATACGATATATCATCAATATTCTAAACTATTAAGTATAGCACATAAGATATACTCTAACTATAACTATGACATATCTTTTCTAAAGATATTTTCGTCCTAATCCATATAGCAGTACATACATTATAACTAACAGTACTTGCTATGTACCGCGTTAACACTAACAATACTTGCCAACACTAACAGTACTTGTACTTGCACTAACGGTACTTGGTACTTTACAAATAATTTACAACACAAATCACTTCCACTTTAGAAGCTCGTGCTTTACTAGCTCATGGTTGCGAGGGCTTCTTAGCTTCAATTCAGGATATTACTGCCGAAGTACCGTCGATCCAAGATCAACCAGTTGTTTTTTACTTCCCCGACCAGAAGAACTTCCGGGTATACCACCTATCCGCAAAGTAGAGTTTAGCATTGAGCTCATCCCAGGAGCTCAACCAATCTCTAAGGCTCCTTATCGCATGACTCCCATAGAGCTCAGGGAGTTAAAAGATCAGCTGCAGGACTTACTGGAGCGAGGTTTCATCGGTCCGAGTGTATCACCATGGGATGCACCGGTACTTTTCGTCAAGAAGAAGGATGACAACATGCGTTTATGCATTGACAATCGTGAGCTGAATAAGATCACGATTAGGAACTGTTATCCATTACCGTGTATTGATGATCTGTTTGACCAACTGCAAGGTGACAATCATTTCTCCAAGATTGATCTAAGATCCGATTATCATCAGCTGCGAGTGAAAGAGCATGATATTCTTAAGGCTGCTTTTTGCATAAGATATGATCATTATGAGTTCGTAGTCATGCCTTTAGGACTCACTAATGCTCCAACGGTATTCATGAACTTAATGAACCGCGTCTTCCACGAGTACCTAGAAAAATTTGTTATCGTGTTCATCGATGACATCCTCATCTTCTCTAAATCCAAGGAAGAACATCTTCGTATTGTGCTACAGATTCTTCGACAAAAGTAGTTGTATGCCAAATTTTCTAAGTGTGAATTTTGGCTAAGCAAGGTGGCATTTCTGGGCCATATTGTCTCCGCATAAGGGATTACTATGGATCCTGCGAAAGTTGAATCTATCACTAAATGGCTGAGACCGACGTCTGCAATTGGGGTTCGTAGTTTTTTGGGCTTAGCTGATTATTATTGCAGATTCGTGGAGAACTTTTCAAGACTGGCCTTACCTTTGACCAAGTTGATACGAAAAGGAGAGAAATTCGTTTGGACTGATGAGTGAGATAAAAGCTTTGAAGAACTTAAGCTGTTAGTATGTACACCTCTTCTTACTCTCCCATCTGGCACAGGTGGATTTCAGATTACATCGATTCTTCGAGTAAAGGATTAGGTTGTGTACTCATGTAACATGGGAAAGTGATTGCATATGCATCACGTCAGCTAAATCCATATGAGGAATCCTACCCATGACTTGGAGCTAGCAGCAGTAGTCTTTGCACTTAAAATCTAGAAATACTACCTATATGGTGAATCATGTGACATCTTCACTAATCACAAGAGTCTCAAGTATATTTTCACTTAGAGAGAGCTTAACATGAGGCAAAAAAGATGGTTGGAACTACTCATGGACTATGACATCAATCTTCAGTATCATCCTAGTAAGGCGAATGTAGTGGCAGAAGCTCTCAGCAGGAAGTCGAGCATGATTAACGGCATCAAGATACAGGAAGAAATCATACGCGACTTAGAGCGATTAGACATTGAGTTCTTAGTACATGGACAGCATGGGTACTGCGCTAATCTGAGAATTGAGCCAGACTTAATTTCTCAGATCAAGGAAGCTCAGAAAGATGATGGTGAGATTTGGGTTATTATTCAGAATCTTGATCGGCAGACAAAATTTCGTGTGGACAAAGAAGGCATTGTATGGCAAAGAAATGAGCTATGTGTTCCGGATGATCAGACACTCCGAGAAGCTTTACTGATAGAAGCTCACAGCTCTCCATTCTCTATTCATCCAGGATCCACCAAAATGTACCATGATATCAAACATCATTTCTGGTGGAGTGGCATGAAGCAGGATGTTGCTACCTTTGTATCCAAATGTCTAACCAGCCAACAGGTTAAGATCGAGCATCAGCGGGCTAGTGGTTTACTACAACCATTAGAGATTCCCGAATGGAAGTGGGACAAAATCTCCATGGATTTCGTCACCGGACTTCCACTGGTTTAGAGCAAGCATGATGTTATATGGGTTATAGTCGTCCGTTTAACCAAGTCAGCTCATTTTCTCCCAATTCGCAAGGATTTCTCAGTTAGCAAATTGGCAGATATATTCCTTAAGGAGATCATGCGACTACATGTTAATCCATCAGACATTATATCTGATAGAGATCCTCGTTTTACGTCTAAGTTCTAGAAAGGTTTGAAGAAAGCTTGGGGCACCAAACTTAAGCTTAGCACTGCCTTTCATCCTCAGATCGATGGTCAATCAGAGCGTACTATTCAGACCTTAGAAGACATGCTGCGAGCTTGTGTATTGGAATGGACAGAAAGTTGGGACGACTACATTTGTTTGGTTGAGTTTGCCTACAATAACAGTTGGCATGCAAGAATTAAGTGCGCACCTTTCGAGATGCTTTATGGTCGAAAGTATCGTGCTCCAATCTGTGATCAAGTTGGAGAATGAATCCTTGAAGGACCAGAAATGATTGAGGTGACCAATGAGAAGGTTGCCATCGCCAAGGCGAGCCTACAGGAAGCTCGTGCTCGAAAAAAGAGCTATGCTGATAAACATCATAGAGATCTAGAATTTAAGATCGGTGATCATGTTTTCCTTAAGGTATCACCATCATGTGGTGTCAAGCATTTTGGACTCAAGGGCAAGCTCAGTCCTCGTTTCATCGGACCATTTGAAATCCTTGAACGTGTCGGTGAAGTATCATATCGTTTAGCATTACCTCCTCAGCTATCTCATGTGCATGATGTGTTCCATGTATCCTTACTCAAAGGTTACAATTACCATCCATTGCATACAGTTTCGTATCCATTCGAGCAGATTTGAGAGGATCTATCCTACATTGAGGAACCCGAGAAAGTTCTCGACCTTCAGGATCGGGTCATGAGGAGAAAGACGATTCCATTCGTCATAATCCATTCGAGGGACCATTCCGAGCGGGAAGCCACTTGGGAAATGGAGGAGTCTATTCGGACTTCTTACCCTTATTTCCAGCTATGATTCGGGTATGTCATTTTCAGTTTATCGTATCTCTAATTCGAGGAAGAATTATTCTTTTATAGGGGAAGATTTGTAAAACCCGCTTTAAAATCCTTACGATCATTAAATGCACGAATTTACGGTTAAATTTAAACTTTTTAATTTTTAATTTTTTTTAGAACGACAACTTTTTTAATTAATTTAAACTTTTTTAATTAATTAATATACGACATGAATCATGAACATTTAATACGTACATTACGTATATTAGTTAATTATTATAAGTATTACGTATGTAAACATGAATATTAATGCACGATAAGTATTCACGCAAAATACTTAAAACATACAAGACTAAAACACGAATATTAAAAACGAACACACATGATGATAAATTAAGACACGAAAAATAAAACGAATGTGTACATATGTGTAGTATAGGTCGCGTCTAAAACAAGGGGAAGAAAAGGGCTTTGGCCCAATCCATTAAGAATACATGTTTTAACCAAATAAGGATCCCAGGGAATTTTCATAAAATATAAACACAGTAAATTTATAAAACCCTAAAAGTTCTTCCTCCCTTGTCTCTTTTGGCCGCGACATCAACATCAACCACAAGGGACGATTTTTGATCTTTGATCTTTGGTAATTACTTTATTTTGTTCGTGTTTCAATCCTAAATTCATTCACGCGTTTGGTATTCCTTAATCCTTTTCTTTTTAAATTAATTATGTATGATCCAAGATCTTTTAAAAAACAAATAATTTAAAACATGTAATTAATAGGATTAAAACAAGAAAAGGGTTGGTTTTGGTTTTGTTTGGCTCGGCTGCACACAAACCGAGAGTCGCATGACTCTCGGAGGCTTATTTGATCCACCAGCCGCAACCCAAATGGGTGCGGTGGTGTTTGGTTGATGTCAACCGCAAGCCACCAGCCCCACAGTGGGAACTATGGTCGCGCGTGGGAACCGAGACCATTTGTTGGTCTCACTGGGTACATGTGGTTCGGCAGGGGGAACCGGGTCCAGCCGGGTTGAACTCTGGCCGAGCAGTGGGAACCGGCAGCAACTTTGGCTGCTTAGCCACCAGCCACACCACCCAGCCGGCGGCTGTGGTGGTGTGTTGGGGGTGTTTGGCTAATTTATTTATTTTTAAAACATGTTTTATAATTATTCAATTAGTTTAATTAAAACATGTTAATTAAATTAATTAATTTACATGACTTAAGGTATAATTTTATTTAAATAAAATCATGTTATTATGAATGTACATTTTATTTAAATAAACTTATGATAAAATAATTAATTACCTAATTATTCATGTACATTTAATTAATTAAAATTTAGCTTAATTAATCAATATCATTTTAAGGTAAAGTTTAATTACATTAATCATGAAATATTATTAATTAATAATAACTTATGATAACATGTAATATCATTATTAATTAATAATTATAAATTAAGCCTAAGTATTTAAATCATTATTAAACTTTACAATATAATTAAACATGACATATTATAAGCTCATTAAAATTATATGTTATATCATTTAATTATTTAGTAAGCCTATGATTAATTATGAAAATACATTAATTATGGAAACATGATAAATATGGAATTATACTGATTATGGCAACATGATAATTATGGAGACATACTAAATATGGTAACATGCTATTTATGGAAACTTTCTATTTTTGGAATCTTACTAATTATGAAAACTTTCATTTTTTGGAAACTTATTATTTAAGGAAACTTGCTAATTTTGGAAAGTTACTATATATGGAAACCTGTTATTTTTGGAAAGTTGCTATATATAGAAACCTGCTATTTTTGGAAAGTTACTCATATGTTATAACAAGTACTATAACACTTAAGACATGAAATACATGAATCTAAAACACATGAAACACTAAGAAACACATGATTAAACATGAAATAATAAAACAAGACAAGAACAAGTATAGTAAGTATGAACACGTCAAGTAAACTAAAAAACAAGTATGTATAAGTAAAACAAACACTTATTCATGTCCATTTATTATGTAGCTATCGTGAAGTCGGAGTGATCTTCCGCGTTCGTTTTCGTCTTCATTTACTGGACATAAGGTACGGATATTTCGTCCTTCAGTAAGGACATCTTTCCTATATTAGGATTCCCCGTTTGCAGCCATCTGTTTTCCCCAGTAGTTTACGTGTCTTAAACACATTCAATATATGTTATGTTTATTTTAGATTGCATGAGCTATATACATGCATGCCAGTTTCACCTAGTTATAGGGGGTTCCATAACCATAGCACTAGAGGCACCGGTGTTATGACTCTTCTGCGGTGAGAGTGATTGCTCGCAGCGTCCCTTTATAGTATTTGGATTTTGTTATTATTATCATGTAGGGTGAATGGGTGCATCCTAGGACAAGTTAGTAAGATTTCATGGTAACTGTGGTGCGTACCTTGCATCCGTTACAGGAGCTGATCCCTCCACTCATACTATAATAATTAGAGGCAACCCCTCTAATTGCATGATGAGGTCACCCCTCTAAGTATTCATGCACGTTGATATAACATGACCTATATGGGCTCCGAGCATATTTAAAATAAAGTTTTCAGAATAAACTAAACATAAGTCTTTTTAGAAATATGAAACCAGTCTTATAAGCTTAAACTAGGTTTTCCAGGGCATACACTTATTTCCGCTGTTAGTCATTTCATTACTTGCTTATGTTTATGCTTTACATTTCATTGTCATATATCCGCACACTAAGCGTATTGCTCAGTCGTATTTTTCTTTCCATGTCCCAATACGGAAGGTACTAAAGGGCAAAGCTAGGAAACAAGAGTACGTGCATGGGACGGAGGCGCCTAGTCTTCTTTCTCTTTTAATGCATTTACATACTTTTGTTTTGCTGGACATTGTTTAGTCATTTCCTTACATTCTATACTTATGCATTTGTGTGTGGAGCTTATGTTGGAACCAATGTTTTTTTTCGGTTTCTTTTATGGTCATTTAATGTTAAAGACATTTACCTTGCATGCTTTGATGACACGCCATAATTACTAAGTAACGGTCTATTTATCCAAATGGGGTGTTACACTTCCAGTGCTAACGGTTTTTCAGCTTGCCCTGGTGCTCTTCCCAACCTCAGGCAACTATTCCTATAGTGTCCTGGATCTCCACACTCAAAACAAGTACGCTTTAACTGCATGTGCAGGTGCTGCATTTAGAGTAGGTGCTCGGCACTCCTTGGCGAAATGTCCCAACCTCTGGAACTTAAAACACACCAGGCGCGGTGTACTGCTTCTATGATGCTAAAAAATGTAGGACACTTTGGATTATTTCCCGCGTACCCACCATCAGCTGTCGCCATGAAATTCTTTCCATCCCTCATTTTCTTATTGGCTTCCCATTTGTTCTCGTCCTGCTCTGCTTCTTCTAGCTCCTTCCTTTTTTTCTCCAGCTTTTCCCAAGGTTCCACTTGCTACCGCCTCCTCAATAAGTATTTCTGCCGTCAGTATGGCCTGTTGTATTGTGGTAGGCTGAGTAGCCTTAATCATTCCTCTGATCTGCGAGGGCAGCCCAGCGATGTATCGCTTAATCTTGTTCACGTCCGGGGTAACCAAGTGAGGTACCAATTTCGCCAAATGAGGAAACGATCCGTGTACTCTACATGAGCAGCTCCATCCATAGCATGTCCCCAACACTTATTTTCCAGCTTCTCCATCTTATTACTCGGACTGAACTCTGTAGTCATAAGAGCCTTAAAGTCGTTCCAAGCCATATCATTTGCAGTAACTCTCCCTCTTGCTTGAACTTGGTTATTCCACCAAGTCAAAGCCTTCCCCACAAACGAACCAGTCACATACATGATCCTCTTATTTGGTAAGCAGCCACTCATCTTTATCACATTCTCCATCTTCTCAATCCACTGAATGAGTACCACTGCACCACCTTTTCCATCATACTCTTTCACACCATAGGACGTGAACACCTTATAGGTACAACCATTGTTACCACCACCTCTGTAACACCGAATTTGTTTTAATTTAATGCTATAGTAAAATATGGCGTGTCATCCAAGCATGCAAGGTAAATGTCTAAACATTCATGACCATAAATAGAAATACCAGAATTAAACATCGGTAGTCTAAGTAACTCACACACAAGCAATATTAAGTATTGTAAATAAAAGAACTAAACAATGTCCAAATGAAGTAAAGTATGAAAAGTAGGAATAAATGCATAAGGTAAAAGAGGCTGGATAGCTTCCATCCGAATGCACATACTCTGGAGATCCTACTTGCGACCTTAGGTACCTGCCGTTTGGGAACATGGAAAATGGATGAGCATAACACTTAGTGCACGGATATAGAGCATAGCATAAAGACATAAAGGAATGAAAACATATAAAGCATATAAAGCATGAATTGCAGCAGAAATTGTAACACCCCCAAATTTATACAACACAGTACAGCGGAAGACTAGTTGGTGTTACGGGATAGCACATTACTCACATCATAGACAACGCATAAAAATCACGTCGTTTAATAATAAATCATTTCCATTCATAAATATCAAAGTTACATCGGTCCCAAGTCATTACATTTCATACAAAGTTTTACAAATATTTGAATGGAAAATATTGTTTAAGTGCGGGCCATGAATTCTTGTCGTCTTCCCGAGAATTACCTTCGAGTACCTGAGATAAAACATGTTAAAAGAAAAGGTCAGCGATAACGCCGAGTGAATTCATAGAGTTTAATAAATTCCATCAATATAACTTTGGTATAAAATTAGTACCAAAAATCACTTCATTCAAATCATTGTAATAGGCCGTAAAATAGCCAAAATCGTTTTATTCAAATCTTTGTAATAGGCCATAAAATAGCCAAAGTCATTTATTATAAATTCTTATCGAAATTCATAATATAGGCATTTGCCTTAAAAATTATTATACGAGCCAATGTCGTAAAAACATCATACAACATGTCTTATGACATTGTATAAAATCAAATAAAAACCGTTATATGAATATGGTTATGAAAACCAAAATACAATCATAATATCAATAGTATGACCCTGTATTGCTAGTCAGGCAATACATCGTAATTCGAAGCGTCTATTAGTATTTCGTTAATTCGGATTATTCTAATCCGCATGACATTGTTACCTTACTAAACCAACAACGGGTAGCTAACCCGATACAAATTTCGCCCATCTAAAGTAGCGTGTCGTCACAAAGGTCACGCTATGGAAATCTTCTCATACATAAATTCGCTTACCAATCAATGTGGCACGACAGGGATCAACCGTCAAGGCGCGAACTGGGGTGATCGTCCCCAAATAGTACTATTAAATGCATAAGCGTCTACCAACTCCCGGTAGTTCACAATTCATGCTAATGGGACTTTTAGTGACATAACCTAACTTTAATAATCCATTTAATTTCATCTATCGGGTCCTTTAATCATTTATCGGGTCATACAATCGGGTCATTCAATCATTCGGGTCCAAAATCAATAAACAAACAATCGGGACAAATGGTGTCCAAACTTTTATAAAAACTAACATGTTATCTCCCTCGCGGGTTTATAAAGCATTTATAAAACATTTAAAAGAGTGCGAGGCTATGAACTCACGTGGATGTGGGAAGGCGGGTTATCGGCAATTCGGACGTACGGTACGTGCTTCAATCACGGAAACCTAGACAAATAATACTCGGTCTTAGACGTTTGTCCAATGACTTTATAAAAATATCAATTATGTATACATATGATGATTATATATATATATATATGATGATCAAGTGGGTTTACATATCCTCATTTACTCATTTTTGTGTTATGTGTCGATAACGTTCATACTAGTTTACTAGTTTTACTCGTTTACGTGTCTTAAGTCCAATAAGCTTATTATAAGTTATCTAACTTATTTTAATCCATTTTGTACCTATATTATCAGTATTTATACTTTCCAAGTTGGGCCTAAATGGGTTAAGCCCAATAGATTCTTTTTACAAGTTTTTATCCTATTTAGTCCATTTATTAGTCCAATATGTTTATTTAACTTGTTAATGTCCGTATGCCCTATAGTTCGGGTTTTATTGGTTTTCACTTGTTATATATGTCTATATATCAGTATATAACTTTTATAAACTTTACATTAGACGGGTTTGGTCGTCTAAGTTTTATTTGGCGAAAAACGTTAATTTTACGGCAATAGCCGAAAAAGTCGTAAAAATCAAGTTTATAGTTTTTATTACTTATAAATATTATTTTACCACCATTTATATAATTTACCCATTTAATTAACCTTTTATACATTTATATAAATAAGTTTTATAAGTTAGTGGGTTTATATTTTTGCATTTTATACATTATAATGTGAGTGCTTATATAATATTAATAAACATTATTTCCAAAAATCTGATTTTTAACTTCACCTTCACCAAAAATGCCATATCTTGAGTTCTATATGGAGATAGAAGCTCAAATTTTTATCACATAAACTACATTATATGTTCTATATTATTTAACTCTTCTATAGCAACTGTTGAATCATCTTCTAAATATTTTCTAAAAATCGTCCAAAACAGTAACTTCAGATTTATACCCTAAACTTGTTTTGGTCATATCTCACTCATTACAATGATTCCATTGCATGGCCAACTCTCACATGTGTACAAGACATATAGCTTACTGTAAATGGATTCTACTTCATCACTTTATCAGTTTATAACATGTTTCTTTACTGTTTTATACAGCCATGTAATTTAAACAAGATTTTAACCTTGTTTCTTATGGTTTTTCACCTTTTTAATCATGTTTATCAACAACAAATCCCCACATAACATTTTTATCATCATATAATCATCATAAATATATACAATAGGAAATAAATACATGATTACATAACCAAAAATAACAAGAAGTTGAGGAGGACAATCTTTATACCACCAAGTTGATGTTGGTTGTGATGAAAACATGGAATTTGATGGAGAAACTTGTGCATAGCCAAGACCATCTTCAAGACCACCATGCTCCATGGACTCCTTGTGGAAAAATCAGCCCCAAGACATAATGAATACTCCTCCTTGGATGTTATAAGTACCACCAATCAATAGGGTTTTGAAAGGGCTTCAACATATGCAAGTATAACATATGGTTTCATGGTTGAATCAAGATCAAAGGATGTTTTTGGGAGAGATATGGGACGGCACATTCAAGCTAGAGAGAGAGAGTTTGGTGTGGTTTAGCATGTCGCAAATGGAAGTATGTGTGTAGCTAGTGGTTTAGTTAGATGGTATGCTTAACTTTTAAGCAAAAATGGACAAGTGTGAGGCTTGTAGTTTACAACTTGACACATCAAGTGTTAAGTTGCTAACTTAGGCCGGTTTTGGGAGTGGGGTGGGACAAGTTTCCCACTTGTCTCATCCCATTTATTTACGGGTACTCCTCGATTCTAGTTTCCTCGATTTGCGTGCCCTCGGGTTGTTTTACGAAAAACGTTTTTATAAATTATGAATCAACGTCACAAAACGAATCCAATAAAAATTGTTTCATCAAAAACGGAGTTCGAAAACGTAAATACGTAATCCTAAGATTTCCGGTTTAGTCGTAAAGGACGTTAAAATAAAATCGTAAGTCCTAATCTGTTCTCGTAAATTTGTGAGTTTATGAACTAACACAAATTTAAAACTCCAAAATAATATTCATGGACAAATTTATTTTCTGAAATGTCGGACTGTCACCAAAGATGGTGTATGTAAACGTAAGCACGTAACGTTGAATCCTCCGGTTTAAACGTAGTCGACGCTACTTCAAGACGTAAATTTAAATTTCTTCCCAAAAATATGTGAGTTCATATTGTAACATTAAAATAATGTTTTTAAATAATATTCGAGAATAAAATATCAACCATAAATTGACGGATTGTCACAGCATTTACCCCTAAACAGGATCTTTGTCCTCAAAGATCATCTTACTACTCGCTTCTTATAGAGTTTAAGCCATGTGGGTATTTCCTCCACATTCGGTCTTTTCTCACAAGTGTAATCCATTATAATACGCGAGTTTCATCAAACATAACTACGGGAATAAGATCAGGCTTAATGTTGACTTACTTTCTCTATCCATGATGTTCACGGGTTTTTGATGAATGCAACTTTTCGCCGATCTAAACATTATTAAGAAGAATTCAGATTTTAACTTGATAGATATTCCATCAAGTTCGATATACAAAACATAATTCACGCAGTCGTTGAAGTCCTAGGGTAGATCTAGCTTATATGCCTTTCAAACAATCTTTTATATCATCTCAATGGTCCCATACTACGGGGACTTATATCCCATGATTTGTCAGATCATGAATTCATTTTTCCAAGGTTAAAAATTGTGGCATAACTTCGCTACCCATTTGGCACTTCAAGATCTACATTTCATATTCACATAACCTCTTGCTCACTACCGGCAGTCAATAATCAAATCCTAATTTCAACAATCATTTCAGATCTCGCGGGTCGGGTATTCTGCAAGGATAGGTTCGCCATCATAGGAAACCTTAAACCTAAAAGACATGTCCAACTCACAATGGGTGTATGTCGGATGTCTTCATCTCAATTCCTGCTTACAGATTCTCTAAGATTTAGATCCTAACAAGATTCGATCTCAATCCTAATACGATGATCATCAATGATAATCCTTCCAAAGGAAAACGATTATACGGTCTATTACCAAAGGTCAATCATTCAAACATAAAAAAGCACTTATATTACTTTGTATCGTTACTTTACCTCGTCCCTTCGATTTAGGATGGTACATAGTACTCTCATCAAGGTTCGTTCTTATTGATTTCTGAGAAAATCTCTAGAAATTCGATGCGAAGCGAGGATCTTGATATATAGATGATCGATACAAGCACACTATGTTTACATAACTCTTTTGCATTTATCATTAACGAGAATGATATTAGCAGATTTGGTCAGTCTGTCGACGATGACTCAAATCGAATCAAATTCAAATGATGACCTTTGCAATAGCTAAACGTTTACTAATGTATGAGGCGATGTCTGCCTTCATAATTTGCCATCAGTACAACTTCTGTGATAATGATACATTAAGTCAGAAATGACAGGAATAGAATACTTATACTTACAAGTTTTTCCAATTTAACTACATCTCACAATTTTTCACATTTAGGCAACCATAAACGGCCCTTTAAAACATTTAGCGCTATCGGCTTCTAAATTTTTAATGGTTCACATTAGCCGCGAACCTCTTTTATAATCTACATTATCCTTTTTACAAACATTGTTTATTTTTAGAGTAAATTACATGGTTCGTCCTTGTGGTTTACGTTGACCAACACGTTTCGTCCCTTGACCAAAAAAGTTGCACCGTTCGTCCTTAAGTGAGAAACATTGTGTAACATTAGTCCCTCTCTTTTAATGAACCCACTAACAATTGTTATGTTTTATCATAGGAGGGCATATTAGTCATTTTACTCCTCTTTTTCTTCCTAACACCAAATCATTCTATCTTTCCAGCCACTCATATAATTTATTTAAAAAACCCATAATCTTACCATCATATTCAAACCATAGACATATTCGTATCATATCCACCAACTTCCCCAAAACAAACAATCAACTTAAAATTAAATCTAAACAATCAATTATCAAAGCAAACCATACATGTAAACTCTTTACATCACCGTTTTATTATCCACCTTAACGTAAAATCACATTTCAACAATATCAGTAGATTAAACACAAAAAAAACCAACAAAAAAAATTAAAAACACAAACACACACTATATCAATCTAATCAAAATCTACTAATCTACCTTCAAATTAAAGGAATAATATGTCAACCATTAAAATTCGTTTAAACAAAAAATTCTTTTCCCTACCAAATTGCAAACCCTTTGTTACCGCCGCCGCCACTGCCATAACCACCCTCTGCTGTTGCTGCCGTCACCACTACCGGCGGACCGAATGAGTGTGATGATATACTTCACTCTATATTTGTTGGCATAAGATGATAATCAATCGGTTAAGTTTCTTTTTCTTTTAACTCTTCTTCCGTCCTGATCTCCGGCATCACCAGTCAACACCCTCCCTTACTCCAACGTTAAACCACCACACTCCTCGTCCTTGTAACTCTTCTCTAAATTGTAACTTTACTTACCTCGATCTAAAGAGTTTCTTGAAAATAATGATGATCAATCAGTTAAGTTTCTTTTTCTTTGTTATGTTTGGTGTTATTTTTTTTCATATAATTTTCAGATCTGAGATGAAGGTGGTTGGTGTTTTTAATTTTTTTTATGTACTGATGATGATGATGAAGATGAAATGGTTGGTGATGATAGAATATGAAAAGAAAAAAGAAGGAAATATTTGGGTGGTGGGGGTTATGGAAGAAAATAAAAATATAAAAAAACAAGATGTAGGTAAAAAGTGAGGGCAAACGGACAAAAATACCCTCACATGGGTATCACATGTTCTCACATAACGAAAGTTTTAAAGGCTGTTGAAAGAGAGGGACCAACGCTACATAACGTTTCTCACTTAGGGACGAATGATGCAATTTTTTTGGTCAAGGGACGAATCATGTCGGTCAACGTAAACCATAAGGACGAACGATGTAATTTACTCTTATTTTTAAATTGTTGAGCAACTTATTTTGCACCTTCATTATTAAGGAACATGTCCTAACTGGTTCTTTATCTTTTCTACATAATGCGTCGGTATCTATATTCACTTCTCATGATGATACAATTATCATGTTCACAATTCACTCAAAATTCTTTCTATATTATACGTTAGTAATTACGTTCACCTTCCTGATGAAATAAATATCACAACCGTATTTATTCAAAATTTCTTTCTTCATATCTTCTATGTTTTAGTTTCGTCTCATCTATCATTTTTATCCGTTTTACTCAATCCGGCGTCTAAAGCGTCGATAATTATTATAATTAATTAAATAATTATTAGTTAATTTTTATGAAGCGTAAACGTAAAATTTTTAAATTTCTTAGTTCGACCAATTATATAAAATGTTCAAAAATAACTTGAATTTAATTAACAAGATTTTTGTTGATTTATCGAAAACATTTAATAAGATTTCGTAATTGTTCGAAAAATCTTTGGTTTATACTTTAGTCAAAATTTTCTTATTTAAAATGCAAAAATTGTCGTTTCAAATTTCAAGTCATAATTTATATAGTTTCCTCAATTCTTCTTAAGTTGTCTAGAAGTATACACAAACATTTACCCCTAAACAGAAGTTTAGTTAAATGGTTTGTGTATAAGGGAATAATCCCTTAAAATCCTTTGTTAAAACATTTGTCAAAACATATTTCCATTTCTTTTTGGTAAAATCCAAAGTCTTAAAAGGGCTCTTAATTTTTGAAGAATCAATTTATATTCCATTATCCTTTTAATCCCATAGTCAAATCATGTAAAGTATTAAGTCTTTAATCACGTGTTAATTATTCAAGGTACAGGTTTTTATCGTTTAGCCAATTTAGGGCATTCTTATTAATAATTATTAACTCATCCTTATTCTTATATACAAACAAATAGTCCTTAATGATCACGAGCATGAATTTATCAAATTACAGCCTACACACGTGATTCACCAAATTTATGAATGCTACATGTGTATTAGTCAATCCAAACGTCATCTCATGAAACTTATAATGTTCATTACAAGTTATAGATGTAGTGATTGGAATACATAATCTTCTTCGCAGATGCGAAGTTGATGATAACCATGCCGTGGATCAAATCTTTAAAACATACAGTAGAACCTTGTAAATGATCGAACAAATCTTCCATTTCGAGTTATGGATATCGTTTTCGATTGTCAATTTACTCAGTCACAGTAATCTATACATGTAAGGAAAGATAACACCATAGCTCTTCAGGATGACAGGCTTGGTATAATAAAATTCTTTCTCCGACAACTTTCTCAGTTGTACGGTAATTCCTTAAATTCAGATGGTGCTGACGTACAGTGCACAAGCCACAAGTGCAGCACCGGGAATATAATCAATACTAATTTCAACTTGCCTTAATGGCAAAAGTCTAGGTAATTTACCAACAAATACCTCCTAAAGTTTCAAATAGGATAAACATCTTTTAATAAATACATATTAGGTTCCTTCTAGATTATAATATCTATAACTAATTTATAACCTTTCACAATATAATTTCAATTCCCAATATAGGATATCGTCATCTACCAAGAATTATTTATATCACTTTTGATAATCAACATCTTATCTTTTTAGGGGAATTCTGCTAGAGTTCCCATCAATTAAGACAATATCGTCATGTCATTATCAATCAATCCATTCTACCGGCATTATCAACTTTTCAGTTTTATTGTCGTTGATAAGATGTGAACTCCTCAAAAGACTAATAATAATTCATAATCCTTCACAAATTCAGGGATATCAGGAGACATAACTATTATCTAAAGAGTAAGGTCAACGCATAACCTATGCGAGAGAATTTCAAATCAGATACAGACGAAAACATTTAACGAATATGAATATATCCCATGTTTTCATAATTTGAGTACGCATTCGAAAGCTCCTCGGATCGTTACCCAGGTCATTCAAATGAAATCTTAATCAAGAGAAATGATAAGAACGTCGATACATCCAGTCGGGTATCAACACTCGGTAATCAGATACTTTTCCTAAGAATCTCACTACGGGAGAATTGGACAAGAAGGGAATATCAATTGTCAAATAAGACAAGTTCCACAGATGAGAAATTTTAACTCAGAAGAATAGATGCTACAGGCACATATGTAGGTGTCCCTAACATTATGTCCCTATTTTTTACTTCATGCAGATCTCATAATATTTATTCTTTCACAATCTTCAAAGGAAATGTAGTGTTTATTAATCAGTTTTATGGTGACTACTAATCAGCCTTGCATAGTCCATTCAAAATTGTATGTAGGCGCGCAACTATATACAATTTCAAGATTAACGATGCAATACTCAGTTCGTCAAAACTTTATCATCATGTTTATAATAAAAACATTTTCATGCTTAATTCTTAAATAAGAATCAAGAATAAATTTACAAAGATTTTCTTTGTTATAGAAATAATTAAGTTTCCAAGGTGTTTTATAAACAACTTCATTTCAATACCAATCACTTATAAATCTCACTTTAAATAATCCTTATAGTGATGAAAATTAAATTTTCTCAAAGGATACCGTTTTATCTTTATAAAAACAATGTGTGATCTGCAAAAGAGTGACGAAGAGTTGTTCACCAAGAACTAACTACGATATAATAGGAAATGAGCTTAGCCAAATAATCATGAGGTTCATGACCTCGATGGCACTCACGCAGAAAAATTCACAACGTAACTCAATTCAAGATGAGTACTTGTTCAACGGTTGCATCACTAATGCGAACATTAGGATGAAGCAATAAAATATAGATAACATCGATACATGTAGGATTTAGCAATCAAAGGTAGTCTTTTCATTAATCACAAACAAGTCAAAATTGTACCGTAACACATTACGTGTCACTATGTCATACAATTCTCAGAACTCATCCTACCAACTGATATCTCAGTTAAGTTAGGGATTTTTAAAAGATACCACAATGAATACTAATCTACAAGAGTCATTAGGTGTTCCACATGTCCCAGAAGATCCATCGGTCTCAATTCAGAAGAAGATTTCTTCAATTTATTTCTTGGACACTGGGCATCCTCGTCAGTGGACAATGGCCTAGGAACAACCCTTAACACGAATCAACAATCAATTAAAACCTTATAATTCAATCACAGAACTTAACGACTTCCTCTTATCAATCTCATATTCCATACAGGTTAAGTTTTACTTTATTCAAGTTTCAACCAATTTTATACTCAATTCGATATCCTACCTCATTTTCCAATACTTTCAGCCTTATTTATAAACCTTAAAAGGGCAATAAAAGCTCGATATGAACAACACTTAATTCCAATCCTATAGCTCTTACAATCAACAATTACCAAATGAGTCATTAATATGAAATGACTTGATCATTCAATTAGACTTCTCGGAAAGGTATTAGTGGCATGAGGCTTTTGGGTAATGGTTCCAATGACAGCCTCAAGTGCAACATTCACCCTTTCGATTTCAATTTAAGAATTGGATGACAACGAATCAGATGACATCTTTCCAGGTGATAACGTTTTGTCAAATTCCACTCTATAAGGAAAGATCGTCATGACATCGATATCAGATTTAATCTCGCCAATTCTTTTTCAATATCACAATCAACTAATATCTACATTTCTACGAATATCAACCATTTGTTGGGATCATAAATATCCACAACTTGGTTTAGATATAGGATAGCTAGAATTCCTACGAGAATAGCTTCGATTAATTTACTAGGGGATTTAGGATACCTTGTGACAATCTACGTCGTATAAATACCTCGTATAAATATCAAAATAATCATCAAACAATCATGTAATAAAATTACATCATATATATATATAATCCAAGTTATATATATATTAAAATAACACTTCTCAGTCTGGCCTTGTCGGTAACTCGGGAATTCTTCGGCACCGTTATAGTCAAAAGATTTTTAGACATTTTAGAAAAATGTTTATAGTTAAAAGATTTTGAAAAGTTTTATTCAAAACCTTTGGTTTTAAAAATCTTTCGTTCTCTATAACGAGAGCTCTGGTACCAAACTGTAACACCCCCAAATTTATACAACACAGTACAGCGGAAGACTAGTTGGTGTTACGGGATAGCACATTACTCACATTATAGACAACGCATAAAAATCACGTCGTTTAATAATAAATCATTTCCATTCATAAATATCAAAGTTACATCGGTCCCAAGTCATTACATTTCATACAAAGTTTTACAAATATTTGAATGGAAAATATTGTTTAAGTGCGGGCCATGAATTCTTGTCGTCTTCCCGAGAATTACCTTCAAGTACCTGAGATACAACATGTTAAAAGAAAAGGTCAGCGATAACGCCGAGTGAATTCATAGAGTTTAATAAATTCCATCAATATAACTTTGGTATAAAATTAGTACCAAAAATCACTTCATTCAAATCATTGTAATAGGCCGTAAAATAGCCAAAATCGTTTTATACAAATCTTTGTAATAGGCCATAAAATAGCCAAAGTCATTTATTATAAATTCTTATCGAAATTCATAATATAGGCATTTGCCTTAAAAATTATTATACGAGCCAATGTCGTAAAAACATCATACAACATGTCTTATGACGTTGTATAAAATAAAATAAAAATCGTTATATGAATATGGTTATGAAAACCAAAATACAATCATAATATCAATAGTATGACCCTGTATTGCTAGTCAGGCAATACATCGTAATTCGAAGAGTCTATTAGTATTTCGTTAATTCGGATTATTATAAGCCGCATGACATTGTTACCTTACTAAACCAACAACGGGTAGCTAACCCGATACAAATTTCGCCCATCTAAAGTAGCGTGTCGTCACAAAGGTCACGCTATGGAAATCTTCTCATACATAAATTCGCTTACCAATCAATGTGGCACGACGGGGATCAACCGTCAAGGCGCGAACTGGGGTGATCGTCCCCAAATAGTACTATTAAATGCATAAGCGTCTACCAACTCCCGGTAGTTCACAATTCATGCTAATGGGACTTTTAGTGACATAACCTAACTTTAATAATCCATTTAATTTCATCTATCGGGTCCTTTAATCATTTATCGGGTCATACAATCGGGTCATTCAATCATTCGGGTCCAAAATCAATAAACAAACAATCGGGACAAATGGTGTCCAAACTTTTATAAAAACTAACATGTTATCTCCCTCGCGGGTTTATAAAGCATTTATAAAACATTTAAAAGAGTGCGAGGCTATGAACTCACGTGGATGTGGGAAGGCGGGTTATCGGCAATTCGGACGTACGGTACGTGCTTCAATCACGGAAACCTAGACAAATAATACTCGGTCTTAGACGTTTGTCCAATGACTTAATAAAAATATCAATTATGTATATATATGATTATATATATATATATATATGATGATCAAGTGGGTTTACATATCCTCATTTACTCATTTTTGTGTTATGTGTCGATAACGTTCATACTAGTTTACTAGTTTTACTTGTTTACGTGTCTTAAGTCCAATAAGCTTATTATAAGTTATCTAACTTATTTTAATCCATTTTGTACCTATATTATCAGTATTTATACTTTCCAAGTTGGGCCTAAATGGGTTAAGCCCAATAGATTCTTTTTACAAGTTTTTATCCTATTTAGTCCATTTATTAGTCCAATATGTTTATTTAACTTGTTAATGTCCGTATGCCCTATAGTTCGGGTTTTATTGGTTTTCACTTGTTATATATGTCTATATATCAGTATATAACTTTTATAAACTTTACATTAGACGGGTTTGGTCATCTAAGTTTTATTTGGCGAAAAAACGTTAATTTTACGGCAATAGCCGAAAAAGTCGTAAAAATCAAGTTTATAGTTTTTATTACTTATAAATATTATTTTACCACCATTTATATAATTTACCCATTTAATTAACCTTTTATACATTTATATAAATAAGTTTTATAAGTTAGTGGGTTTATATTTTTGCATTTTATACATTATAATGTGAGTGCTTATATAATATTAATAAACATTATTTCCAAAAATCTGATTTTTAACTTCACCTTCACCAAAAATGCCATATCTTGAGTTCTATATGGAGATAGAAGCTCAAATTTTTATCACATAAACTACATGATATGTTATATATTTAACTCTTCTATAGCTACTGTTGAATCATCTTCTAAATATTTTCTAAAAATCGTCCAAAACAGTAACTTCAGATTTATACCCTAAACTTGTTTTGGTCATATCTCACTCATTACAATGATTCCATTGCATGGCCAACTCTCACATGTGTACAAGACATATAGCTTACTGTAAATGGATTCTACTTCATCATTTTATCAGTTTATAACATGTTTCTTTACTGTTTTATACAGCCATGTAATTTAAACAAGATTTTAACCTTGTTTCTTATGGTTTTTCACCTTTTTAATCATGTTTATCAACAACAAATCCCCACATAACATTTTTATCATCATATAATCATCATAAATATATACAATAGGAAATAAATACATGATTACATAACCAAAAATAACAAGAAGTTGAGGAGGACAATCTTTATACCACCAAGTTGATGTTGGTTGTGATGAAAACATGGAATTTGATGGAGAAACTTGTGCATAGCCAAGACCATCTTCAAGACCACCATGCTCCATGGACTCCTTGTGGAAAAATCAGCCCCAATACATCATGAATACTCCTCCTTGGATGTTATAAGTACCACCAATCAATAGGGTTTTGAAAGGGCTTCAACATATGCAAGTATAACATATGGTTTCATGGTTGAATCAAGATCAAAGGATGTTTTTGGGAGAGATATGGGACGGCACATTCAAGCTAGAGAGAGAGTTTGGTGTGGTTTTGCATGTCACAAATGGAAGTATGTGTGTAGCTAGTGGTTTAGTTAGATGGTATGCTTAACTTTTAAGCAAAAATGGACAAGTGTGAGGCTTGTAGTTTATAACTTGACACATCAAGTGTTAAGTTGCTAACTTACGTCGGTTTTGGGAGTGGGGTGGGACAAGTGTCCCACTTGTCTCATCCCATTTATTTACGGGTACTCCTCGATTCTAGTTTCCTCGATTTGCGTGCCCTCGGGTTGTTTTACGAAAAACGTTTTTATAAATTATGAATCAACGTCACAAAACGAATCCAATAAAAATTGTTTCATCAAAAACGGAGTTCGAAAACGTAAATACGTAATCCTAAGGTTTCCGGTTTAGTCGTAAAGGACGTTAAAATAAAATCGTAAGTCCTAATCTCTTCTCGTAAATTTGTGAGTTTATGAACTAACACAAATTTAAAACTCCAAAATAATATTCATGGACAAATTTATTTTCTGAAATGTCGGACTGTCACCAAAGATGGTGTATGTAAACGTAAGCACGTAACGTTGAATCCTCCGGTTTAAACGTAGTCGACGCTACTTCAAGACGTAAATTTAAATTTCTTCCCAAAAATATGTGAGTTCATATTGTAACATTAAAATAATGTTTTTAAATAATATTCGAGAATAAAATATCAACCATAAATTGACGGATTGTCACAGAAATGAATAAGTCTTGGGAAACCTAGATGTATGTCATGTTTACTGGTTTTAGTTCTGAAAACATAGCTTATGTTACTTAAGAAAATCTGTATTATATTAATATACCAAAAGCCAGTATAGGTCATGAGGTCAACAACGTGTATGAATACTTGGAGGGGTGACCTCGTCATGCAAATTAGAGGGGATGCCTCTAATTAGAATGGTAATGGGTAGGAGGGATCAGCTCCTTGTGAAGGATGCAAGGCACACACCACATTCACCTTGAAATCCTGACTGAAACTGAACCTAGGATCCACCCATATGCCCCACATGATAATAATAATATAATAATGGCCAAATAACTGAAAGGGGCGCCACGAGCTATCACTCCGCCATGGTGAAGTCATAACACTAGTGCCTCTAGTGCTATGGTTATGGTACCTCCATAACTAGGTGAAACTGGTCATGCATGTATATGGCTAAGGTAACTAATTAAACATAAGCATTTAATCTGTAACTACTGGGGAAAACAGTTGGCTGCATACGGGAAATCCTAATAAAGGAAGAGGTTGTCCTTACTGAAGGACGGGAAATCCGTACATTGTGTCCAATAGAAGCTAACGAAAACGCTGAAGAACCTACTCCGCCTTGACGGATAATACTACATAAGAATGGGAACGTGTATGAGTTGTCTTAATTACATTTGTTTTACTGGTTCTGTGTGTTATTAGCTTATTATACTTATTCTATCATGCTTTAGTGTTTTACTGTGTCATCTGTAGTTATACTGATGTTTTGTAGTGTATTATGCATGTAATAGTGTATTATAATACTTGTATTGTAATACTAAGTAACTTTTAAAAAAATAGCAGGTTTCCATCAATAGCAAGTTTCTAAAAATAGAAAGTTTCCAAAAATAGTAAGTTTCCATAATTAGAAATAAGCTGAATTATAATGATAAGTAAAGTTTAATTAGTAAATACAAGTCATGGTGTAAAGGTTATAGATTATTAATTAAATAACTTGGTTAAAATATTAAACTATACGTTATAAGAATTTAATTAAAAATACATGTTTTAATTAAATTAAGCTAAGTAAAATATTTTAGGTTATACATGAAATATTAATTTTAATATTTAACCTAAGTCATGCATTTAATTAAATTAAATAGTCTAGAAATAATTTAATTAAATATATTTATGATTTTAATATTTTCCTGAATTCCGAACCCGTGTTTTTAAAAATTAACCTGAGCCCGAACCCGTGGTCACATATAAGCCAAGCCAAACAACCCTACCAGTGGCTAGACCGGCTAGCCGGTTGCCACTGGTGGCTCTCGGTTCCCTCTATCGAGCCACGGCAGCCACTGTCGAGCCCGGTTCACACCGGTTCACAGCCGGTTCGCACCGGTTGTGACCGGTTCCCGCTGTTCTTGTTTGTTCGGTTCCCATTGTCAACACCAAAAGCCCCACCGAGACCCTATCGGTCTCGGTTAGCTCTTGATCCAAACCCAAACCATACCCCGACCTTGAGTCGGGGTCCCTTGCCTTCGTCCGAGCACACACCAACCAAGTCGAGCCATTTGAGGGTCTCGGTGGTGGTGTAGCAGCCACGCCGAGAGCTTCGCTCTCGGTTTGTAGGTCTCGGTCGAACAACAAACACCCAAAACACCCCTTTAATCCATGATTTAATTAATCCCACATGTTTCTTGGTTTGTTTTTAAGATTAATTAAATAATAATCATGAATTCATAAAAGAATTAAAAAGAAAAGGATGTGTTTTGATTTTACCAAATACGTACACACAAATCAACTAGCAAAACTTGTCCGGGTCGTCCTTTTGGTTTGATGTAGCCGGCGGCAAAGAAGAGAGAAGGAGGCAGGGTTCTTGATTTTTTCCTGTAACCTAATATTATGATAAAAGTTTCTTGTGTTTTTACTTATCATGGGTTTCTAGTTGGGTCATGGGCCAAAGGCCCATCCTTCTGCGTTCTTTGCCTTTAGCCGCGGCATATAGGGCCCACAAGGGAAAACCCGAAGTTTTTCTAAGTTAAATATTATACTCGTGAACATACATTTTTAATTATCATGAATTTGATTATCATGAACGTAGTACATTTATAATATATACGTAATTACATGTTATTAAATATCGTAACACGTGAATTATATTATAAATCGAAAGTTTTAATTTTATCATATTTTCGTGTATGTACTGTTCATGTGTAATGTTCATGGTATTTTAATGCGGGTTTTACAACTCTTCCCCTCTAAAAGAACAATTCATCCTCGAATTGGAGAAAACATAAAGTGAAAGAAACTTACCCGAATCAAAACTGGAAATGAGTGTAAGAAGTCCGTATAGACTCCTCCGTCTCCCAAGTGGCTTCCCGCTCAGGATGATCTCTCTAGAGGATTTTGACGAAAGGGATTGTCTTCCTCCGCATGACACGATCTTGTCTCTCGATAACTCTATCGGGTTCCTCGACATAAGAAAGATCCTCTCGAATCTGATCAAGCGGATACTGGACAACATGAACTGGATGATAGTTTTATCCTCTGAGTAAGAACACATGGAACACGTTGTGAACATGTGATAGCTGAGGCGGTAATGCTAAACGGTATGACACTTCACCAACGCGTTCTATGATGTCGAACGGTCCGATGAAGCGAGGACTGAGCTTCTCTCTGATTCCAAAACGTGTAACTCCTCGTGCAGGTGATACAAACTTGATCACCTACGTTGAAAGATACATCTCTATGACGTTTATCAGCATAGCTCTTCTGACGAGCACGAGCTTCTTGAATCTTAGCCTTGGCGACGGCGACTTTCTCATTAGTCACCTCAATCATCTCTGGACCCTCAAGCAGTCGTTCGCCCACCTGTTCCCAGTAGATTGGGGCGCGACACTTCCTACCATACAACATCTCAAAAGGAGCACACTTGATGCTAGCATGCCAGCTGTTGTTGTATGCAAACTCTACTAGAAATATCTAATCATCCCAGCTTCCTGACCACTCTAGAGCACACGCCCGCAACATGTCTTCCAATCTCTGAATGGTACGTTCCAACTGTCCGTCGGTCTGAGGATGAAAGGCAGTGCTGAGCTTGAGTCTGGTGCCCTAAGCTTTCTGCAGACTCTGCTAGAAACGTGATGTGAAACGGGGATCTCTGTCAGACATGATTTCTGATGGAGTACCATGCAGTCTCATGATCTCCTTCTAAAAAGTGTCTGCTAATTTGCTGACCGAATGCTTGATGAGATGGCATTTATACATGATCTCATCGTTCTTTTCGGGCTTTAAATGCATAAAAATGTCATAAAATACCATATATATATGCTTGTGTTTGTTTACTTATGTATTTTAGGTGTGGATATCGTGAAAAAGACAAAAGATCACAAGAAACAAGGAAAAACGAACACGAGAAACGAAGCCGCACAATGAACCGGGCCCTAGTTTGTGAATTATCAAAGAAAAAACCTTGAAGACTTGAAGATGTACAAGATTGAGCCCTCATTTATGAAGAAATGACACTTAATACCCTTGTATATTCATAATTACAAGTTTGGTCCCTTAAGTTTATCAAAATTACAAAAAGGTCCTCCAAGTTTGAAGAATTGGCAAGATTAGTCCTTCAACAAATCCAAAATGTCAAGAATGGTCCTTCATAAATTCCAAGATCCAAAGAAGCCCTTGAAGTTCAAGAATATTACATTTCTAGTCCTTTAAATATGGTTTAAATATCAAAAGGACCGAAATTGTAATTAGCCTAAAGTGTTAAAAGCCCTATATCTTTGTTTAGAAACTTTTTGTGGCCAAAACATGAAGTCTGAAACTTCAAATACAAAGGGAAACGAATTTATTAGGAAAATAAACTTGTTATACAAAGTTTTCCAAAGGCTGAGGACTTAAGCTGTACAAATGAAACTTTCAAAAGTATTTTTCGCCAAACAACTACACAATCCACCAAAACCGGATCAAAACTTGTTATTGTTTACCCAAAGAACCCAGTTACCCCATCACTTAAAAGAAAGGGTAAACTGAAATTACCCAGTCCCACGCTTAATTCACACACACACAAACTCATCCCACACCAAAATTCCCAATCCCCACTCACCAAAGGACCCCACCATTCAAACCGTTACCAAATCATATGACACCCTCCTCTCCAAGTAATCCTAGTTGGCAAGATCAACGCTTTATGGCTACTACTTGTCCTCCAAGCACAAAATAAACGTTCAAGATCAAATTTGACAGCTCATACACATCAAACGCGTCTAGAAGGCCAAGGGTATTTTTGAGACTTCATAGCTAGGGTTTCTCTTGTATTTCCATTCTAGAAACATCTTATGTAGCCTATAAAAGGAGGCCTCAACATGTGAGAGCCCCTTTGTTCCAGATTTTAGCTAAGTCTTTGTAATCCCTTTTTATGAAATAAAAGTTTGAATTTCGGAAATTGTGATTTTCCTTTTAAGTGTTTATGAAAGTTTGGTTTTTGATTAGCTAAAGTCTGAGTTCTATAATCTGTTTTGATTGTTTTTTAGGAAAGGTTTTATGGTTTAAATCCTTGTTTTGAAAAAAATCAGTTATCATAGTTTTGTGTTCAACTTTGGTGTTTGTTGATCTTAGCAGGTACAAGGAAGCTGGTGCTTGTTTTGCTAGCACCTAAGCTCAAACAATCCAAGCTGTGGATGTACATCTTGGAGGTTTGAATCTCTAAACCCTTTAATTTTTCTGAATATTGCATGATTTTTGATGAATTAGATTATTTGTCTGTGAATCTGTGATATTGTTGTTGAATCTGGTGTTTTAAGGGTTGTTTGTGGATACTAGGTTGATTAGATCTTGGTTTGTGGGTTAAATCACACAAGTCCTTTGAAAACTTGAGAAATCAGTTTACAAAGGGGTGTTTGGGTTAACTAATATACCAGGATTTGAGGCAACTTGAGTGGTTGTACTTGGTTGTTTATTGTTGGTTATTGTTTCATAAGTGCTTATGAGTGTTTTGCTGCAACTTTTGTGGTTTGAATCATCATAATCTAACAAAGGGCTATAAAATCTGATTAACTTGTTGAAATTGGCTAAAATTTTGGGGACACCTAGATCTAAGGGTAGACTAGGGCTAACAAGTGCTAAGTTTTAGTTAACTCAACCAGGGAAATGGATTTAAAGGTTTAAAATTGGATTGGTGGTCATTTAGATCAGCAAAAGGGTTTTGGATATTGCCTTTGTTCATCAGTAACTACATAAGCTTGAATCTGCTTCTAATCTTTGATCCAGTGTTTGAAATAAGTTTATTTGTGCTTATTGGACTTTATTATAGCTTGTGTATGCATATGGTTCATTTTGGTTGGCTTATTCATGCTTAAACTGCTTTTTAGTTCATAACTGCTTATTTTAAGGTCTTTGCAATATCTGGTGACTGTTTGATTATTCTGTGCTTATTGGCTAGATCAATTTGTGATTTCTTGCTTGATATTGACTCCTTACAACTCACTGGTTGTAAGGGTTCCTTTGTTTTCCATTGAATCCAACTGGATCTCTCAAAATAATCAAGTCAAATAGTCAAAGCGGTGGGAACTCCTTTCCCCTGTTGCTAGCCACTACTAGTGTTATTTCTTGAATAGCTTATCAATAAGCTGTTCTAGCTTATTTAAACCTGCAACAACTTTAATTTTTTAATAGGTGTTACTTATTTGACCCATTTGTTCATACTGGAGCATTTGAGGGGTTGACTTTGAGCTTTGACTAGAAAACCAATTACTTTGACTTTTACATAAGCGCTTATCAGCTTATTTAGCTTATTTGGCTTGGCTTATTGAAATTTTCTTTGTTTATTTGTCTTAATTAAGTCATTTAGAGTCTTTTGCAACTTGAATCAAGGTCTGAAGTGGTCTAGAACTCCAAGTCGACTATTTTGTCTTTTAGTGAAATTTTACTTTGCTTATTTCTGACTTATTGGTTGTGCTTATTTGAAATTTCTTTTCACTCTCTTAGGCATCTCAAAAGAAGGTTGTGTGTCAAATTAGAGCTTATGGCATTGGCTTATAACTTAATGGGCCAAAAAATCCATTAAGAATAAGCTGTTGTTCTATTAAGCTGTGATAAGCTCACATTCAGCTTTTGGGCCTTCATACTTTTGTATTTAGAATTGAATTTTAAGCAAGACTGGTGATTTTCAGCTTATTTGGTTAAGTTTCATCTTATTGGGCCAAAAAGCCCATTTTCATAGGCTGTTTTTGTTTTTAGCCCATTTGCGGGCCCAATAAGGGTATTTTGGTATTTTCATTTTCATTTTCTGATTATTTAAGTTTAAATAAACTAGTTTGTAAGTTTTTAGAAATTTTTATAATTTTTGGATTTTTAATAATATTTTAATATTATTTTATTATTAAATTTCATTTTCACATTTTTGCAACTTTTATATTTTTCTTAGGTCAAATACATTAAGGTAGGATATTTTAAAACTCTTATATTAATTTTAGCATCATTTTCTTAATTTTTAGAATTATTTTAATATTTTAATAGTTTTTAATCATTTAAAAATAGTTTTCCTTAGTTTAAAAATTCATAAAAATAGTTTTTAGTCTTTTAAGTCATTTTAGAGTTTTACAAAGTGAAAAATCTTTATTTGGACTTTTTAATAATTATTTGGATTTTTAGGGCTTAAATTAGCATTTAAAAATTAATATTTAATTAATTAAATGGTTTGAAAAGGTTTTGATCATTAGTAAACTCTTAGTTTGTTTTAATTGATTTTTGGTAATTTTTTGGGAATTTTTAAAATTAATTTTTATTTTATCACTTTTTACGGTTTTAAATTTAGTCACCGTAGTGTAATTATAACGTAACCGTCATTCTCTTTTCTCATCCCTTCTTTCTCATATTAATCTCAAATCATTACAAATTATTCACACACGTATACCTCCTTGGGAAACGAAACTATTTGTGTCATTAACACTTGATTTTCCTAAATCATTTGTTTAATACTTACCGCATTTACGCCTTTTTCCTAAAGGTTGTAATTTACCACAATCATTTTGGCGCCGCTGCCGGGGAGGTGTGTCGTGATTAATTTGTCATTTTGTTTTTAATATTAACCATAAATAGTATTTGTATTAGTAGAACTCTACTAATACGTATTATCGGTTTTTTCGTTTTTTTATGAAATTATCATTACTATATTGTATTAAGTATCACAACAAATTTAAAATATCTCCAAAAGTGTGAAAACACAACCTTAATTGGGATTTGATCTCCTAATTATTGTATTCGAATCTCAAACAAAAAGAAAAAGGCAAAAATAGATAAATACTTTCGTGAAGCTCGATTTTGAAAAATACAAACTATAAGGTGGGTATAAGACGGGTATTATAAAATATACCCTAAAGAAAAAGGCTCTTAAGTGCTTCGCGCCGCCTCGTTTCTCCGCTTGCTTGTGAGTATTTTGAGATTGAAAGCTGATCGAGGGTTTTGTCGCCCAAAGTATTATTACGTATAATATATATTTGCTTGGTTTGTTTGTGACTAAACCCTCTTGAACAAATTGGTTTTCACCCAAGTTCTAAAGTCAATCGAAGGCGTTCACTCCACGTGATCGTTTTTATTCTTTTGAGGCTTCTTTAATCAAGAGTGTGATTCGAGGAGAGATTTGGTAGATTGTTGTCTACGAATACACACAAAATCCAAAAAATTAAAAACAATCAAAAACAAAAAAAATTGAGAATCCACAAAACACCCAAAAAGAATCTTTTTTGCTCACCTCCCATTCTACGTCAAGTTTATGCTAACTCGTAATCAAGCAAAACGAGCTCGCAAACGTCGTAAAAGTCAAGGAAATTTGATTGAAGAACAAACTCTAATTGTCGAACCCGTTGTAGAACCAATAGTCGCCATGGCTAATCGAACAATGATGGAGTTGCTTCAAGCACCCACCGAGGATTTTGGAGAAGCTATTGTGATTCCCGCTATCCTTGCGGAGAATTTCGAGATTAAGACGGGTTTAATGTCGATGTTACAAGCAAATAAGTTTAGAGGTCATGAGAAAGACAACCCGCATTCTCACATAAGGAATTTTAATCGTCTCACCACACCAAGCAAGTTTAAGGATGTTCCACATGACGCCATTAAGATGATGTTGTTTCCATACTCGTTGGATGGGCCCGCAAAAATTTGGCTCGAGAAAGAACCGCCAAATTCGATTTTGACATGGGGTGATCTCGTCTCTAAGTTTGTGAACCAATTTTTCCCACCATCTAAAACAACACATATTAAAAATGAGATTTCAAGGTTTACACAACAAAATAATGAAAGTTTGTCAATGGCATGGGAACGATTTAAAGAAACGTTAGATGAATGGCCACACCATGATTTTTCGGAGTTGCATAAAATAGATACTTTTTATAATGGGCTTAATGATCATGAACGAGATTATTTGAATGCCGCCGCGGGTGGTAATTTTTTGTTCAAAACGACCGATGAGGCTTTAAAAATTATCAAGAATAGATCTAAGATTTATAACCCTCGTAACACACCGAGTGTTGCCAATATGGGTTCGTCATCGTCTCGTAACATTAATGCCTTACATGATGAAGCAAATGAGGAAAATCGGTTTTTCGATAGGTTTTCGACGCTTATGACACATTGGAAAGCACAAGATGCTTTGAGTTCCGCATCGGTTAAATCGGTTGAAAAGAGTTGTTTATCTTGTGGTGGAGCTCATGATCTTTCCGAGTGCATTACCGCCGGTGGTAACACTTCGAGTGCTTATGTAGCAACGGGAACTTACAACCAAAACGGCCAAGGTTCCCGTCCAAATCAAGCTCCAAAAAATCAAAATGCTGACAACTATCAAAACAACAATCAAAATGGTGGTTATCAAGGCAATTCACGTAATTACAACAAAGGGAATTACCAAAGTGGGAATGGACAAGTTTCAAATCAAAACCAAAACCGTGATTTTCAAAACACTACACAAGGTTTTCAAAATGCTCACACTAAGAATCTTAATGGAGAATTTTTGGATTATGCAAAAGCAAACGATGCTAAGTTTGATAACATGCAACGTGAGATTATTAGCTTAAGATCCGAGTTGAAAAACGAGCTTAAAAACGAACTTGCTAATGAATTGAAAACTCATGCTAATAAAATGGAAGGAAACGTTCAACGTCTTCAACAAAATCAACAAAAGATGGAACAAGGACAACATGAGATTAAGAAAGAGTTGTTAAAAGCGGATGCTAGGCAATCAAAATTTGAGGATCGAATGGCTAAGATGTTTGAAGCAATCATGTGTAAACCCTCTTCCTCGGGTGGTCTTCCTAGTGATACCATTTCAAACCCGAAGGGAGAAATGAATGTTATTACTACTCGTAGTGGTAAAACTTTTAAGGAACCAATCTCTTGTCCAAGTACTTCTACGGAGAAGGAAACCGAGAAAGATCCTAAGGTGATGGTCGAAAAGGAGCATATCACAAGCCTACGAAGTACCGCTCATACTACACCTACGGTTGAACCAATACCAATTATGGAACCCGAGATTCCAAGGTCGTTGCCTAATGCCCAACCCACACCACCCTTACCTTACCCTTCGAGACGAAACAAAGAGAAAATGCAAGAACGTAACAAACAACAAATCGAGCTTTTTATAAAAATGTTTCAACAAGTTCATTTTGATGTAAGTTTAGCCGGCGCGTTGTTATACATGCCTCGTTTCTCTTCCACTTTCAAAGGTATGATGAACGATAAGGAGAAGCTATCAAAGGTTGCTAATTGTTCTTCGGTTTATCTTAACCGCATACCGGAAAAAATTGGTGACCCCGGGAAGTTTCTCATTCCTTGTGACATACAAGATATGAAAGAATGCCTCGCCTTGGCCGATCTTGGTGCAAGCATTAATTTGATGCCATTTTCCATATGGAAATCGCGTTCGCTTCCGGCTCTTACTCCTTCGAACATGTCTATCGAGATGGCCGATCATTCTACGATTTTAGCATGTGGAGTAGCCGAGGATGTTTTCGTGAAAGTGGGGAAGTTCTACTATCCCATTGATTTTATAGTAGTTGACATCCCCGCGAATCCTCAAGTTCCTCTAATTTTAGGTCGTCCATTTTTAGACACCTCGAGATCGCTTATTGATGTTTGATAGGTGTGAAAACACCCATTCTTTTACCACTTAATTATAATAATAACCAAGCCAAAACGTGTATTTTATGTCGTAAATGTCGGAATTATGCGTGGTTTATGTTTTTGTTGTTATTTAGGACCAAAATGTGAAAAGGGAAGAAAACACGGGCTTTCACGGGCTTTTATTGAAGAAAAAGACAAAAGACGAAGTCAAAAGATCAAGAGTGCAAAAAGAACGGAAGTCCAAGGCCTATTCTGAAGATTTATCGAAGAACAAGTCTAAAGACGGAAGTTTAATAAAGCCGAGGAACTCAAGTCTAATAATGAAGAAATTATAAGACGAGTTCAAATAATCCCGAGACAAGGTCGAAAAAGTCGAAGAATTAAGAAGACGAAAAGACGAGAAAGAAGAAAGAAAGAAAGAAAGGAGCAACACATGCTTCCCTTCTCCCTATATATAGACTTCATTTCACCACATTTCACTTGTTAGCTAATTTGATAAATTAGTCTTTCCACCATTTTAATTACTTGCACCATTTTTATTTTCATGTCATTTTAAATTCATGTCTTAAATTTCTTGCCTTTTAATTCCAAGTAAGTTAATTTCATTGTTGAATCTTAATTTTCCTTTAATCAAGCTTTTTTTATCATTCTCATCCTACTTTTCTTGTCTTTGATTTAATTTTGGTTTGGATTAAGCATTGATTTTGGTTAATTTTATTGTTTATTTGATTAAAAAGTTAATCTTTCTATTTGCATCTAGGCTTGTATACGATTTAAGCTATAAGTTTGACAATATTATTGGCTTATTTTGTATTTAGCTTATTTGTTTTTAAGTTTTCTTAAAAGTTTTATCTTTTTAAAGTCCATTTTATAAAGTTGTTTAATTTGCGTCGTGAAAATCTTTACATTTGTGCTTATTTCATTCGTCTTATTCTTGTTTAATCAAGTTTTTGGTAATTGGTTTTTAGTCATAGCTTATTTGGCTTATGCTTATTGCGAATTTCAATCCATCGGAATGAGGTATTAGGATTCCGACAGCTTGTTACGATCGCAAAAACCACAAGGGTTTCTACATTGCGATCGGTATTGTGATACTCCCCCTTATTCCGATCTGGGATTCCGATCTGGGATTCCGATCTGGGATTCCAATCTAGGATTCAGATCTGGGATTCCGATCTGGGATTTCGATCTGGGATTCTGATCTAGGATTCCGATCTAGCATTCCGATATGGGATTCCGATCTAGCATTCCGATCTGGGATTCCGATCTAGCATTCCGATGGGATTCCGATGGATTGGGGTTTTGTTTCATTTTTAAGTTTGTTTTATTTTTAAGTTTACATTTTCATTACTTTGTCAAATTTAACATTCGTGAATCATTAATTATTATCATTTAGTTAAATTACCTTTTAAAGTTTTTAATATTGCACCATTTAAGTTTTAATTAGTTTTAGTTTTAATTAACGTCATTTACTTTAAAGTTTTGCACCTTTATTTTTCAACAACCAAAAATATTCTTTTTCACCAAAAGACGACTAAGTCGCACTTAAACTGGTAGTCAATTCGAAAAGACTTGGAACGAAATTATTTTATACTTGGAAATTCCTTATATTAAATGGCGCCACTGCCGGCTCTTTTCGTTAAGATTAACGGTTTTTAGTGAGAGACGCGTTGGATTTTGGGATCCTTTCTTTTAGGAACGTTATTTTCCTTGCTTAAATTTTTCAAAAATCCCAAAAACATTTGAAAAATCTTAAAAAGCATTTCTTTTTCGAAAGTTTTGCGCCAAAATATTCTTCTTGCTAATCTATTGTTCTTCATGGATTCTTATGTCCATTGCGTAGGGTGTGGGAGACGATTATATGGGTGCGAATCATGTCAATGGTGTTCAAGCGAGCAATGCGGAAAAGACCTTCCAGCTATTTCAATCGATTCACAATTGGGATTTTGTCCATCGTGCAATTCGACTAATTCGTCCTTTTCTAATCCACCTCCTATCCCCCCTTGCATATATTGAGGAAGCGATTCTCATTGGCATGTTTCGTGTCCAATTCGATACCCGCCTCATGGCGAGCAAGAACTGGGTTACAATTATGACAATGATAATAGCTATCTACAAGAAGCACCGGGTTTTTCTCCATACCCATGTTGCCAAAATTATGGGGGGCCTCACTATACTTCTTATTGTCAGCCAATGAATTATTATGAGCAAAATCCGTGTCCTCAGTTTTCTTCACCAATGGATTATTATGAACCAAATCCATGTTCTAATTCTTCTCAACCGATGAACTACTATGAGCCACACCCATGCTATAATTCAGGTTTTCAACATTTTGAGCCCCCACAACACTCCCTCGATCATCAACCCTCTTTTGTATTTCCTCCTGGGCAAATTGCCACTCTTTTTGACAACTTTCAAAAAGTTCAAGAAGCTTGCAACAAGATCATCGAAAATGTCAAGAGGATCAACGACAAGAGCAAATATCAAATATCGAGACTTATACTCCTCCTCTGGTGTATCCATACTATTATGATGATGATGACGATGAGCCTACTATTTCTTGGAATGATCTTGGTGCTCAATGTCCTAGTGTAATTATACTTCCTTCTCTTGATATACCTAATGCGTCTAAGGATGGTGATACATTGAGTGAGATTAGTGATTTTGGTCTTGATAAATTCTTTGATGAGGTTTGTGATGCATCGAATTTTTTGGAACTTATAGAAGAGGTCGCTCCTAATGATGATGATTTTTCTCTTATGCTATGAGAATTTCACTTTTGAAATTTCTCCTTCTCCTCCGGGCGATGTTGATTTATTCTCTCCGACTTATGAGAAGTTCGCCCCTGAACTTGGTCTTGTAGATGAGGTGGAAGACGTTATTCTTCGCGACAAATTACTGAAAGTTCATCTTCTTATTGCTAAGATTGAAGCGTTGAATTCTGCTCCTATTTCAGAGTCTTTACCTCCATCTATTACTTCAGTTGAGAATAATGATACAACTATGGAGGAAATCGACATTCTCTCAATACCTCCAGGTATTGATGATGATGACACGGAGGGGGATATTATTTTTGATAATTTGCTGCAGGAAGGTATTGTCCCAAGTCCCCTTCCCGAGCACCTTTCATCCACTCCTTTAGAGACCATTACGGAGGATGAGTGCTTTGACCCGGGAGGTGCCATTGATTATTTTATGATTGATAACCTTACGGCTTTACCGCTTTCTGAGCATCAATTGTCTTTGAGGGATGACAATTTGATTATTTTACCCACCCCACCTCCCGTGGATCATGATCTCACATACTTTTCGTATGTTGAAGGGACCTTTCTACCTTTCAAGACTTATCCTCCAGCCTCCCCTGTTGTAGTTTCCTCCGGGAACGAGGAAAAGGTCTTTGATCCCGGTATTACATTTGAGGCTTCCCCATGGACCATTTAATTCAGGGACGAGTCAGGCTCGTGACTCGGTGAACAAAAACAAGCGCTTTTGGGGAGGCAACCCAATTATCTATCCTTTTATTATGTTTTTCTAATAAGTGTAGGGGGAGACCTAGTATGTGTTTGTTGTTTTCTTTCTTATCATGTGCAGGGATTCGAGCTTTCAAAGATCCATTCTTGATGACTTTTGACGACCCGTGATTCCGTGTTCCCGTCTTCCCGGTTTTATCCTAAACTCTTTTGATTATCTATTTTATATTTTCCAATCATAAAATAGGAACCACTTTAGTTGTCTCTTCCTTTACAAGATTTAAACAACGTGCACAATGTCCTAAGTGTAGGGGAGTTCACTCCCACATGCTTAAACATTGAGGACAATGTTTATATTAAGTGTAGGGGGACTTCTATCGAAGTTAAGTGGGCTTTTCCTTGTATTTGTCCTCATTTTAACCAGAGAATTGATTTTTCGACATTTTTCAAAAATTTTAATCTATTTTGGCCTAGTAGTATTTTCCTTTGTTATCGTTATTTACTTTCTTTGCTAGAATAAAATTTTTAATAAAGTGGTTTTAATTTTTCAACGTTGTGAATCTTTTGACTCAACCCGAGTTTACTTATCCAAGTTTACTCTATCTAGTATCCTTAACGTGTTTAAGTCAAGTTTTGCTAGGCTTTTATATAGGGAACTTTAAAACGCGAAAGTCTTTACTCTTACGGGTTAAGAACAAGAACTTTTCGCATGTTCCTATAATTGATCCTTGAAAGTCATTTATCAAGGGAACTTTAAAATGCGAATTCTAAACTTGAAAGAGTCTAAGAATTTGCAAGATCCTATAGATGACTTGAAAACCCAAAACTTTAATTTAATAGGCTAAGCATCCACAAGTCTCATTCCTTGAGATTTTAAACTGTGGAGAACGAGAGAGGATAGAGTCAATTATAAGTTTGGTATTCTTCCGTGAATTTATGTGAGTTGATTATAAGATTTTTCTCCCATCACTTGTTAATAAATTTAATTGCAATAAATAAGGTTGTACGATTTGAAAAGTTACTTAGCTTCTAGCACAAGATCGTTTAAAAGTTGCTCGGTATTAATTAGAGTTCATAGCCAAGGCATAACTTATTGAAGCGGGATGGGAAGATTGGCGAGTCCGAAAAGGCCCTAACAAGGCATGAGGGCTACATTTTGTTGCTAAAGATCCCAAGTGATGTGAAGAATCATTTATCAAAAATCAATATGAAGGATCGAGACACACGACAAAAAGCAAATACTCCCCAAAAGATCATGGAGAAGTCTATCCAAAAAGGCCCTAACAAGGTATGAGAATAAATAGATCCAAGTCCTAAAAGGAGGCGGATCGTTGTATATCAAAATCCGAAATAAAGATTAGAGAAAAATGAAGAAGTCGTGGTCCAATTATGAAGAATTTCTCAAAAAGTTCAAGTGAAGAAATTCCTATTATGAAGAGAAGACCATAATTTCAAGAACGTCTCTCAAAGATTTGAAGTATGAAGTCACTGCCAAATATCGGTCCGAGAAAGGTCTCAAATCGTGAAGCGAGTTATGCCAAGATATGAACTTATTAAGGTCCCGAGAAGCAGTTATAAAAGATTTTGTCCTTTAGCTAACTATTGATTAAATCGTCCCACTTTATTTACAGCCTAAATAACTATCGAAATAAGTCAACAATGCATCTTCGTGATCATTCAAGACAACAATAAAATATAAGAGATACACCTAGGAATAAGGGAGTCTAAGTAAATAATTGGCCCACATGAGTTCGTGTTAGTTTGCTAACTTAGAATAACAATGATCTCGTTTTTAAGCTTGGTTTGGGGAACCTGAAACTTGAGGATGATAATCATTCATGACATTCCAAAACCCAAGGTAAGTTTTTGATATTTTTACTAGTTTTCTTTCTTTAAATATTTTTGTCTCTTTAATAAAGGCCAATGTGGATTGATTATGATGGAGAATGTAAAACTTGCTTTGTAACTAATGAATTGCATGAAGACATTGCAATGGTCAAGTGTAGGGGATTTGATAGGTGTGAAAACACCCATCCTTTTACCACTTAATTATAATAATAACCAAGCCAAAACGTGTATTTTATGTCGTAAATGTCGGAATTATGCGTGGTTTGTGTTTTTGTTGTGATTTAGGACCAAAATGTGAAAAGGGAAGAAAATACGGGCTTTCACGGGCTTTTATCGAAGAAAAAGACAAAAGACGAAGTCAAAAGATCAAGAGTGCAAAAAGAACGGAATTCCAAGGCCTATTCTGAAGATTTATCGAAGAACAAGTCTAAATACGGAAGTTTAATAAAGCCGAGGAACTCAAGTCTAATAAATTAAGAAATTATAAGACGAGTTCAAATAATCCCGAGACAAAGTCGAAAAAGTCGAAGAATTAAGAAGACGAAAGGACGAGAAAGAAGAAAGAAAGAAAGAAAGGAGCAACACATGCTTCCCTTCTCCCTATATATAGACTTCATTTCATCACATTTCACTTGTTAGCTAATTTGACAAATTAGTCTTTCCACCATTTTAATTACTTGCACCATTTTTATTTTCATGTCATTTTAATTTCATGTCTTAAATTTCTTGCCTTTTAATTCCAAGTAAGTTAATTTCATTGTTGAATCTTAATTTTCCTTTAATCAAGCTTTTCTTTATCATTCTCATCCTACTTTTCTTGTCTTTGATTTGATTGTGGTTCGGATTAAGCATTGATTTTGCTTAATTTTATTGTTTATTTGATTAAAAAGTTAATCTTTCTATTTCCATCTATACGATTTAAGCTATAAGTTTGACAATCTTATTGGCTTATTTTGTATTTAGCTTATTTGTTTTTAAGTTTTCTTAAAAGTTTTATCTTTTTAAAGTCTATTTTATAAAGTTGTTTAATTTGTGTCGTGAAAATCTTTAAATTTGTGCTTATTTCATTCGTCTTATTCTTGTTTAATCAAGTTTTTGGTAATTGCTTTTTAGTCATGGCTTATTTGGCTTATGCTTATTGCGAATTTCAGTCCATCGGAATGAGGTATTAGGATTCCGACAGCTTGTTACGATCGCAAAAACCACAAGGGTTTCTACATTGTGATCGGTATTGTGATACTCCCCCTTATTTCGATCTGGGATTCCGATCTAGGATTCAAATCTGGGATTCCGATCTGGGATTCCGATCTGGGATTCCGATCTGGGATTCCGATCTAGGATTCCGATCTAGCATTCCGATCTGGGATTCCGATCTAGCATTCCGATCTGGGATTCCGATCTAGCATTCCGATGGGATTCTGATGGATTGGGGTTTTGTTTCATTTTTAAGTTTGTTTTATTTTTAAGTTTACATTTTCATTACTTTGTCAAATTTGACTTTCGTGAATCATTAATTTTTATCATTTAGTTAAATTACCTTTTAAAGTTTTTAATATTGAACCATTTAAGTTTTAATTAGTTTTAGTTTTAATTAACGTCATTTACTTTAAACTTTTGCACCTTTATTTTTCAACAACCAAAAATATTATTTTTCATCAAAAGACGACTGAGTCGCACTTAAACTGGTAGTCAATTCGAAACGACTTGGAACGAAATTATTTTATACTTGGAAATTCCTTGTATAGTTCATGCAAGAACTATTACTTTGAAATTCAACGAAGAGGAACTTGTTATAAACGCTACTCAAAACTCGACAACTTCTCATGTTTATGCAATCATTACCATCAATCACATTGAGTTAGTTGATGTGGTTTGTGATGAGTTTTCACAAGAAGTGTTAGGTTTTTCCGATAGCTCGTCAAGTGGCAATCCCACTATTTTGGATCAAATTCTTGCTAATTCTACACCAAATCTCACTCCATTCAAAGGAGGCGATTTTACTTCAAATAAAATCGACAATGAAGATGAGCTGATCATTGGTAATGATACTCTTATTCCACCATTTCTTCCGCCGATGGAAGTTATGAGTGTTGAACAAAAATCTCCGATCGAGGAACCACCTATCTTTGAATTGAAAGATCTTCCATCTCACCCTGAATACGCATTCTTGGAAGGTGATGACAAGTTGCTGGTTATTATTGCAAAAGATCTTGCTAATGATTAAAAAACCACAGTTATGAAAGTTCGCGTGGAAAATATCCGACATTAAGGGTATTGACCCAAAATTTTGTACTCAAAAAATTTTAATGGAGGAGGACTACAAACCCGCAATTCAAAGTGAAAGAAGGGTAAACCCCAAAATTCACGATGTCATCAAAAAGGAAGTTTTAAAACTCCTTGACGCGGGAATGAGTTATCCTATCTCTGATAGCCCATGGGTGAGCCCAATCCATTGTGTCCCTAAAAAGGAAGGAATGACCGTTGTGCCCAATAAAAACAACGAGTTAATTCCCACTCGTGTTGTGACCGGTTGGAGGGTGTGTATTGACTACCGAAAGTTAAATGACGTCACTCGTAAAGACCACTTTCCCTTACCCTTCATGGATCAAATGTTGGAGCGACTCGCGGGAAATGAATTCAATTACTTTTTAGATGGTTTTTCCGGTTACTTTCATATCCCTATCGAGCCTCGTGATCAAGAGAAAACTACGTCTACGTGTCCTTATTGAACGTTTGCTTATCGTAGAATGCCTTTCGGACTTTGCAATGCACCGGGTACGTTTCAACGGTGTATGATGGCTATTTTTCATGATATGATCGAGAAGTCGATGGAAGTGTTTATGGATGACTTTTCGGTGTTTGGCAATTCGTTCACGTCGTATTTATCTAATCTTGAGCAAATGTTAAAACGTTGTGAAGAAACCAACCTTGTGCTTAATTGGGAAAAATGTTATTTTATGTGTAAACAAGGAATCGTCTTAGGGCACAAGGTCTCGAAAGCGGGGATTGAGGTCGATAAAGCTAAGATAGACGTCATCTCCAAGTTACCTCATCCCAAAACCGTCAAGGGAGTTAGGAGTTTCCTAGGCCACGCGGGCTTTTATCGTCGTTTCATCAAAGACTTTTCGAAAATCTCTCGACCTATGACACACCTTCTCGAGAAGGATGCTCCTTCTAATTTCAATGAGGATTGTGTTAAAGCTTTCGAAACTCTTAAAAGAAAACTTACCGAAGCTCCCATTCTTGTTGCTCCTAATTGGGAATTACCCTTTGAAATCATGTGCGATGAAAGTGATTATGCTATAGGGGTCGTCTTAGGGCAACGTTATGAAAATCACTTATGTCCTATCCATTATGCTAGTAAGACGATGACCGAGTGTCAATTAAAGTACACCACAACGGAAAAGGAATTCCTTGCCATGGTTTAATTTCGACCTTATCTCGTCTTGACTAAAAGCATCGTGTATACTGACCATTCGGCTATCAAGTATCTCTTAGCTAAGCAAGACGCTAAGCCGAGATTGCTTCGTTGGATGCTCCTCCTCCAAGAATTTGATGTCACCGTACTTGACAAAAAAGGAGCCGAGAATCTAGCGGCCGATCATCTCTCTCGTCTAGAAGATCCTCACAAAGATGTTTTCGAGAACAAGGAACTTACCGAAACATTTCCTCATGAGACTCTCGGTGTAGTGAATTCTAAAGACACCACCCCATGGTTTGTCGGCATTGCAAATTACCATGCTGGGAACTTCATAATCAACGGTATGACGACACAACAAAAGAGAAAATTATTTCATGACGTCAAGTTCTATTTTTGGACGACCCTTATCTCTTCCGGGTTTGTGCTGATCAACTCGTTCGACGTTGTGTCTTTGGTACCGAAGCTTCTAACATCCTTAGAGCTTGTCACGAGGGACCCACGGGTGGTCACCATGGTGCTAATCACACGGCTAAGAAAGTGTTCGATGCCGGCTTTTGGCCTACAATCTATCATGATGCACACGCACTTGTGAAGTCGTGTGATTCTTGCCAACGTCAAGGAAAAATCGTCTCAACGTGATGAAATGCCGCAAAACATAATTCAAGTGTGTGAGATTTTTGACATTTGGGGCATAGACTTTATGGGGATGTTCCCATCGTCTCATGGTAACAAGTATATCCTCGTCGTCGTCGACTACCTTTCAAAATGGGTGGAAGCTAAGGCTTTACCTACTAATGATGCTCGTGTGGTGGTGAAGTTTTTGAAGCAACTATTCTCTCGGTTTGGAACCCCTCGTGCTATTATAAGCGATCGTGGAACCCACTTTTGTAATGACCAATTCGAGAAGGTCTTAAAGAAATATGGAGTTACTCATCGTCTTTCTACGGCTTATCACCCGCAAACGAGTGGGCAAATCGAGGTTTCAAACCGAGCTTTGAAGAGGATTTTAGAAAGGCCTATTGGAGAAAATCGTGCTTCATGGTCCAACAAACTCGATGACGCTTTATGGGCCTTTCGGACTGCTTATAAGACACCTATCGGTTGTACTCCATATAAGTTGGTTTATTGAAAGAATTGTCATTTTCCCATTGAATTGGAGCATAAGGCATATTGGGCCCTTAAGCATACAAATTATGATTTGAAGACCGCGGGAGATCACCGGAAAATACAATTAAATGAATTGGATGAAATAAGAAATAATGCTTATGAAAATTCATTGATTTTTAAAGAAAAGACTAAAAAGTTTCATGATGCAAAGATTAAAAACCGGGTTTTTAATGTTGGTGATCAAGTGTTACTTTTTAACTCTCGTTTAAAGATATTTTCCAGGAAATTGAAATCTCGTTGGTCGGGTCCTTTCACCATAACACAATTGTTTCCTTATGGTACCATCGAGCTAGCTCAAAATGATGGTCCTAACTTCAAGGTGAATGGACATAGGCTTAAGCACTACTTCGGTGAGGAAGTCCCTTCGTTGGACGACCTTGACCAAGTCACCTTCCCCAATGATAATTAGCATTGAGGGGATCGAGTCGAGCTCATGACTTGGTAATCAAAAACGAGGTGCCTCGTGGGGGAGATCCCATGCTTATCCATTGTATATATTATCGCTTTCTAATAGTTTAATGAGGGGATTTGTGCCCTTCCAACTCGTTGTCTCGTGGTTATTTGTGAATGTGTTATCTATATCATCATCATCGCCACGATTGAAGACTCTCGTGTTCGTTTACGTGAGCCTCGATCGTTTGCTTGAAGAGTTTTTTCACGAATCAATGACATATCCTTTATTGTTCTAACAATTATCTTTTAGCATAATTCATAAACGGATTTAGATATATTGTTGATCAACCTTTCCATGCTAGATCCTAAGCATTCGACTCTTCGTCTCTAGTATGGGGGTGCTCCACCTTTAGACTCGAAACATTGAGGACAATGTTTAATTTTAGTATGGGGGGTGAATAGATACTTGCTTTGCTACGCCCTCACGTTTTCCAACTTTCAATGTTTTGTTTTATTTTGTTGCTAATAAGGCTAAAAATGGCCAAATTTTAAAAATTTTCTTCGTTTTCATAAGTGTTTTAAGACATGAATGTATATTTTCCGATGGGAAGAATAAGAGTTAATTTTTGACATGATGGGCATTTGGAGCCCTTTGCATTCCTTAACCCGCTTGAGTCAAGTTTTGCTAGAATTTTATATAGGGAGCTTTAAAACGTGAAAGTCTTAGCTCATTCGGGCTAAGAATAAGAACTTTTCGCAAGTTACTATAATTGATCCTAGAAAGTCACTTATCAAGGGAACTATAAAATGCATTCTCTAAACTTGAAAAAGTCCAAGAAAGTGCAAGATCCTATAGGTGGTTTGAAAACCCAAAACTTCGATTTGATATAGTCTTAATGAAAGCTAATCCAAATTTGACTTAATTTTGACTTGCATGGCTAAGTATTCACGAGTCTCTTTAATTAGAGGTCTTTAAATAGTGAAGAACGAGAAGTGATAGAGTTAAACAAGTGATCATGCAAGTGCTAAAAAAACCTAAAAAACATCAATGGCTGCCAGAAAAATCCCTTCTTCTCATAACCCAATTTTCTTTTTCCTTTAATCCGAATACCGTATAATGATGCTGTTTTCTCGAATAATTACTGATTATTCTTGAGTTAACAAAGTCCTTGTTTGGTTGATTGATTTTAGGGTAATTTAAATTGGTTTTTATTTTAGTTTTTTTTTCCGTCATTGTTTTTTTGCGATTATTTGTTCTCTTGTTCTTCTCGGTGGTTAATTGTCATTCAATTGGTCGGTGCTCTTTTGTCTAATTCTAAGGTTTCATGTGATTGGGCTGCTATAGTCTAGGTCGGTGGAGTCTTAATATATATTAGGATCACGTGTCACTGGGACAATTTTATTCGTTTTGGTTTATTGGTGTGTCGCATTTATTTGTTTTTTAGGGCTGCGGTTTTGGGGCTGGCATTATTATCCTTGGTCGGCTGACATTCATTGGTCCGCTTGGTTTGGTCGATTGAAGCTTCAGTGTCGCATATATCATTGTTAAGTACGAATATGGATTCGAGCAATGAAAGTGATAATCCATTGTTTACAGGTTGGAATGATGTGATTAAGGTATCTAATCTTAAGGTTTTAGTAACGTTAGAGGAGATATCTAATTTGTTTTCTGTTCCTTTGAATACTGTGCGTGACATTGAAGTGTTTGCAAATGGCGTTAAGGCAAACAAATTTCCTAAATGGTCTACTTTACCTAAGGAGACCACTATGCTTTATTATGAAGTCTTGTGTGAACTCCATAAGAATCTAACTAGCAGAACTTCTTCACTAAGTTCAGGTGGTTCGAGTGTGCACTCTGCACAAATGGCTAAGGAAACAGATGACCCTATTACAAATGTTTCCTCTTCTTGTGATGTAGTTTTGGACCTTGCAGCTAAGGCTACAACCATTAATGGTATGCAACCGTGTAATCTACATGAGGTTTTGAAATTATTTGGTGTAACGATTCGCACGGTTGGTGATGCGGGTGAATTTATGCATGAATTAAGAATGAAGAAACATCCTTTGTGGGAATTGATCTCACATGACCGTGCTAAAGAAATTCTGGAGTTACTTTGCAAATTTGAAGCTGATATGGTTACGTCTACTAATGGAGGTATTAATGCAGTCTCTTCTTCGTTTAATTCTGAAAATGTCTGTGAAGGGGTTAATATCTCTATTCCTAGGAAGGTCGTTGAAAAAGTAAATACTCGCTACCACAACACTTTATATGGTTACTTTCTTGGTAAAAGGATTGCATTTCCTGTGGTTGAGTATTTTGCTAAGAATAACTGGGCAAAACATGGTCTTAAGCGTATCATGATGAATGAGAAAGGTTTTTTCTTTTTTCAATTTGGGTCTAGTGAGGGTCTTAATGCGGTTCTGGAAGGCGGTCCGTGGATGGTTCGTAATTCACCAATTTTTCTTAAGAAATGGACTATGAAAACGAATCTTCTAAAGGAGGAACTAACTCGTATTCCGATATGGGTCAAGTTTCATGATGTCCCGCTACAGGTATTTGAAGAGGAAGGTATTAGTTTAATTGCTTCATTTCTTGGTAAGCTTATTATGATGGATAATTATACTAATACTATGTGCAAAGAGTCTTGGGGTCGTTGTAGTTTTGCTCGTTGTCTTATTGAGATGAATGCCGATTCGGAGTTTATAGATAACGTTACTATTGGTGTCCCTGATCTTGAAGGCTCTGGTTGTACTAAAGAATTAATTCGTGTTGAATACGAATAGAAACCGCCTAGATGTCATACTTGTAATATTTTTGGTCATTCCTTTGATTCTTGTCCGAAAAATGTTAAACCTAAAACGGTTGAAAATGTGACAACTCATGTTGATAATGATGGATTCCAACAAGTGCAAAGCAAGAGGAAGAAGTACAAAGGTAATTTAGGGAATCAAGTTCCGAGAGGTGTTCCATTGAGCAAGGGTTTCCAAACAGGTAAGATGGTTGTTTTTCATCCAAAAACTCACTTGGATACTACAAGTACGAGTGGTGATAATAGTAGTAAGTTAATACTAAATCTGGTCAATTGCAGCAGTCTAGCAATCCTAATGGTCCGAACAAGGGTAAAGCTCAAATGAGCAGTGTTTCTACATCTAATTAATTTTCATCTTTGTCCATGCCTGGTATTGACGAAGGGGTTCAAGTAAGCGAGGAAGATAATGAGGAGGAGGAGGGAGTCGAGGTCGTCTTTGATGAATCGGTGAATCTTCTCAACACTAATATCGGGGCAAGCACTCCTTCTGGCTGATCCCATGTTGATATTTTATTATTTTCCTCGTAACTTTATGTTATCGTCTTGGTTTTTGTCTAGTTTATATATTTTCAGTATCCTAGACTAGACTAGTTAATGTTTATGGCCTGTCATAAACATTTTGTTTAACAAGCTGCCTGTAGCTTGCGGTTAATGTGGTATTTCAGCCACATTCCTTGTACTTCAACTCTTTTTTTGGTTCTATTTACCGGGGTCATTGTTACCCTTTTACCAAAAAAAAAACAAGTGACCATGCTAAACGTAGAACATGAAAATGTTCTTTCAAAAACTCATATGTTTTTAATTGTGGCTTTTTTTCCTATAAGATCAATGCATTAGGAATAAATAATTGCAATAAGTAAGGTCGAACGATTTAAAAGGTTACTTAGCTTCTAGCACAAGATCGTTTAAAATTTGCTCGGGGTTGAATAGAGTTCATAGCCAAGGCATAACTTATTGAAGCGGGATGCGAAGATTGGTGAAGATCCAAAAAGGCCCTAACAAGGCATGAGGAGCTCTATTTTGTTGCTAAAGATCCAAGATGATGTGAAGTATCATTATTCCTAAATCAATATGAAGGATCGAGACACATGACGAAAAGAAATTACTCCCCTAAAAGATCATGGAGAAAGTCTTTTTTTTGGTAATGGGTTACCCCAGTAAATATATTAACCAAAAAAGCGTTTAAGTACAAAGGAATGTGGCTGAGATACCACATTAACCTCAAGCTACATGCAGCTTGTTAACAAGGACTATGAAACATCAAAAGCCCTAACCAAATCTAGAAGACAACAGTAAACTAGATAAAAACCAAGATGTGAACATGAAACCGCGCACACTCTTCAGCATCCAACACCACTATGAGAGGAGCAGGATGAAGCCAAATGAGTCTTCCTCCTTAAAAAACCTTGCCAAAGAAAACCCAGTGGGAAAAACCTTGGACAAGGAAAAAAGAGTACAACACTCACCTGACACACCTATCATGGAACAATTCTTGAGCTCGGAACCCTCCATTTGTCAAGCAGCAAACTTGACCTGGTAGATAATTTCTTGAAACGGAAAGAAATCAACTTCAAACGAATAGTATCACACAGAATCTGAAATAACTGATCAACAGACATCCGCTTCTTCTTGAATAGTCTTGAATTTCGTTCCATCCAAATAAAATAAGCAGTAGCAGCCAACACAAGACGAGCAAGAATGCTAACACATGATTTCCCATTCGAAATTGGAATAACATGAGCTAATATATCATCAATACGAGGGGGAACAATATCCATACCACACAAGGTCCGAACCTTAGACCAAACCTGCATAGAATAAAAACATTCAAAGAAAAGATGGCCATGGGAGTCCTGTACCAAACTACATAAAGGACACCGAAGAAGGCTTAAATCCACCAACGGGACAACATCCCATTGCTTAAGCCTATCCTGCGTCTTCAATTTCCTTCTAACCACCAGCCACAAATTAATAGAGTGACGAGGAATACAATGAGAAAACCAGACAGATTTATACCAATTAACTTCCATAACCCGATTCCGTATGGAATCCCAAGCTAACGCCACCAAAAATGGCCGAGAAATACCACTAATATCCCTCCAGAGCAACTCATCTTCTTTGTCATCATTAATAATAGGCACAGGTATAGAAACAATATTCGGAAATCTAGTATTCCAATCCTGCGGCCACTGCCAAGAACCATCAACGATAAGATCCCTCACCTTATTAGATAAAGAGAACCCCGATCTATTGATATTACGGACCGTGAGGGTGTCCCGTAAAGGACATAAATCTGCCCAATTATCAAACCACATAGAAGCAACTCTACCATTATTAATATTATACCATACAAACTTACGAACACGTGGTCTGATTTGGAGAAGTTTTCTCCAGCCCTAACTCATGTCACCAATACAAGGAACATCCCAAAAGTTTCTATCCTTTAACTTGTAAGAATAGATCCATTTGACCCATAAAGAATCTTTACGAGTCAATATACACCAAATATGAGAAACCATTAAAGCAGCATTAAAGTCAGCAAGCTTACGAATACCAAGGCTACCTTCATAAAATGGAGTACAGACAGAGTCCCAAGCAACTTTAGCCTTACCCTTCTTCATTTCACCTTGACACCATAAGAAGCCTCTCATAAGCTGTTCCAAATCATGAATAATCCACACAGGTAAAATAAAGACTGACGCCCAGTAAATATGCATAGAAGATAGGACTGAACGAACTAACTGGAGTCTTCCTGCTAAAGAAAGAAATTTATTACGTCAATCATTAACTCTACTCTCAAGCTTTTATACAAGGACCTTACAGTCCCTCTATACAGAAGCCTGGAAGAGATTAGAGGAACACCAAGGTATCGGACAGGTAACTCGCCTTCAGCAAAAGGCATTATATGTAAAATAGTGCTTTTAACAGCAGTAGAAACATTGCAGAAGAAAACAGTGCTCTTAGGGATACTTGGAACCAAACCAGAAGCAATTTTAAATTCCTCCAAAGCATCCATAATAACTTGCACATAACCCAAATGACCCCTGGCAAACAAGAAAAGATCATCTGCAAAGCAAAGGTTAATAATTCGTTGCTGCTCACACCGGTGATAGAAATAAACGTCATCAGCATCAAGAACCCTTCGCTGCAACATAAGAGAAAGAACTTCCATAACCAAAGTGAAAAGATACGGAGATAACGGATCACCTTGTCGAAGACCTCTCTTACCTTGAAACCAACCATATAAATTACCATTGATACAAATCGAATACGACGTAGTAGAAACACATGTCATAATCCAATCAACCATTATATGATGAAAACCAAACCCAATCAGAGTGTGACGGAGAAACTGCCAATCCACCGTATCATAAGCCTTTTGAATATCAACTTTAAAAGCACATCTTGGCGGACCAGAATTTCTGTGATAGTTTCTCATCAATTCCTGCGTCAATAATATATTATCCGAGATCCTGCGGCCCGGAACAAAAGTTGATTGATTAATATTAACCAGAACCCCCAAATCCCCTTTAATACGGTTAGTAATAATCTTGCTAATGCATTTAAAAATAACATTACAACAAGAGATAGGGCGATAATCAGTAATCTTGTCAGGAACAGTAACCTTAGGGATAAGAGCAATAATGGTATGATTAACCTCTTTAAGTAGTTTTCCATTAGAGAAAAACTCCCAAATAGCACAAGTAAAATCAGCACCCACAATATCCCAAGACTTCTTAAAGAAAATCATGGAGAAAGTCTATCCAAAAAGACCCTAACAAGGTATGAGGATAAATATATCCAAGTCCTAAAAGGAGGCGGATCGTTGTATATCAAAATCCAAAATAACGATTGAAGAAAAATGATGAAGTCGTGGTCCAAGTATGAAGAATCTCTCAAAAACGTCAAGTGAAGAAATTCCAAAATATGAAGAGAAGACCATAATATCAAGAACGTCTTCCCAAGATTTGAAGTATGAAGTACATGCCAAATATCGGTCCGGGAGAGGTCTCAAATCGTGAAACGAGTTATGCCAAGATATGAACTTAAGGAGATACACGAGAATCCGTTTTAAAATATTTTGTCCTTCGGCTAATGTTGATGCAAAAGTTGGTTGATCCTTGCTAGACCCGAATTAGGCTTAATTCGGGTTGGCTGGGCTCCGGCTCCTGCACCAAGTGAATCGTTTGGTTGGGATCCTGCACACTAAACAGCACGCGTTAGGCTTACCGTGGGAATGTTTCCCACGATTAGACTCCGACGTGAGAGTAAGTAATCGATTTAGGGTTTATGTGAGTTTAAAGTATAAGTCGTAATACCTTTGTGGAACCTTGGGGGTTCCTTTTATAGGCAGTGGAACCCTAATGGGCTTCCACTGATGCTTCGGCCCCAAGGAAGAGATAACTATCAGAATTAGAATGATTGTTATCTTCTAATTCTGGTAGTGAATATCTTCTTCCATTGGGATAAAGATATTCCTAGACAGAATATTATTCTGTCTAACCCTATGTCGGCCATGTCGGCCGCACCGGACCGTGGGCCGCACATATGTGTGCGGTTACTGTTCATCCAAGCCCATAAGCCTGAATGACATTATCCCACCCATCTGTGATGGGCCGGATACGGGTAGTACCCATGGGCCGGGTTCATGACCCGGCTGGGGGCTATACGTCATCATGTCCCCCCAGTCTAGTTGTTACGACCATAGGTGTAACCTCTAGACTACCAAGATGCTCCCCGGACGTACCAAGGAAACAATAAGAAATGACAAGTTTGTTCAAGAACTTGTATTGGCCGCATGTGGCAACCTGGATTAGGAAGTTATTTCATCAATATCTCAGCCGCATATAGCGACCGAGACAAATTAAATACAGCATTAAATGTCAAGTCTTACGTAAGAGCCGCATAACCCGACATTAATAACTGTTCATCTGACTTGTTTGACTGACAAAAGTGCAAACAGTCAGAACCTCGAGCAGTGCAAACGTTTGAGTCAGAAGTGACCCGTGGGTCTCGCCTGACGTTTCACTTTCCACTTGCCCCCTAGCCACACGATTAAGATAGTGGCAGACACGTGTCACACATCCAACAGGTCGTGACCCATGAGGCAACCCTATAAATAAGCCACCCCCACGACTGTGTGAAACACACAGTTATAACCTCCATTTCTGCCATTAAAGCTTTCCTTTTAGCTTGAACCAAATACGCACGGATCCCTTCACACGTAGGTTAGAACACAACGTCCTTACACTTTTTTTAGTAATGGCTCATAGAAACAGCCCTACCATTGGATCCGTGCTGAATGTCATGACCCAAGACCAATTAAACCACTTTTGTACAAACTATTTCATCCCTACCAACCTACACCCCTTACTTCCTGGCGCCGGAGACCTCATAACTGAGGCTCCGGAAGGTAAGATTGGCCTGTACACTCGCCTATTTGATGCGGCTAATTACCGCATCCCCTTCACCCATTTTCTTGTAGATCTGTTAGGATACTATGATGTACATATTAGTCAGCTCCACTGCATAGGTGCCTGTAAGATTAGTCAATTCGAGATCCTCTGCCGTGCTAGGAGAATCCCCCCAACCGTAGAATTATTCCGGCTCTTTTATGTCCCCAACATAGTAAACGGTTGGGTATCTTTCAAGAAACGATCCTCTAACAGTCCCCAATCGCACAATAAACCCATGGATTCATTGAAAAAATGGTACGACCACTACTTTTTCATTGACGCAGTGGTATGGCCGGGCGATTACACCTTTAGAACTAGGATACCCCACGACCCCAAGCCGCACACAAGTACATACAACCCCCGTCATTCCCAAGAATTAGATCTAAATAGGACCGGGTTCCATAGAAGCCTTCCCGAGTCATTCCTGTGTTTGCTAGGAATTAGCCGCAATTACTTTGGTCCATCCAATAGGTATCCCGTGTTTTGGAGAAGGCAGGGTGAAGGTAGGCTAACATCCGTACGCAAAAATGTATTCAATTATTTGATAAATGGCTAACATATGTTTGTTTTGTGCGTGGCAGAAATGAACTTCTTTGGACTTTTGCGCCAGGGCGACCCAAAGCTTGTACCGGAGGGTTCCCGTCCTCTCCGTGAGAATGAACGACCCCTTCTTGAGCATACCCGAAACGTGACAGTTGCTCTCGAAGCCGTGCCAGATCCCCACTCCAACGAGGAAGAGCATGGAGATAATGGTGGTGGTGGTAACCACATGCATGAAGGAGGAGCCGGGCCCTCCTCACCGCATAGGGAACAACAGGGAGATAATATTGAGTTAACCACCTCCAGCCTTCGCCGGATGATGGGTGATGATGATGAAGAAGTACAACAAGTCAACCTGGAAGAAGAGGAAGAAGAAGTGGAGGAAGAGGTCGAGGAGGAGATCGACGAAGCAACAGCTCAGCCCGTCGCCAGACGTACCCGAAAAAGAAGCAACCGAGCGAGGAGAACTGCTTCAGTTGAGATTGGCGAACACAACGCTCCTACCAAGAGACTTCGAGAAGACCACCCCTTGTACCAATCTGTCGGGAGTGCTACTCAGGGCTCCGAGACTATCCGGGCCGCACATGTCGATCCCGTCACTCAGATTGCCCCAACCGCCTCCGAAGTAGCAAGAAACGACATGTAAGACTCCATCCTAATATGTAAGAATGGCAAATTTCCTTGTAAGCAATACTTAATATATTTCTCAATACTTGTTACACAGGGACAACCAGACTGGTGTCGCGCCTCCCTCTGACACCCAAATTGATAAGGGGAAAGGAAAAGAAGTGGAAAGAAACCCCACGGCCCCCACAAAGTCCGGCCCTGTATTCGAAGAAGATTCACCCACAGCCTCCCAAGACCTCCCAGCGTTCGGCCTCCCTCACCCGTTCAATCCTGTATGGAATATCACAACGGCATCACGACTGAGGGACGCCGATGAGTGCCGGGAGTACCTCAACAATTGCATACCACCAGGCTTGGTGCGAGAGGTAAATGCGCTCAGTCATGCAGACTTGGCGGATGAATATAATGGTGCCTTGGTACACCAAATGGCGATGGGTACCTCGATGAGGGTAAGGTTTGAAGCCGCACTTGGGCATGTTGAATCTCTCAAGAGGAAAGTTGGACGGAGGGAGAAAATGATTGTAGAGAATGAAGCTCAAATTGCCGACCTCCAATCCCAACTGGCCAGCGCCGAGGCGACCATCAAAAAGCAGGCAGCCCGCACGAATGAATACGACCAACAAGTGGCCAATCTTGAGTCACAACTAGATGCTGCAACCACCAAGGTACATATCCGTGCCGCACCACCCATATTCTAAAAGAAAATATATGCTAACACTTTATTTCTTATAGGTAGCCACGGCGGAAGCTTCTGCCCACTCGTACTCCAGCCAGGTAGACGTGCTGAACCAGGAACTAGAAGACGCGCACCTGGCCGTCCAAAACATGGAGAAAGTACAAGGGGAACTTGCTGATGAGAGGGCTGTCATCCAAGAGCTGAAAGAGGCATTTGCACAAAAAGAGTTGATGATTGATGCCCTCATCGCTGAGCGTGACAATGTGCTATGTCCCCAACTGCTAACAGCTATTGCCGGCCGTAGGTGGATGGTCGGACATGGAGCACGCCTGGCCGTCATGAGGGTCTTAGAGGCCCCGGATTTTGTGCAACAATTTGCAAGCCTTGTGTCTGATGGTATTGACCACGGACGTCACGAGGGGATGGTTGAGGCCGTTGAGCTGATTAAGAAAGGAGAAAACTTTACCAATCATGCCTTCTTTAAGCCTGAAGCTGCTAACAAGATGACTGCTTCCATGGCCGCGATGCGGGATCTGCACTATCCATTCTTGGATGAGCTGGAGGCCACCAAAGATGCGTCAAATATAGAAATCATCGAAAGGCTAAGTCTTAGTACGGTCTCCCGTGCTTCCTTCACTCCATCGCCCAGCCACCTGACGCTCCCTATATACGAGGACGTAACCAGGATCGTGCTTGATGAAGAACCCTTAAGTGTGGTGCTGGAGAGGAATGCGGCTCAAGCCCAGAAGCGGAAAGAAAGTGATGAGTGGTTGTCGTGTCTGGTCGAGGAACAAGAGGAAATGGGTAAGTTTTTCCCCCTATGTAGGATGCTCCTACTTTATGATCCCTTTCAGACACTTTGGTTTGTAACCTCTGAATATTGTTTTTATTCGTCCGTGTATGTACACGGCTAACAACATTTGTTTTTTTTTTATTTTGTGTATAAGTCCGTAAATGACCACGGCAATTTTGTTATCTATTTTTGAAACTTGTGTATTTTGACTGTGTTAAATATTATACCTCAATACTGCATGATATATCACGTCTTACACACAAAGAAAGAAAATACATACAAGTCTATATTTTACTAGACATGTGACGTGCGTCTTTACTATGCGGAGCGCTGTGCGATTATGGCATATGAAACTTACCCCAACGTCTTATGAGTAAGGTGTCTAGTAAGGATACATGATCCGTGCGGCTGGGGTTGCATCCCTCTTACGCGGCAAGTTGAATTAGTAGGTTCACTTAATCCTCTTACCCCGCCTGGAGGCGTATAGTACATGTACAGTAATTTGAAAGAATGCATATGAATGAAACATGGCATATTATAATACAAGTAAAATTCATACGACTAACAAAAAATCTAAAAAATGATTTGCACGAAACAGGCCGTGGAGCTAGCTAGGCACCACGGCATTTTATTAGAACATTTACACTTTTGTTTGAACAATGATGACAAGTCCTAAAAAACAAGAAAGGAAACTAAACAAACATAAGAAAAACAAAACAGATAGACCGCATGGTTCTTTATTAAGACCGCATATAGCGAAGTACCCATGCGGAAGCCGTAGCTTTCAAAGATAGCACCTTTTGAGATTGGAGATGTTCCATGTGCGCTCTAGGTCGCGGCCATCCATGTCACGTAACTTATACGCGCCTCATCCCAAGGCTTCAGTGACTTCATACGATCCTTCCCATTTAGGGCCCAGCTTTCCTGTATTCTCCGCTCGACTTGCTTCGTTAGCACGATAGACGTAGTCTCCCGGTCGAAAAGAAACACCCTTGACTTTGGCGTCATAATAAGCCTTCATCTTAGCCTTGGACTTAGCCTCATTGATGGATGCTATTTCCCTCTTTTCTTCCAACAGATCCAGGTTGATTCGCAGCTGTTCATCGTTTGTGACGACATTAACCTCCGCCGTGCGGATGGTAGGCATCCCTATTTCTGCTGGTATAACGGCTTCAGTGCCGTAAGCCAATGCAAATGGAGTATCTCCGTTGGCTGTTTTAATCATAGTTCTATGCGCCCATAGTACATGTGATAACTCATCGACCCATTTGCCACTTCGTTCATCCAGACGCGCCTTGATGCCATTCCCCAAGCTTCTATTTGCCCGTTCGACAAGGCCATTTGACTGCGGATGCTTAATAGATGTGAAGCGCCGCTTGATGTTCAATGATGCACACCAATCTTTGAATGGGTTGTCCGTGAACTGCTTGCCATTGTCCGAGATGATTTCTCCTGGTAGACCAAAACGGCACACAATATGTTCCCAAACAAACTTCTTAACCTGTTTTCCTGTGATAGAATTGACTGCCTTGGCCTCTATCCATCGTGTGAAGTAGTCCATCGCAACAATCAAGAATTTAACTCCCCCCGCAGCTACAGGAAATGGTCCTGCAATGTCGATTCCCCACTTATAGAATGGCCATGGGGACGTGATAGGTGTAAGTTCCTGCTGCGGGTGCCGCGGCACTGGCCTATGCACCTGACAATCACTGCACTTGCGAATCATGTCACACGCGTCTCTGTGCATGGTAGGCCAATAGTATCCTGTCCGTAAGGCTCTAGCTACCACGGACCGTGGACCTGCATGCATGCCGCACAATCCTTCATGTATGTCACTGATTACGTATGCGGCTTGCCGTGGTCCCACACACCGCAGCCATGGCTGCAAGAAGGGGCGCTTGTAAAGGATGCCTTCTCGAAGTTCGAAATGCTGCGACTTCCTTCTGACGCGCCGTGCTGCTCTTTCCTCGTCTGGAAGGGCTTCACTAGTCAGATAGTTGATAATCGGGGTCATCCATGTAGGTCCGTCCTCCTCGACTATAGCAGCAACCTCCCCTTCCGTTATAGATTTCTCCTTGAGTATTTCCACCAAGACTTGCTTAGACAAGTGAGCGAAGCTTGTGGATGCGATTTTGTTGAGGGCGTCCGCCTTCTTGTTCTCACCCCTTGGCACCTGCTTGATGGAAAACTTACTGAAAGTCGCGATTAGCGACTTGACTTTTTCCAAGTACCTGACCATGTTGTCCTCCTTAGCCACATATCCACCTAGAATATGGTTCGCGACAAGCCGTGAGTCCACGTAGGCCTCATGGTTGCGTACTCCCATTCTAGCGGCGATTTTTAAACCCGCAATTAATGCTTCATATTCCGCTTCGTTGTTAGTGGCCGTGAACTCAAAACGGAGGGCGTACGTGAATTCCATTCCTTCCGGGTTTGTGAGAATGAGACCAACTCCGGATCCGTCAGTACACGAGGATCCGTCCGTGAACAACACCCATGGTTCTGTTGGAGTCTCGTCTTGCTTAACGATTGGCCCTTCCTCATCCAGCTTTTCGATTATGAAATCCGCCAAGATCTGGCCTTTCACAGCCGTCCTTGGCCTGTAGGATATATTGTGTTCCCCCAATAAGATGCTCCATTTCTGTAGCCTCCCTGCCACGTCCGGTCTAAAAATAACCTGCTTGATGCCTGAAAGTACCGGCGCAGCCGCTTTGTAGCAAACACTAGTGCTAACACCAATTTTTCCATGGAGGAATAATTCATCTCCGGCCCTTGTAGTGTTCTACTTATAAAGTAGACCGGAGTTTGCACTGTATCTCTATCCGTCATAAGTACCGCGCTTATTGCGCCATGAGTGGCTGAGAGATACATAATGAGTTCCTCCTTTGGCCGGGGAGCTACTAGCATAGGGAGGGATGCAAGATGCTGCTTTAGTTGGCCGAAGGCTTCCTCGGCTTCCTTCGTCCATCGGAAGTCTCCCTTTCTAATGCACTTCTTGAGTGTCTTAAATAGGGGTAATGACTTCTCTGCGGATTTAGATAAGAACCTATTCAGCCCGGCTAGCTTCCTATTTAAGGATTGCACCTCCTTCCGTGTTTGGGGGGACGGCAATTGTATCACTGCGTCCGTCTTCTCTGGGCAAGGTTTGATGCCGTTTGGATCAATCAAATATCCAAGGAACATTCCCTCTGTTGCCCCAAACGTACATTTCTTTGGATTTAACTTCATGTTAATTCTTCTCAGCGTATCGAATGTCTCTTGGACATCCCGGAGAAGTGCTTCCTCTGTGTGACTTTTTATCACCAAGTCATCAACATAGACTTCCAAGTTGCGTCCTATTTGTGATTCAAAAGCTTTGTCCACCAACCGCTGATATGTAGCACCGGCGTTCTTCAGTCCAAACGGCATTTTCGTATAGCAATATACGCCTTGGCTCGTATGGAACGCCGTTTTTTCTGCATCCTCCTCCGCCATCTGGATTTGGTGATACCCTTTATATGCGTCCAAGAAGCATTTGAAAGGATATCCACATAGGGACTCCACCTTCCAGTCGATTTCCGGTAACGGGTAACAGTCCTGTGGGCAGGCCTTGTTTAGATCCGTAAAATCCACACACATGCGCCAACTTCCGTCATGTTTCTTGACCATGACCGGATTGGATAACCACTCATGGTAGTATACCTCGCGCATGATGCCTGCATCCACTAGTTTCCGTACTTCCTCCAATATCACTTTGTTGCGCTCAGGCGCCTGGCCGCGCTTCTTTTGCTTGATGGGTTGGTACCCTTGGCGGATCTGGAGCTTATGCTCTGCTATCGCACGTGGCACGCCTGTCATATGCTTTGGCTCCCATGCGAATATATCTAGGTTTGCACTTAAAAGAGAGCACATGGCCCTTTTGCCGCTGTCCGAGAGCGCCCCTCCTATGGATACCTCATGTTCTGGATAGTCAGGGTGAATGGCTACCTTCCACTTGGGAGGTGGTGATCCATCTTTGGGTGGAACAGGTGGAACCGGTGTTGTCACAGTGTGACACTCGGATGCCGGTACAATTGTGTTGTAGATTGTAACAATCCCCCCCTCAACGGGGAATTTGATCATTCCATGCGCCGTGGAAGGTACCGCCCGTATGGCCAAAATACCTGGTCTGCCTATGATCCCATTGTACGGGGAATGCGAGCGTATCACCATGATGTTCATCCACACCGTAGTGGAGTGTTCCTCGTTCCCGATGGTTACAAGCAGCCGTAGTTGCCCTATCGGCCAGATAGTGTCTCCACTAAAGCCGGTGAGCGGCGCCGTGGCCGGTACTAATTGGCTTCTTATTTCTGGGCACAACTGCACAAAGCAGTGTTCATACAGTACCTCTGCTGACGACCCTCCATCCACATACATGCGACGAACATCATGTGTTCCAATGCTTATCTCAATGGTGAGAGGCGCATCATTCACATCGCTTGCTGTGATGAGAGGGAAAGAGATTTCCCTGCCGCGTGAAAATTTTTGGCCCACTTTCTGCCTCGTGCGGCGCTGTCTGGATTGGATCATGTATATGGTCCCTGGTTTGTCCTTTTGGGGATCCTTCTTATCGTACTTCTTGTTGTTGTCTTTTCCATCCTTCCAATCCTTAACTAGGTGCTTGAGTTTTCCTGATTTGATCAGCGACTCAATATGCTTCTTGAGCTGGATGCATTCTTCCGTACCGTGGCCTTTGTCATTATGGAACTCGCAGAAGCGACTTCCTTGCCGACGTTCCGGCGGAGTGGTCATTGGGGGAGGCCTCGGGAAGTTCGCCCCTTCCGTCAGCAAGATCTCCCGGTAGGACATCTTTAGGGGGTGAACTTATCGTCCTGCCGTCCTCCTTTGCTTTGGCTCTTATAGTCTGAGCTTTTGTTATTGTTCTGATTGCCTTGACCACCCGACTGTCTCCGGGACTGATCATTTGACCGATACCCATTTCCTCGGGATGGGTAGGCGTCGGCAATCGCCGTTTCCCCTTCTATGAAATTTCTGACCCTTTCCATGAGGTCATCATATCTCTCTGGACGCTTGTCATTGAGGCGCCTGATCAGTTCTCTGTCTGTTATGGCGTGCATGTAGTCAGAGATTTTCAGGAGCTCCGGCATGGTTCTTGTGCGCGTGCACTCATCATTGAAGCGTTCAGTGAAGGCTTCTGTGGACTCCCCCGGTCGTTGCTTGACAGTTGCCAATGAGACCGGATCCCTATTATACTTCTTCCTTTGAGTATAATTGTTCTCAAACGCAGTGCGTAGTTCCGTGAAACTATCAATTCTCCGTGGAGGGAGTGCCTCAAACCAGTCACGGGCATTTCCGATCAAGGTCGAATTGAACATTTGGCACCATATAGGCATGGGCCATCGCTCAATTTTAGCCTGCGTATCAAATATTTTAAGGTGATTCACCGGATCACCGGACCCATCATAAGTCTTGATACACGCCGGCATGCGACGTTTGGTGTCCTCAGAATAGTTCCGTATGCGGAGGGTGAACGGGTCTTCCGTGGGATCCGCCCATGGCCGGGTGAGCCTAGGGTCATCCCATGGTTCACACCACGGACGCGAAAGATCCTCTGCTTCCGCATCTCGATAGTAAGGGCCACCATAATACTCGTCATTGTTTGGTGGTGGTGGAGGGGTGCGCCTAGGCCGGCGACGCTTAGGCGGATGGTCATCTGAGTCCTCTCCGGACGGATCCGGGGACGGTGGTGGTGCCCATCCTTTGAATACGGACCACTTTTTTGGGACGAACCAGGAGCCTTTTTCCCAGTGTTCATCCTGTCCCACACACTCGGGCGACGTGCGGTTCTGGCCAGCTCTCGATCTAGTCGTTCGGGTGAGCCATCCGACCTTTCTCCCTCTCGTGACTGCATTAGTTCCTGCATGAGGCGATCTCCTATGCGCTCAAACACATTCCGGGGTTGAGGAGTTTCCTCAAAGGTGCCCTGTTCCTGAGGCCGAGCTCTCCTTTTCCTCTGATTTTGGGAGGAGGTGATTGGTCCGGTGTCACCAAAGTTGAGTCTGGATTGGAGGTTCCTCCCCAGATTCAACCTTGATGCGATCCCCAGGACGATCCTATCAAAGTTCTGCGTGAGAACTCGAGTAAGATCCTCCTCGCTGAGTGGTAGGACTTCCACCTCTTCCTCCATCGAGGGTCTGCGCGGTTCCTTGTTAGGAGGGTTTGGCGCACTCCCTGGATCAGGGTTGTCCAGGGTTGAAGTAGGTGGGGGTGTCATGGAGATCGTGCTCGTCACCCCCAAGGACTGAAAACCGCCACGGTTACCAGTCCCGCCTGCGAGGCGGCTAGGTGATTGATTGGGGATGAGAATCCCTTCCCCTTGGGACTTCCGGTTCCCGGGATTCGTGTTCCTGGGGTTAGCTTGCGGATGCCCCTTCGTTATTGGAAATTTGAGATGAGGTTTTGTTCTAGCTTAGTGTTATGGGTCCCACGGATGGCGCCAACTTGTTGATGCAAAAGTTGGTTGATCCTTGCTAGACCCGAATTAGGCTTAATTCGGGTTGGCTGGGCTCCGGCTCCTGCACCAAGTGAATCGTTTGGTTGGGATCCTGCACACTAAACAGCACGCGTTAGGCTTACCGTGGGAATGTTTCCCACGATTAGACTCCGGCGTGAGAGTAAGTAATCGATTTAGGGTTTATGTGAGTTTAGAGTATAAGTCGTAATACCTTTGTGGAACCTTGGGGGTTCCTTTTATAGGCAGTGGAACCCTAATGGGCTTCCACTGATGCTTCGGCCCCAAGGAAGAGATAACTATCAGAATTAGAATGATTGTTATCTTCTAATTCTGGTAGTGAATATCTTCTTCCATTGGGATAAAGATATTCCTAGACAGAATATTATTCTGTCTAACCCTATGTCGGCCATGTCGGCCGCACCGGGCCGTGGGCCGCACATATGTGTGCGGTTACTGTTCATCCAAGCCCATAAGCCTGAATGACATTATCCCACCCATCTGTGATGGGCCGGATACGGGTAGTACCCATGGGCCGGGTTCATGACCCCGCTGGGGGCTATACGTCATCAACTAACTATCGATTAAATCGTGCTACTTTATTTTCAGACTAATAAATACTCAAATAAGTCAATTTGAATCACTTGTGATCCATGACAAATAGTAAAAAAATGCTAGAAACCTTTTCTTTCATAATAACTAGGATTGCGGGGAGAAAAAGTATTACACAATTTGGACGTATCAGTAGTATTAGCATTGTGACTTGTACCAACAATGATCTCATTTTTGCACTTAGCATGGAATGTATGACAATCAAGGATGACAAACTTTACTCTATGAGACATTCACTTGTTTATATTCATTGGCCCTAAAAGTCACACACGTGATGAAAATCATACATTATGTCTTTACACATCTTAGTAGTATTGTAGCAAGTTTTTACTTTTCAATAAAGGTTAATAAAACTGAATTTTGGAGATGCTAAGATACTTTATTCTAGCATTGCGTGAGGGTACGGCAATGGTTTAGTATAGGGGAGTGATGAGATGGCATTTATACATGATCTCATCATTCTTTTCGGGCTTTAAATGCATAAAAATGTCATAAAATACCATATATATGCTTGTGTTTGTTTACTTATGTATTTTAGGTATGGATATCGAGAAAAAAGACAAAAGATCACAAGAAAAAGGAAAAACGAACATGAGAAACGAAGCCGCATAATAAACCGGGCCCTAGTTTGTGAATTATCAAAGAAAAACCCTTGAAGACTTGAAGATGTACAAGATTGAGCCCTAATTTATGAAGAAATGACACTTAATACCCTTGTATATTCATAATTACAAGTTTGGTCCCTTAAGTTTGTCAAAATTACAAAAAGGTCCTCCAAGTTTGACGAATTGGCAAGATTAGTCCTTCAACAAATCCAAAATGTCAAGAATGGTCCTTCATAAAGTACAAGATCCAAAGAAGCCCTTGAAGTTAAAGAATATTACATTTATAGTACTTTAAATATGGTTTAAATATCAAATGGACTGAAATTGTAATTAGCCTAAAGTGTTAAAACCCTAAATCTTTTTAGAAACTTTTTGTGGCCAAAACATGAAGTCTGAAACTCCAAATACAAAGGGAAACGAGTTTATTAGGAAAATAAACTTGTTATACAAAGTTTTCCAAAGGCTGAGGACTTAAGCTGTACAAATGAAACTTTCAAAAGTATTTTGCGCCAAACAACTACACAATACACCAAAATCGAATCAAAACTTGTTACTGTTTACCCCAAGAACCCAGTTACCCCATCACTTAAAACAAAGGGTAAACTGAAATTACCTAGTCCCACGCTTAATTCACACACACACACAAACTCATCCTACACCAAAATTCCCAATCCCCACTCACCAAAGGACCCCACCATTCAACCTGTTACCAAATCATATGACACCCTCCTATCCATAAAATCCTAGTTGGCAAGATCAACGCTTTATGACTGCTACTTGTCCCCCAAGCACAAAATAAACGTTCAAGATCAAATTTGACAGCTCATACACATCAAACGCGTCTAGAAGGCCAAGGGTATTTTTGAGACTTCATAGCTAGGGTTTCTCTTGTATTCCCATTCTAGAAATGTCTTATGTAGCCTATAAACGGAGGCCTCAACATGTGAGAGCCCCTTTGTTCCAGGTTTTAGCTAAGTCTTTGTAATCCCTTTTTATGAAATAAAAGTTTGAATTTCTGAAATTATGATTTTCCTTTTAAGTTTTTGTGAAAGTTTGGTGTTTGATTAGCTAAAGTCTGAGTTCCATAATCTGTTTTGATTGTTTTTGAGAAAAGGTTTTATGGTTTAAATCCTTGTTTTCAAAAAAATCAGTTATCATACTTTTGTGTTCATGTTTGGTGTTTGTTGATCTTAACAGGTACAAGGAAGCTAGTGCTTGTTTTGCTAGCACCTAAGCTCAAACAATCCAAGGTGTGGTTGTACATCTTGGAGGTTTAAATCTCTAAACCCTTTTATTTTTCTGAATATTGCATGATTTTTGAAGAATTTGATTATTTGTTTGTGAATCTATGATATTGTTGTTGAATCTGGTGTTTTGAGGGTTGTTTGTGGATACTAGGTTGATTAGATCTTGGTTTGTGGGTTAAATCACACAAGTCCTTTGAAAACTTGAGAAATCAGTTTACAAAGGGGCGTTTGAGTTAACTGATATACCAGGATTTGAGGCAACTTGAGTGGTTGTACTTGGTTGTTTATTGTTGGTTATTGTTTCATAAGTGCTTATGAGTGTTTTGCTGCAAGTTTTGTGGTTTGAATCATCATAATCCAACAAAGGGCTATAAAATTTGATTAACTTGTTGAAATTGGCTAAAATTTTGGGGACAGCTAGATCTAAGGGTAGACTAGGGCTAACAAGTGCTAAGTTTTAGTTAACTCAACCAGGGAAAGGGATTTGAAGGTTTAAAATTGGATTGGTGGTCATTTAGATCAGCAAAAGGGTTTTGGATATTGCCTTTGTTCATCAGTAACTACATAAGCTTGAATCTGCTTCTAATCTTTGATCTAGTGTTTGAAACAAGTTTATTTGTGCTTATTGGACTTTATTATAGCTTGTGTATGCATATGGTCCATTTTGGTTGGCTTATTCATGCTTAAACTGCTTTTTAGTTCATAACTGCTTATTTTAAGGTTTGTGTAATATCTGGTGACTGTTTGCTTATTCTGTGCTTATTGGCTGGATCAATTTGTGATTTCTTGCTTGATATTGAATCCTTACAACTCACTGGTTGTAAGGGTGCCTTTGTTTTCCATTGAATCCAACTAGATCTCTCAGAATCATTTGGTCAAATAGTCAAAGCAGTGGGAACTCCTTTCCCCTGCTGCTAGCCACTGCTAGTGTTATTTCTTGAATAGCTTATCAATAAGCTGTTCTAGCTTATTTGAACCTGTAACAACTTTAATTTTGTAATAGGTGTTACTTATTTGACCCATTTGTTCATACTGGAGCATTTGAGGGGTTGACTTTGAGCTTTGACTAGAAAACCAATTACTTTGACTTTTACATAAGCGCTTATCAGGTTATTCGGCTTATTTGGCTTGGCTTATTGAAATTTTCTTTGTTGGTTTGTCTTAATTAAGTCATTTAGAGTCTTTTGCAACTTGAATCAAGGTCTGAAGTGGTCTAGAACTCCAGGTCGACTATTTTGTCTTTTAGTGAAATTTTACTTTGCTTATTTCTGACTTATTGGTTGGGCTTATTTGAAATTTCTTTTCACAGATCTCTTAGGCATCTCAAAAGAAGGTTGTGTGTCAAATTATAGCTTATGGCATCGGCTTATAACTTAATGGGCCAAAAAGCCCATTAAAAATAAGCGGTTGTTCTATTAAGCTGTAATAAGCTCACATTCAGCTTTTGAGCCTTCAAACTTTTGTGTTTAGAATTGAATTTTAAGCAATACTTGTGATTTTTAGCTTATTTGGATAAGTTTCGTCTTATTGGGCCAAAAAGCCCATTTTCATAGGCTGTTTTTGTTTTTAGCCCATTTGGGGGCCCAATAGGGGTATTTTGATAATTTTACTTTCATTTTCTGATTATTTAGGTTATAGTAAACTAGTTTGCAAGTTTTTAGAAATTTTTATAGTTTTTGGATTTTTAATATTATTTTATTAATAAATTTTATTTTTCACATTTTTGCAACTTTTATATTTTTCTTAGGTCAAATACATTAAGGTAGGATTTTTAAAACTCTTAGATTAATTTTAGTATCATTTTCTTAATTTTTAGAATTATTTTAATATTTTAATAGTTTTTAATCATTTAAAATAGTTTTCCTTAGTTTAAAAATTCATAAAAATAGTTTTTAGTCTTTTTAAGTCATTTTAGAGTTTTACAAAGTGAAAAATCTTTATTTGGAGTTTTTAATAATTATTTGGATTTTTAGGGCTTTAATTAGCATTTAAAAATTAATATTTAATTAATTAAAAGGTTTGAAAAGGTTTTGATCATTTTTAAACTCTTAGTTTGTTTTATTTGATTTTTGGTAATTTTTTGGGAATTTTTAGAATTAATTTTTATTTTATCACTTTTTACGGTTTTTAATTTAGTCGTCGTAGTGTAATTCTAAGGTAATTGTCATTCTCTTTTCTCATCCCTTCTTTCTCATATTAATCTCAAATCATTACGAATTATTCACACACGTATACCTCCTTGGGAAACGAATCTATTTGGGTCATTAATACTTGATTTTCCTAAATCATTTGTTTAATACTTAACGCATTTACGCCTTTTTCCTAAAGGGTGTAATTTACCACAATCAATGCTCCTTGCGGATTGGTAGAAAATGAGCAGATTTAGTCAACCTATCAACAATAACCCAAATAGCGTCGTTCTTCCTCTGAGTCACAGGAAGACCAGTAACAAAATCCATGGCGATCTTAACCTGTTGGTAGATCATACACTTAGAAACGAAGGTGGCAACATCCTGCTTCATACCACTCCACAAAAAATGCTGCTTGATATCGTGGTACATCTTGGTAGAACCATGATGTATGGTAAATGGAGAGCTATGAGCTTCAATCAGCACAACTTCCCTGAGTGTAGAGTCATCAGGAACTACTAGTCTAGTGCCCTGCCATAAGATATCGTCATCATCAACACGAAACTCCGTCTGCTGATCAAGGTTCTGAATGATAGCCCAAATCTCATCGTCGTCCTTCTGAGCTTCCTTGACCCACGAATGAAATTCTGGTTCCACTCTAGGATTCGCCTAGTAACCGTGTTGTCCTCGTACAAAAAATTCAATATCAATCATCTCTAGGTCACGGATGATCTCCTTTGCAATCCAGATGCCAGCAATCATACCCAACCTTCTGCTTAGAGCATCTTCCACCACATTCGCTTTACCGGGATGGTACTGAATGTTGGTGTCGTAGTCTTTCAATAGCTCTAACCATCTCCTCTGTCTCATGTTCAGTTCCTTCTGGGTGAAGATGTACTTGAGACTCTTATGATCGGTGAATATGTCACACGATTCACCATACAAATAATGTCTCCAGATCTTCAATGCGAAAACAACTGCTGCAAGCTCCAAATCGTGAGTAGGATAGTTTTATTCATAAGGTTTCAGCTGTCGTGATGCGTATGCAATAACCTTCCCATGTTGCATGAGAACGCAGCCTAAACCCTTTCCTGAAGCGTTACCATATATCTGAAATCCACCTAGCCAGATGGGAGAGTAAGAATAGGTGTAGTCACTAACTTATTCTTAAGGTCTTCAAAGCTCTTGTCTCGCTCTTCCGTCCAGACGAATTTCTCTCCTTTCATCATCAGCTTAGTCAAAGTTAAGGCTAACCGTCAAAAGTTCTCTACAAACCTACGGTAGTAGCCAGCTAAACCCAGAAAACTTCTGACCTCTGTTGCAGATGTAGGTCTCGGCCATTTGGTGATAGCTTCAACCTTCGCAGGATCCATGGTGATCCCCTCTGTAGATACAATATGGCCCAGAATTGCCACCTTGCTTAACCAGAACTCACACTTGGAGAACTTGGCATACAACTGCTTCTGACGAAGAATCTGCAAGACTGTACGAAGGTGTTCCTCATGTTCCTCCTTAGATTTGGATAAAATCAGGATGTCATCAATGAACACGATAATGAATTTGTCCAAAAAACTCATGGAAGACACGGTTCATCAAATCTATGAAGACTGCTGGTGCATTTATGAGTCCGAATGGCATGACTACGCACTTGTAGTGCCCATAACGTGTACGGAAAGCAGTCTTAGAGATATCCTGCTCTTTAACCCGTAACTGATGGTAGCCGGACCTCAGATCGATCTTGGAGAAATACTTGGCGCCCTGAAGTTGATCAAAAATGACGTCAATTCGCAGCAAAGGATAACGATTTCTGATCGTGATCTTGTTCAACTCACAATAGTCTATACACAAACGCATGTTGCCGTCTTTCTTCTTCACGAACAGTACCGGTGCACCCCATAGCGATGCACTGGGACGGATGAAACCTCGTTCCAGAAGTTCCTGCAGCTGATCATTTAGTTCTTTAAGCTCTATATGAGCCATGCGATAAGGAGCTTTGGAAATTGGCTCTGCACCTGGGATGAGCTCAATTCCAAACTCGACTTCACGAACAGGTGGTATGCCCAGAAGTTCATCACGAAAGACATCAGGAAATTCTGACACAATAGGGTGATCTTGGATCGATAGGGACTCGGCAGTAATGTCATGAATATTGGCTATAAAGCTCTGACAGCCATGTGTTAGTAATGCGGGCGCCTCCATGGATGAAATAATTTGTACTGACCTCCCTGGCAGAAAACCACGGTGTATGTACTCTGGAGATTTAACATCACCGAAGATAACCCGATAAGTGTGGCAGTCAATCGTAGCCTGGTGTTTGGATAACCAGTTCATTCCCAAAATCAAGTCAAAATCACACATGTCCAAAGGAAGTGTGTCAACTCTACGGATCTTATCATCAAATTCTAGGGGAAGATCTCTGTACACCTGAGTGATTCGTACAGAGTCCCTAAGTGGCGTAGAAATGCATAAGGCATTATCTAATGGCATAGGGAAAATCCTAACACGTGTAGCAAAAGTAGTGGATATGACTGAATGAGTCGCTCCAGTATCAAACAGAACGCATGCTGCCAAACCATTCATAAAGATATTTCCAGTGATGGTACCTGAATTCTTGTTCGTCTGATCTCTAGTAGTAGTGAACACGCGACTAGAAGTAGGAGGTGGTTTGGTGTCGGCATGTCCAGAGGTGCCTTCTATCTCACCTTGGCGACAATCCTTCTGCTGATAGCCTTGTTGGCCACACTTGAAACAACCACCAGTACCCCAGCGACAAACACCAGAATGTCTGCGCGAACAAGTAGGACAGATAAGATGTGTGAATCCTCCAGCAGGCGTCCTAGCTAGCTGAGAGCCTGTATTAGGATTACATGTATGAGACATGATCGTGGAACATAAGCATAATTACATAGAAGGTTTAATAGTTACCAGATGAAGTAGAACGGTTAGGCTGTAAACCTCTACGATCCTGATCTCTGCCGTTACCATTGTTATTCCTGAATTTGGATCGTTGGAGTGTCAGAATACCATAACATAAGATAGTTTAACATGAAAGAAGGTAAATGTAGGGACCTGCTGTTGTTCGAGTTATTAGCGTTGTTACGGTAATTATCATTACCGCCACGCCTCTCTGAACCAGAACGGTCGTTGGTCTGACCGTTTCCTTAGATGCTTGCTGCTGAATGGCCGCAGGCTTACGGTCGTCAGTATTCTGTCTGAAATATAAGATTGAATAGAGGATGATATGAAAATGGAAACACTGAAAGAAACGAATGGTTTACAAATAGTGATTGAAGATACCTCTTCACGACTCAGTCATCACCAAACTCCTCTCGCTCCTGAAGCATCTCAAGCTTACGGGCTGCATCGGCCACCTGTGCCACCGTAGTGAACGTAGCATAAACCAAACTGTTGGAAACCGAAGTGCGAAGAGCCCAGCAAAACTTCTCATCTTTCTCCTCAGCAGTACCAGCTGCTGCTCCCAAGAAACCAGCCAAATGGAGAAACCTCTGCATGAATTCGTTGCTATTCTCCCCCAACCTGTCGGATATTATGATAATCCCGCTTAAGCTTCTCCTGTTCAGCATGTGGAAAGTACTGATTAAGGAAGAGCTCCTTAAACTAGTCCCATGTCAAAAGTGCAACCCAGTTATCACCACCATTGGACTGCTTGACAGACTTCCACCACTGCAGCACATCACCTTCAAACTTATAGCAAGCCAGTCTTGCCTTGAAAATGCCGTCACAACCCATCGCATCGAATATCTTCTCGATGTGAGAGGTCCAAGCCTCAACCTCATTGGGGTTGTCAGTCTGCTCAAACGAACGGCGTCGCTGTTTGTTAAATCGCTCCAATCAAGTCATAAGAGTAACAGGTGGTGGTGGTGGAGGATTGTTGTTGTAGTGGTTTTCAGGATGAGGGCCAAATTGAACGCCCTGGGCTTGAATTTCAGCATGAACTTTGTCCCTGATTTCATTGCAAAGTTGGGGAAGGATGGCTTGCAAATCTGCATCGACATCTGCAGCCAACTCTTGAGCATTGCGTGTGTTCACCATATGACAGTTTAAAAACAAATTGCAACATAAATCATAAGTCTAAAATGAGATGAACATAAAATGCATGAACAATGTATAAATCAATGAAGCAGTTTATAATGCATGAAATAGTTTAAAATGCATGATGCAGTTTATAAAATCTTTTATATGCGCGAGGGTAAACGCCTAGGGTCAGTTCACCCAAAACAAAAGACATGGCGAGGGGACGCCTATGTGTCGGTCCCAAAGTTAAAAGTTTCGATAAAAGCACATGCGACTAAATAGGGCCAGTCTTGTACCAACCATTAGTTAGTCATAAACCTGCGACGATGATATGAATGCATGAAATAAAAATGAAAATGAATGAATACATGAAAACCAACTGTCAGTTTTAGGAAGACGTTGGCGAATACCCATAAGTCACAGGTCATGTTTTATAGAGCTACATGTCGTAACCTTGGGCTCTGATACCATATTTGTAACACCCTATTTGTTAAGATGGAATGCTACAGTAAAATATGGTGTGCCATCAAAGCATGCAAGGTAAATGTCTAAACATTTATGACCATACATAGAAATACCAGAATCAAACATCGGTAGTCTAAGTAACTCACACACAAGCAATATTAAGTACTGTAAATGAAAAAACTAAACAATGTCCAAATGAAGTAAAGTATGAAAAGTAGGAATAAATGCATAAGGTAAAAGAGGCTGGATAGCTTCCATCCAAATGCACATACTCTGGAGATCCTACTTGCGACCTTGGGTGCCTGCCGTTTGGGAACATGGAAAACGGCTGAGCATAACGCTCAGTGCACGGATATATAGCATAGCATAAAGACATAAAGTAATGAAAACATATAAAGCATATAAAGCATGAATTGCAACGGAAATGAATAATACCTAAGAAACCTAGATGTATGTCATGTTTACTGGTTTTAGTTTAGAAAACATAGCTTACGTTACTTATGAAAATTTGTATTAGATTAATATACCAAAAGCCAATATAGGTCATGAGGTCAACAACGTGCATGAATACTTGGAGGGGTGACCTCGTCATGTAAATTAAAGGAGATGTCTCTAATTAAAATGGCAATGGGTAGGAGGGATCAGCTCCTTGTGAAGGATGCAAGGCACACGCCACATTCACCATGAAATCCTAACTGAAACTGAACCTAATATGCACCCATACGCCCCACATGATAATAATAATATAATAATGGTCAAATAACTAAAAGGGACGCCACGAGCTATCACTCCGCCGTGGTGAAGTCATAACACTGGTGCCTATAGTGTTATGGTGTAAAACTGGTCATGCATGTATATGACTAAGATAACTAATAAAACATAAGCATTTAATCTGTAACTACTGGGGAAAAAAGTTGGCTGTATACGGGAAATCCTAATAAAGGAAGAGGTTGTCCTTACTGAAGGACGGGAAATCTGTACCTTGTGTCTAGTGGAAGCTAACGGAAACGCTGAAGAACCTACTCCGCCTTGACGGATAATACTACATAAGAATGGGAACGTGTATGAGTTGTCTGAATTACATGTGTTTTACTGGTTTTGTGTGTTATTAGCTTGTTATACTTACTATGTCATGCTTTAGTGTTTTACTATGTCATCTGTAGTTATACTGATGTTCTGTAGTGTATTATGCATGTAATAGTGTATTATAATACTTGTATTGTAATACTAAGTAACTTTCAAAAAAATAGCAGGTTTCCATCAATAGTAAGTTTCTAAAAATAGACAGTTTCCAAAAATAGTAAGTTTCTATAATTAGAAATAAGCTGAATTATAATGATAACGAAAGTTTAATTAATAAATACAAGTCATGGTGTAAAGGTTATAGATTATTAATTAAATAACTTGGTTAAATTAATAAACTATACGTTATCAGAATTTAATTAAATTATTTAATATTTAACCTAAGTCATGCATTTAATTAAATTAAATAGTCTAGAAATAATTTAATTAAACATATTTCTGATTTTAATATTTTCCCGAATCCCGAACAATCTTTTTAAAAATTAACCCTAGCCCGAACCCGTGGTCACATATAAGCCGAGCCAAACAGCCCTACCAGTGGCTAGACCGGCTAGCCGGTTGCCACTGGTGGCTTTCGGTTCCCCCTGCTGAGCCACGGCAGCCACTGCCGAGCCCGGTTCACACTGTTTCACAGCCGGTTCCAACCGGTTGTGACCGGTTCCCGCTGTTCTTGTTTATTCAGTTCCCACTGTCAACACCAAAAGCCCCACCGAGACCCTATTGGTCTCGGTTGGCACTCGATCCAAACCCAAACCATACCCCGACCTTGAGTCGGGGTCCCTTGCCTTCGTCCGAGCACAAACTAACCAAGCCGAGACCTTTGAGGGTCTCGGTGGTGGTGTAGCAGCCACGCCGAGAGCTTGGCTCTCGGCCGAACAAAAAACACCCAAAACACCCCTTTAATCTATGTTTTAATTAGTCCCACATGTTTCTTGATTTGGTTTTAAGATTAATTAAATAATAATCATGAATTCATAAAATAATTAAAAAGAAAAGGATGTGTTTTGATTTTACCGAATACGTACACACAAATCAACTAGCAAAACTTGTCTGGATCGTCCTTTTGGTTTGATGTAGCCGGCGGCAAAGAAGAGAGAAGGAGGCAGGGTTCTTGATTTTTTCCTGTAACCTAATGTTATGATAAAAGTTTCATGTGTTTTTACTTAACATGGGTTTCTAGTTGGGTCATGGGCCAAAGGCCCATCCTTCTCCTTTCTTTGCCTCTAGCCGCGGCATATGGGGCCCACAAGGGAAAACCTGAAGTTTTTATAGGTTAAATATTATACTCGTGAACGTACATGTTTAATTATCGTGAACGTAGTACATTTATAATATATACGTAATTACATGTTATTAAATATCGTGACACATGAATTATATTATAAATGGAAAGTTTTAATTTTATCGTATTTTCGTGTATGTACTGTTCATGTTTACTGTTCATGGTATTTTAATGCGGGTTTTACAACCTCCGTGCCCATTGTTGTTCATTGTTAGTCACCTCCTAGACAATGGTTGGCATTATGTTGGCTAGTTGAGCAGCAACCAAAGCAGCCAAGTCGGGATTGTCGCCACCACACTTCCTCCAGCTCCATTTTGGGTGTTCACCATACTGATACAAGACGTGACACTCGTTAATAATTACCAAAGTACTTCTATAATATACGTAATACTATGTACACGCCTACACATAGCCATAAGCACATCCAACATATACATTACAAGCATGTATTAACCCTCTTTCATGCAATCATACTTAGAAACCCAGTGATGTTGTGGTACTTGTATAACTATGTTGGCCACCATACTTATACGAGTCCTCTTTCACCAATTCACTCCCTCCTATGATGACACTTATAAGAATTAATACTACACATAACACATCAATCTACCAACTCAAATAATCACATAGATCCAATAACTCATATAAGCACATAACCACAACATAAAATAAGGTCCAAAATTCCATGTATTAAAATAACATATCCAATGCATGAAACACATAAACTCGTAATCCATCTGAACCAGCGTAGACAAAATTTAAATGTAAAAAGAACCATGAAAGCATAATTAACCAAAATTAACTATGACTAGTGTGGATGACTATGGTTTAACCAGTACTAGTAAAAACTAGAAAGGAATATAAACATGCGACTAAGTATGGACGACTATGGTTCAATCCATACTAGTCTAAAATTCGATAAAAAAACATCATAAATATGAATCGACAATATCCAGAACAATATCAATCAATATCATAAACGTAGCTCATATACAAAATACGGAAATTAGCATTTAATCACATCATATACAATAATGCACATGTACTCCTATGGCACCTATATGCAGGGACCCTTAAGCTATAAACTAGGTCAGGCAACCTAATTTTTTATAACCATGGGCTCTGATACCATTCTGTCACACCCCACTATGGCGGAATATGGGACGCGACGTATGGATATCATCACAACAAATGGTGTCTCTATAGATAAAACTAAAATGCAAAAATAATGTCATAAATGGCGACACAATGTTGTGACAATATCTCAACCAAATGCATAAGTCTAGGTAAGTAGGTAAACGTCCTACCTCTTACCAAAGACAAACAAATAACAAACATCAAACATAGAGGTGTCTAACAGTATCACTTATTAAAATAACAAAAGTATATCTAAGAGGAAAAAGATTCCTCCTAATGCAATCCTAGCAGCCTCTAGACTCTAGCCACTTCTAACATCATCCTTCTCAACTACCTCACCTGAAAATGACACTAAAATCTGTCAACATAAAGTTGGTGAGAACATAGGTTTAAGCTATCTAAAACATCGTAAGAAACCTTGACATCTGTTGTAAGTAAGTTAAAGAAAGCAAGTTAAAGCAATGGACTAAAATGTGATGATCATGTTACATACAACTACACACAAAACACAATTATAACAATAGAACACATAATAAGAACAATGCACCTACACCTATTTGGATCTTTTCCACACCCCGTATGGAAGTTGAACCATATCCCCGTCGAGATATCTTGCCTCCGAGAAGACGTTGTATAAGAACTCAATTAATCAGAACGCATATCAGTACACATAATAGAACATATAACATAACACACAAGTAAGCATATCACATAATAACACATTTATGTCCACACGTTTCAAAACATATTATCAAAACATTTTAAAGATCATTACAAGTCTCATCTCCATCCCATACTGGAAAAACATCCAAAACATTAGTGAAAATAGGACTATGAACTCACCTGATAAAGTTTCTCAAAGTTGCCGTACACTAGCAAAATCTAACACAACAATGCATACAATAAAGACATGAACTAATAAACCAAAATGGCTCATCAACCTATGATGGATGTCTAACTCTTTTACATATTATAATCTCATCTTATGGCTACAATTATCCCATTACACCCCCTATAAGCCCCTTGACCTTGTTAAGTTTATAACCTATCTTGTTATCATTTTACCCAAAATAGTCCCCTTTTTCATACCCCAAAATATGGGTCGAATCCCCCTTTAAACAAAATAACATTCTATGTAAAAGAAACCCTATGCCCTTACATGTGTTAGCTAACTCTCACAATTTGCATCAACCTTAAAGCTACATATATATATATATATATATATATATATATATATATATATATATATATATATATATATATATATATATATATATATATATATATATATATATATATATATATATATATATATATATATATATATATATATATATATATATATATATATATATATATATATATATATATATATATATATATATATATATATATATATATATATATATGCATAACCACTTTTTTGGTACAGAACCTACAAAACCAAATTTTTTACTCTTATTAATGCGTCATGTACATCACATTAAAGCAACATAGCAATTTTGTAAATATAAAGTACTGACCTTTTTTAAAGAAAATAAGTAAAGGGCAAATCAGGTATTCTTTAACTCCTAAAAAATGCTAGAAATTAATATACGTATTTTAATCTTGTAAATAAACAAAACTGTTGGCTCTCTCTCTCATTAGATCTCAGAAGAAAAAAAAAATACACAAATCAGTATGAGATCTAAAAAAAAAGTGGCCTCGTTTTACTTCTCCATAAATCTTTTTCTCGCCATTTTTTCTACGTTTTCTTCCTCCATAAATATTTGTTAATCAAATCGATTAACATGTCCAAGGATCTTTATAAGCTAACGTTTTCGATCACCAATCTTTGTTCTTCTGTTTCTCATACATGTGTGGTTGTCGGCGGTGTTAATATGTTGCTATATCCAAAAGGTGATCGGATCTGGGATGGGATCCGTTTCCAGACCTCGACGAGAAAGAGTAACAGAGAATAATATCCTTCAAGAAATTGACGAAGGTGATGGAGATGTACATGGGTTCTTTTTTATTTTTGACTCTTGTGTTTTTTTAGATCAGTACTGAATTTAGTATAAGAATCTAGTTTAAGGAAAAACAAAATCCCATCTCATGTCTTCTCTTATTGACGATCAACATGTTGTATCTTTATACTTTTGATTAGTTTGGTTTATTTTTAATGTTTAAAGGTCAATTGCATATGACGTAAAAAAAAAGGTTTTGTTAAATTTATCAACAAATCATAACTTTTAAATTCAAGTTTATAATGTATTTTTATTTGTGTTTTTAAAATAATTTTATAGGTGTCATTATCTAGATTTGAATGATTTTTTATTACTTTTTTTAAAAAAGAGTTTCAATGGCTAAAACATAAATGTACATATGATGACCTGTTAGTGTGAGGTGTCTAGCAAGTTCATTTATATTTTATTTTATATTATTAGTTACTTTATGATCCATAGATATTGATTAAAATATGTTAAAACAATGCATGCCATAAACAATTGATGACAGTTAGAGTCAATAATATATTCTACAAAAATATAAATCGAGTCTAGTGTAGCAGTGCGTATATGTTGGCATTAGTTTATAAGTTTGTATTCCATCTTTTTTCTTTCATCTCGTAGCCTATCTTTAATCTTTTAAAATATTTTGTTCACTTTTTTCAGTATACCTTTTATGCTTACTTATATTTAAGCTTTTGTTTGATACAGGTATTGTGTTTTCTTATCCTATTATGAAGTTTCATAAGGTTACTGCGAACATACATGTTATTGGAGGGCATACACATATATTTTTTAGACGTACATATATGTTCTTTCATGACGTACATGTATTTTCTAATGAATCTGACGAGAAATCGCAGCGACTACATATATTCTTTTTTTTTGGTAAAGGGGATTGTCCCCGGTAAAAGATATATTCCACCAAAAAAAACATTGAAGTACAAAAGGATAAGGGTGAATCCCTTACCAAAGCCCGTTACATGGGCAACAAACAAGCCATAAACTAGCTAAAACGAATCACCTACATAAGATAGACATGCCTATCTTACGATCGACCATAATAGCTACTTTCTGTTCTTATTAGTAAGACTAAAATCATATTTATCTGCGTAGCTATCATTCGGATCAAACATATCATCATCATCAGATGCATTAATAACTAAACTTGAGCCAATTGTCTTCTTCTTTCCTTGATCTGGATCCATCGAACCATCTTCCCCAATTGAGTTCAGAACATCAAACAAATTAGATGTAGAAGTTGATGCAACATTAAACATCTCAGATTTTTTTACTTGCTTCTTCTCCATACCAGTTTTTGTCGGCGGCCTATAATAAGAAAGTTTTGGTTTAGTAAGTCTCAACCCAGCAACCGGTTTAGGTTTCTACTGCTGGTCAACTTGTTTTTCTTTATTCTTCCTATTTTTCACCTCAATAAACTCATCATTTGGACTATGTTGAGTAGCACGTGCTTCAGCTTCAGGATCCATAGTAACGACACGTTTCGGACACTGATCACATGAATGACCAAAAATTTTGCATTCCAAACAATGTGGAGGCTGCCATTCATATTCTACCTCAACCCTCTCCATAGAATGCCCAGTACCATCCTCAAGAGGAATAGAAACAACTAAAGAATCCACAAGAACTCGATCTGACGAGACCTTAACAAGTGCACGTGCATATGTACATCGGCCCCAAGGATTAATGCACATGTCACATGTATAACTATCCAACATAATAGGTTTACCCAATTTAGAAGTGATGATACTAAGACCCACCTCTGAATATGCAGCAATAGGTATGTTATGGACTTTGATCCACACTAGAACAGAAGTAACCTCCTCCTTTACAAGCTTCGTGTTAGGTTTCCAAATATTAAGAATAATAGGGACTAACCTGATCATCCATGGACCACTTTCAATCACCTGCTCCATCCCCTCTTTATTCTTAAACTTAAACAAATAAAAACCGTTTCGAATGATAACTCGCTCGATTCCATACTTTGCCCATGTATTCATCACATACCTCTCCACTAAAGGAAAAGCAACTCTTTTACCAATGAAATAGCCATACAGAGTATTAGTAAAATGAGCCTTAACCTCGTCAACCGCCTTTTGAGGAATAGCCACATCCGCACCAGAGACGTTCTCGAAGTCCGTAACATGGGCAATCTTAACAACTTGTTTCGGTCTTATACGATCCTTGAGTAAATCAGCAAACCCTTGTATATTATGAGTCATACTAGTGTTATCCATTTGCGAACCTGCATTTGCCGTTGGCAAAGGCTCATCAACAGGCTATCCAACACCTTGCAATACAGAAACTTGGGCAGCACTTACATCACGTCAATAGCAGTCACAACACTAGCATCAAAACCAACCCCATGATCAGACCCCAATCCAGTGTTTCGAGCAGTGCTAGTAGCAGCATGTTGACTGCCCCCATATAACCCTCCACGTTTTGGACATCAACATTCAGAGGCTTATTCAGGACCCTTTGCACATGACGCTGTGACACTCCTGAATCCCCTCCATCCTGCTCCTTTAGCCGTTTCATCCAAGAAGCAAGATCATCCATATCCACCGTTGGATACCCAATCTTATTCATAACAGCAGCCACAACCAAAACCCTAATCTATGAAACCCTAAAACATAAACCCCTCCACAAAGATGAAAAGAACGTTACTTTAACCTCCCACACCAATCACTACCTCAATAAATCCAACCTCAGTCCTTAAGAATGCTATAACAGATCCAGAAATTAATCAAAAAATGGTAAAACTTTCGTATGAAAAACGAAATCTTAACAAATTCGAATTAATTACTAGAAAACGGAACAACGTAATAAAAAAAAAAGATTGTAATCAATTGAGAAGTAATCGATGAAGAAAAGAAAAAAGAGACGGCCAGAAAAAAATTAGAAAATGGAGGCGCAATTTTTAGGGTTGTGTAGGTGTTTCATCTTTCAACACATTACTACATATTTTCTTGGAAAGGTTCTCGTATGTTCTGATGGTTTGATGAGCAAGTGTTATGTTTCTTTGAATGGCATGAACATGTATATTCAGTATGACACGTTTGTAATTTGAGTTATATTTCGTTTCGTATTGAGTTTGTGAATAACATGCCTTGTCATAAATAAAAAAGTAACATGCGAGTTTGTGAATAACATGTATGTTCTTTTCATAAATAAAAAAGTAATTTGCGAGTTTGTGAATAACATGTATATTCTTGTTGTTCATAAATAAAAAAATCATGTGTATAAGGCCCACGTCGTTTGTTATAATTGGAGATTAAAGAATTACCGTTCAAACATATGTGTACTTACTTAGTACTTACTATTTCAAACAAATAAATGTACGCTAGATACAAACAAAATTCAGAATATTAAAAAAAAACATACACGCAATTGGCTTTTTTGCCAGATACTAAAAATATAAAATAAAAAATATCTTTTTATTTCCAAAAATTAAAGGATTTTAAAAACGTTTTTAATAAAAAATAAAAAAAATTGAAATTGTATTTTACCAATATACCCTTTTCATTTAAACAAAAAAACCTAATAATACTAAATTCTTATTGGTCTAAACTGGTTCTGTAGGTTCTGTACCAAAAAAGAGGTTCTGCAAATAGCGCGCCCCTATATATATGTATACATATATAGAGTTGGGGTAAAATAAAACAATCTTTATAATAGAATAAATAAAAAAGAAGGGATGAATGTGGGAGTGACATGTGTCACCTTCTCACAACATTATCAAACATCATCTCTTTAATAAAAAAAATAAAAAAATTTGAAAATTTTTTTACAAAATTTTATTTTTTCAAATTTTTTTTTTCGAAATTTTTTTTTTCAAAAAAAAAATTTTTCAAAATTTTTTTTTTCAATTTTTTTTTTCAAAAATATTTTTTTTTTTCAAAAATGATTTTATTTCGAATTTTTTTTAAAAAAAAATTTTCAAATTTTTTTTTCAATTTTTTTTTCCGAATGTTTTTTCTTTTCAAAATTAAATTTTTTTTGAAACTATTATGGAAAAGAATCTTGTGCATCACAGTTACTGTAGATGATTTAGTACATCAAGAATAATGAACTTATTAATTACCTTTATGCACCATATTTAGAGTCTTGATGCACTGAAATTTTAAGTGTGATTCACTACAACACATCAATAAAAATCTAGTGCATCACAGTTATACATTTTAGAGCATCATATTTATAAGTTAATGCATCACGTTATTGCATCATAATTCCTTCACAAAACTTATAATTATGGTTTAATTCTCATATATATGATGCAACACATTTAAAACTACGATGTGACAAAATATAACTATCACACACCAAAAAAATCTGTGATTACTAATAATATAACATTAATTTTTTATATGGATAACTATGATGCAGTAAGTTGAAATCTTAATGCACCAAACTTAACCAGTGCATTATAGTTATAAGTTTTGTGCTTCACAAATGATGGAGTAATTTATAACCTTAATGCAACAGAATTATAACATTGATACATTATAAGTAAATGTATTATAGTTATCCGTCAGAGAATAAAAACTATATCATTAGTATCTCTTGTATTTTTGTTGCATTAAAATACTAGTTTACCGCATTGTAGTTATAAGTTTTGTGCATCACGAGTGGTGTAGTAATTTATAAACTTAATGCATTATAGTTATCCGTTGGAAAATAAAAATTATATCACTAGTCATCACTTGTATCATTGTGCATTAATGTAATAGTTTACCGCATCGTATTTATAATTTTGTAAATCATAATTAAAACATTGGTGAATGCAATATAATGTAGTAAATTAAAATTGTAGTGCATTGATTTATAAACATGATGCACAAAAACATGTAACTATAATGCAGTAAAAAAGAATGAAATTTTTTCCAAAAAAAATTTTGGAAAAAAAAATTTACGAATTTTTTTTTCTCAATTTAATTGTGATGCAGTAAAACATGTAACTGTGATGCAGTAAATATTTTTGAAAAAAAATTCGAAGAAAAACATTTCTGAAAAAAAAAATTTATGAAAAAGTTTTGAAAAAAAAAATTTATGAAAAAAAATTTTGAAAAATAAATTTTGAAAAAAAAGTTTCGAAATTTTTTTTACCGATATTTTTATTTTCGAAAATTATTTAAAAAAATCAATTTTTTTAAAGTTAGATGAATTGACATGACATTATGATTTGGAATAATAATTTGAAAGGATGACACATGTCACCCCCATAATTCATCCTATCTTTTTTATTATAAGATTTTTGGTAGAATAACTCCACCCTATATATATTTATATATATATATATATATATATATATATATATATATATATATATATATATATATATATATATATATATATATATATATATATATATATATATATATATATATATATATATATATTATATGTATAGTTATGATTTGATACCACCCTTCTAATCCCAGTCATATGTGACATGGCACCTCTAAACCAATAGGATTTCAGAAATCCCTAAAAAATCTCCATTTTCCACGTTTTGAATGCTTTGAAATCGTAGTCTTTTTGAAAATAACGTTTTGAAAACGCACTCTTGAAATCACGTTTTGAAACGAATTTCTAATAAAATTCTCAAAATTTATTAAAAAAAATGCAAATTACATGAATTGAACCCGGGTTTGTTTGTTATAGACCAAGCAACATTACCAAGTGTGTTAACCAATTGTTTGTGCTTCTTTTTAAAAACTCTATTAATAAGGCCTCTAAATTATACACACAATACACATACATATCCATTCCTAAATTATCGTTTTAAATTTAATCGTAAATTTATACAAAACTGAATATTATATTCATCCGTATTTTCTCTAAAAATATTTGTAAACCCTAAGGGTGTGTTTGGTAAAGGGAAAAGAAAAGAAAGAAATAGAATTAGTAAGATTTCCTATGTTTGGTAAGCTAGGGAAAAAAAGGTGGAGATTTACAAATCTTTCTCAATTCTCTATAGTGCATTTTGTTATATTTTGTTTTCCATCTTAGTTGGAGTGGAAATTGTTTTCTCTTCGTGGGTTGTTTGAAAGAGACACATTTAAAAAATAGCTATGTAAAATTAGGCGTAAAAAAAAGATGGATTAAAATTTTTGTTATAGCTACATGTAACACGGTTGTAAATATTTTTAAATAGCAACTTTAATCTCAACTAGAAAATAACAATTAATTATTCCTTTGTTAGTATGCGTTTATTATTTGTCCGATAATGGAACCGAATTGTTATTTCTATTTGTTACGTTTCTTTTTACAACGAGATCAGTGTATGGCTTGCCAGTTTTTATGTATTGCTTCAGTTATTTACAAAATTATTGAGTAAAATAACTCGACTCAAAAAACTTAATCGAGGTCGGTCGTTTTTTGCTTTTTTGACATCTCTATTCAAAATATTTTCAGAAAAAAATCAAACCAAATATAAATTTATACATTTCTCAGGTTTAAATCTCAATTGTTACCAAACATGAGAATAAAACAAAATTCTCTACTAATTTCTATTCTCTGAGTCTACTTCATTTCCAATCTCTGAAATTCTCAATAACAAACGTGCCCTAAAACCTTAAAACACTATTCGATTGTTTTATTTTGCATTATTACGTATATGTTATTAAATTCTTATGTTTTTATGTTATAATGGCTATGTGTTGTTAAGTTCTTTCCAATCTGACCATTCAAAAGCTCAAGCAGAAGTCATCTCCAAGCTATGTGAAGATGCGGATTAATTAAAGTGCAGGTCATGAATTAGCCTTCCAAACATAAATCTTATATTCTATCAAATAATATCTCCATATTAGTGCTTATTTCCTGATGAACTTCCATCAAACATGAATCAGCCCATGTTTCCTGATGAACTGATACGGACTACTTGAGGCAGTCAATCTCCAAGAAAAAGATTAAGAAGAGAATAATAACACTACTATTAAAACTACTAACTTTACTTCATTCATTTTCTTCTCTGCTTTTGGAGCATACAAATTACATATTTATAGGAAATAGAAAACGTCCTAGATACTATCCTATTTACTAGGAACAATAAGGGAAACATGGGAATGTGAAAGTAACTGCATGAAAATGACTAAATGAAAGTTTAACGTATTCCATGTTGGAGATAGTGGTTTAGCAGTTAACTGCGTAGGACATGGTCTTAACATGTGTATCATATCAATACCCCGCGCCTGAAAACGAGTCTTGTCCTCAAGACTCATGGTTGTGCACCTCGTGACAAGAGGTTTCCAAGGTGGTTTCGGTTTGGTTTCGGAAAAAACAAGCTTTGGTGGATACCATTGGGGACGGACAAAAAATGTTTTCACGCGACGAAAGATGGCTAACATTCCATTGATAAGAAGAGGAGGGAGAACTCGAGTTTGTGTTGCCACTTCAGTTTGGATCTTGGTTATAAATGAAGCGGATGCGATGAACAAAGTCTCCTGGATAGGTGTGGAAAAGTCAGAAGTTTGATGAAGGGTTGTTAAATGGAGGGTGGCTGTATCATTTTGGGCTATTAGCGGCAACAATGGAGGAGTTAAGCTAGCTACCTCGTTGTCGGTCTTGATGACGGCTGTATTAGCATAGATAGGTGTGGTGTTGGTATAGGAAGTGGGCTCAGGGAAACATTTTGCCTTGGTATCGGCTAAGTTATGCAAAGCTTCTTCAAGGGTTGGCGGTTTATGCATTAGAGGCATGACATATGAAGTGGAGTTGGGGAAATATTTAGCCATGGTGTTGTCGGGTGTAGAGGTATTGGTCATGATAGTGGAGAGGCGTGCATTCTGAGTTGCAATAAGGTTTTCAATGGCAACGTTGAGTTTAGATTGTGATACCGCTATCTTTTCATTGTTTCTGGCCATGGTATCGGCAAGTATTGAAAGGTTTTCGGCTATGGCAGCCAAGGATGCCAATACAGAAGGTGGGTATTGTTTTGGAGGCATTGAGTAAGTCGATGAAAGCACCATTTGATACGGACTACTTGAGGCAGTCAATCTCCAAGAAAAAGATTAAGAAGAGAATAATAACACTACTATTAAAACTACTAACTTTACTTCATTCATTTTCTTCTCTGCTTTTGGAGCATACAAATTACATATTTATAGGAAATAGAAAACGTCCTAGATACTATCCTATTTACTAGGAACAATAAGGGAAACATGGGAATGTGAAAGTAACTGCATGAAAATGACTAAATGAAAGTTTAACGTATTCCATGTTGGAGATAGTGGTTTAGCAGTTAACTGCGTAGGACATGGTCTTAACATGTGTATCATATCATGAACTTCCATCACTTTCTTTATTTCCAAGCTCGGTTCGAGAAAAAATATCTGGTTGAACTTTCACAATCTCCTTTATATCCGGGATCGGTTTAAGAACGGTTGCCTGATGAACTTCCAGCTTATTTCGATATCGGTTCAAGAACAACATCTGGTTGAATTTTCAAACTTCTCTTTATGTGACACTTTCTGGATTAATCTTCAGAGACAATAATTACTGATGATGGGCTGTAAAAATAAACATTCCCACAGTTATAGACGACTATAACGGCCGCCTCTTTGCTTTAGTAGATCAATCCTGGTAAGAGATACTAAAGTTCGTAATGGTTCAATGGTTATATATATTTTGATTTTATTTTTATTGTTTGCAATTATAGTTAAATACAATTGTTTCGTTTGCTTTTATGTTCTCTGGAGATAAATTTTAACCCAGATCATAAGTAAATGTGTAATGTTGCAAATCTCATTAGACTAGCAAACCATAAGCTATTGTAGTTAGACTTTTCCAGAGTTTGGAGTTCCTTTTAAGGTTATTCATCTAAATGTGGTCTCGTCCAAATGAACAAACTAATCTTGATCAAATTTCTGACATCAGAATATAATCAGAAATAGACTAAATGTCTGACATGTAAGCTCTGTGCAGGCTTGCTGAAATATTCTTTACAACGATAGATGGGGGAAGGAAGGCCAGAAAGAAACACACATGCACTTGGATCTGCCCAAAAGTTAGAACCGGTAAATGCAGTGTCGTTAAGTATGTGTAAACCCCTAATAAATAGGTAAGATGTATTGAATCGTCGTAGTAAAAGGGTATATACATAATATATTTGGTAACTTTCTAATGCTGCATTATATCTTTATTTTTAGACTGGTGATTCACACTTTGAAGTACGTGAGCGTGTTCGTTACACCAGAGACCAGCTGTTACAACTTAGGGAGGTTCGTACATCTGATCATATCTTTTTTCTTTTAAATATTTTATTCTTTTTTATCACCACAGAAAATTGATATCCTAACTGTTTCTTCTGATTAGGTTGCCCATTCTATTAGAATTTATTCTTTCTAATATGATGAATTCATAATCTGCAACCACGTTTCTTGGAGCCTGATAAGCGTGACTGGCATGCACGACCAGATGCTGTCCGAAACAACAAGCAACAGGACCAGCTGAACTCGCAGTTTATCAGACCACATATCTCTCCCCAAGGGGTCAGTTCTAAACTAAGATTATGTCACTCATAAAGATTTATTATAGGTTCTTCGTGCACATTCATTTTCAAATACCAGCTTTACTGACACCCCTACAATACCAGCTTTTCTTGACACCCCTACAATACCAGCTTTACTAGTTTTCCTTTATTTTTCACTTCGGTATTTTATTAGGTAAACTTGTATTTATATAGTACGCTTCATTTAGTTATCGCTCATCATGTTCTTGTTCCGCAAAATATATTGTTGGCTTAACCTTGTAGGAAGTGATGGCTCCAGAAATTAGATTGCAGTAGGAACATGAAAGTATGAGGATCTTAATTGAAGGTAAGTTTCGCGTAAACTGGTGGTTACTTTTTTAGCAGAAAAAAGTTTACTTTTAACCTCAAATATAATGCGAACCTGATTCCCTGAAAATGCCGTGTAAACTATTCTATAGGCTAGCAATGTTAAGACGTGACCCATCCTCTTGAACTTGTATGATCTTTTTTGTGGCTTACAGTATACGTGGTTATTAAATTCTATTTGGAGTGGTATAATTGCTTTGTTTTATAGTTTGGTACCAAAGATCATATGTTACAAATGTGTACCTATAGATGTTCTACAATCAGACCATTCCAAAGGTATGTCTAATATATAATGACATGCAAATGTTGGGTTTATATAATGTTTAATGTATGTCAATAATTCTCGAGTATTTAGAAGTTTATAATGTCTGCAACTTCTTTGGTAGGAGTGGTCTCAAATATCAGAGGTCGAGTTGTATCTTCTGATGACCCATTGCCTTACAATATTATCAAATATTATCTTCTTATGACCCAATGGGAAAAATAGTATATAATATTATCAAGAAATTAGTCCTTGATACAAATTATATTCTTCCTGTCTACATTTCCTTACGTTCCATATTTTTGCTGTTTATATTGGGATATTGCTAGCGATGTTTACCTTATAATTTTTCTCTTTTCGTTGCTTCACCCTTTGGGTACTCTAATTTATTGCTAAGTATTGTATCTGATAACACTATTAGGATGCTGCCACATCTTCTTGAACCTGACAGGGTCACTTTCTAAAGTTACATGGCTGTGCATGTTCAGTCCGAGCCCAAGCCAAAATGCCGATATTGAGAACCCGATGGTCATAAAGGGTAAGCGCTTTTCAGAGTATGATAATATGATTAAAATCAATCTCGCTTTAGTTTACGAGTTTTAGCCATTATTTTCCAATAACTGAGTAGGGCTGTTAAATTGAGTTGCAGAATAAACATTTTAAATCTGCCGTTAACGACAGATGAATCAACCGTCTCGGGGTCCAGTATGATCAGGTAAGTGATCTCCAGTTACCACAACGCGGCATTTTATCTGTCATATAATAGTAACAAATATGTAAACATAGTGAAACCAAAAGATTTTTATCCATCTCTTGAAGCTGATCTTACAGGCAATTGGTAAGGTTGAAGAAATCTGCGTGAAGCAAGCTTTTATTTAAGAAAAAACAGTAAAATGCGTGGAATAGCGTACATTTCGTAAGCTTCTCATAATGCGAACATTCTAAAATTGCAGATGAAACATTTGCAGAGAAGATGGCTAAATCAATAACTCTTTTATCTTTGGTTAATCTTATCATAGAAATCTATTTAGACAAAATGTGTTAATGGTCAACTAAGAGTGGTTTATATATATTTAAATATCACTTCCCTTTAAATTTTTCACAAGTGTATGCATTGCATCACTTGATATTTTTCTACTGTATCTTTTTTATAGACTTTAACTTCTAAAGCGTAAACATTTTAGTATTCGGAACATTCAAAGCATCTATGCTCTAAATTATAATGTGCGATTACAAAACTGTGAACCTTATTGTGATCATCTTCCTTTTTTTTCTGAACATATATTGTATTGTATATGCCTATTCAGGTTTCCTACTGCACTTGGTGCATTTCTCTACCCCCTTTACGGCCAAGGAGAACTTCTGCAATCCTTTTGCCGCCACTATGTGAAAACTTTATTCGTCGGACCCTTAATAAAGTTCAACCTGATACAAAATTCAAATGCTATAGTAATCCTACATCCCAATCGAGATTTAAAGAATCTGATGATGCTCTAGAAATTGGAATACTTAACTTTCAAGCTTTAATTTTCTCTTATCCACTTAGCAGGTAGTAGCATTTCCATCTTTCACGTGTAATCTCTATAATATGTGGTAAGGGGATGAAGTGAAAGCGTTTTTCAGGCGCTGAACAAGAGAACGATCTTGGTCTATGTTACTGCAGCTTGAGGTGATATTTTGTTTTTCGTAAATTTAATAGTTGTTTGTTATATTTATTTGTTCTCATGTAGATAATGTTAGTATATACAGGGGCATGGTAGTACCGATTCTTTCAATTAAAAGTGCATTGTTGTATCTGAAGTGCAAACGGTAAAAGAGTGGAAACATATAGACGCTTGACCAGGTTGTACTGTATTAGCTCTGATGGTGACATCCATCTATTAAATATTACCGATATCACATACTTTAGACAGATCCTTGTATTTGAATAACAAGCTAGATTGCTTTGGATGTCTTCCAAGCGCTTGAGCCAAATCAAACTATTGAATCCCAGTCTGCTGCTTTGCTTCACTGTACAAAGTGAGTCATTTTCATTATTATTAGTGCAGCTAATAATGAGATAAACTGACAAAGTGAACAATGTGCAAGGCCCATTCAATGGTCTGACACCATCTTTGAGATGAATAATTTCAGTATGATTTTATATCAAGATACTATTACTTTTATGCATTCTGTCTTATATATGCTCATAAGTATTGTTAATGGGCATATTTGATGAGGAAGCGATGGTAGATTTATTTGGCTACATAGATGCTCCCCAACCACGTTCTTTTAGATCACTAAGGTTAAATAAATCTAAGAATTCAGCGTTTATTCTAAAAGCATTGGACGTGACAGCTGACCGAGTCTGTAATGAGGCTCAAAAGGTGGTATGAAGTTTGTAGCTTTTTCTAAACTCCATTTATTTTGAAATAAATGTGTAATCGGGCACTGAGATTCCTGCGGAGCTCATTGCAACTTTATTGAAAAAGGCACTGACCCAAGATGAAGAACTGAACCTACAAGTCTGAACCATCAGCCATGATCACAAGCACGTTTGATATGTTGCACTACCTTTTCACCTAAGAATATCCGTGTCCGTATTGATCTACTTGGGTGGATTTTTTCTATGTATTGTTGCGTGAGTTAGACAATCTCGTATGTCTGTAATTATTGAAACGAGTTCTTTCGTATAAATCAAGAGAGATAACTATGACTGAGCTAACGTAATGGCTATGGATGAAAAGGACTAACTAAGCAAATACGTAAACATAGAAATTCTAAAGTGGTAACCTGTTCAAAAGCAGGAAAAGATGTTATTAAACAAATCGATCTCGGAGCTTGAGATTTTTTTGAAATGCTCTATGTGAAAATGTGAACTTTTGTGATGTCTTTCGCAAAAGATTTGTTATTGCCTTCGATGCTTTTGTAAGATTTGCTATTTCCGAGGGTTTGTTTGGTCTATTGACCATCTTTGAAAAGTTACATGCTTCATTGTTTTTTATGTAGTCACTACATGTACTCGATGAATCATATACTTACTTATCTAAACTATATATGCGCAATGCAACGAGCCATATATTCGATGATTATTTTTTAGCAATCAAATTAATATTGAAATTTAAAAATTAAAATCATTAAGAATGAAATTAACAAAAAAATTGTAAATATCTCAAAATAGATGTTAACTTAAATAGAATAAGATTTTAGAGAATATAGTAAAATTAAATTATTGAAAAAATAAATGAATTAAAACGTATTTCAAATTTAAAATAAAAATAAATTTTTAATAAGTTGTTAAGAAGTTATTACAAAAATTTGTTTAAAAAAAGTGATGCTCAAGATTGCATTTTTAATTTGGATTTAGGTTTTGATTAAAAATGATCTAATAATATTTTATTTATTAATCTTTTAATTATAGTTTGGAATTAAACTTAAAGTTAGAATAAAGATATACACTATTTATACACGTAGTAGCGTAAATAATAGTATAGATATGTGTTTAAGACGTTGTTATACAAAGTTTTTGAGCTCATAATATACGAATAGATAGTTTCGTAAAATTAGCTGTAAGCTGTAAGCTGTTAACTCTACGCTGTTAACTGTAAGCTGTTAGCTGTAAGTTGTTTACTAAAAAGCTCTATTTTTAATAGAAGTGTTTGGTATATTAGCTGTTAACTGTAAAAATTAAAATGTAAAATGACTTAAAAGGACATATTTAAATAAATTATAATACGGTTGGAGGGTATATCAGTAATCTACAGCTTTAACAGCTCTTGACAATTTAAAAAGCTGTATCAGACAGCTTTTTATTTAAGAGCTATTTAGTGAAAATAAAAAGCTAACAACTCTTAAAAATTGTTGTACCAAACAGAGCTATTAGATTATTTTTTTTAAAAAAAAAGCTAACAGCTCTGAAAAAGTTTTAAAAAAGCTCTTGCCAAACATAGCCGAAGTATGAATTATAAAAAAAAGGGATTTAGCCAATTTGTATAGACATATGCTCATTTTAGTATCAAGTTACAGTGTAATACCTTAAGAAATTCAAGAATATCTCACAAGGTTGAAATGGTACAGAAGCAACACGCTTAGCCGTCATAATATTAAGATATATATAATTAAAAGTTCTTAGTTTAGCGGTATGTGAGTGACCTTCTAACCTTAAGGTTGTGAGTTCAAGTCTCAGTGAATACATGTGATATAGATATCGTGAGATATTTACTGTGAGTTGTAAAAATTGCCGTTCTAAATAAAAATAATAATATTAAGATCTATATAAAAAAAATTGGCTTGCTTTGCGGATCCAAACAAACAATCTACTTAACTAACTGTAGGCCGAAGAACATAAATAGTAAGATTAAATTCCCTTTCTCGTCCGTTAAATTATGTTTATTCACAATTTTTCTCAACTCAATCTCTCATCATAATGTTAGTTTCTACTCTCCATTTATACAACATATAAATACAATCAATTTTATATAAATACAATCAAACCCCGTTAGATTCGTCAGTCAGTGTGTCAGAAATCACAGTTAGCAAAAAAACTTATAACTACAATCAGTTTTAACTTTTTTTTACAATTTATCAATAACCAACCCGCTTTAACACAAAATATTACTTTATTATACTTAAATAATCTTAAATAAAAGAGAAAGTGTATTAATTTAATAAAAAGAGAATGAAATGTACAAGTTGGTTTTATAATTTTAGAGTCATTAACTGATCAGTTCGCTAACTCTTCTCTCTATCTTTACCAATATTTAAGTATAATATTAATCATTTTTAGTTGTGTATCTTTTCAATCGGTCGTAAGAAATCACCAAAAAAGATGATCTTAGGTGGGTCAAAACAAACTCAATCAAAAATTAAATTCATTTTAAATATGACAAAATCTCACAGAACCTTATATGTCCAACTAAAATCAATATAATTGATCCACCAACATAACTTAAAAAAAATCATTAACCAAACTCACCTGTTGGACAGGTTAAAAATCATTCCAAAGGAACAAATATATAACCGGTCCACAAACAGTGTTAAAAACCATCCTAAAAGAACAAATAACCAAATAATAAACAACTTCAAAAAAGAATTGCATAGTCATTCGATAAAACACATTAAATTTTTAAAAAAAATAAACATTTCAATTAAAAAACTTATAATTAAAAATACATTAAAAAGTTAATTTAGCATAAACTATAACTCATATATAGTAAAGGTTAAATGAAAAACTAAAAACCCTAAAAATGCACAAACAAAAAATTATACAAATCAAGTAAAAATCACGACCCCGTCTATTGGGCGGGTTACGACGCTAGTATATATATATATATATATATATATATATATATATATATATATATATATATATATATATATATATATATATATATATATATATATAGAGTAAGGATCCAATGAGAATAATAGTTAAAATAAGAAGAGTAAGAAGAAATTGTAGCCAATCATTTTAAATGTGGTTTGAAGGGTAGTTTTGTCAAGTACAATTTAATCAAATTCCCTGAATTTAATATGATCCCCAAAATAGTGATAACTGACTTTCTTCCATTTAGTTTTTCCATCGTCATATCAAGTAAACCTGCAATTTTAAACTTTAGCAAGACATTCTTTAAACATCGATCTATCTTTTTTCAATACACCGTATATTCGTTGTGTATCAATTCATTTCTTTTTAGCGAATAATATATTAACAAGGTTCCGAACAATGAACAGATGCATGTTCTTACTGTTTTTTCACAAACTTGTTTAATGTCGTGCATTTTCGTAATTGTTTTTCACACTCGCTGATGAGTAGCATTAAGAAATTAGTTGATCATATGTGGATGAATTAATTGAATAATTTAATCATTCATTAGGTTTCCTTGATCATAAAATTCGTTTTTAATATATGTCAAATTGGAAAAACATAACGTCGATTAGGTTTCGATATTAGTAGCGTGACACATGCATGTTTAGATGCATCAATCAAGACACACGATATACATTAGATGCATATTATTGGGTGCAAGATTAAAAGAATTACATAACACACATACTTATTATCAAATGCGTCGACTAAATTGTTCAATATTAAATATGTCGATTATAGAAATATGTAGTGCTTAACTCTCCTAGATGCATGACATCAATGTAAGTAGATGCATCGACTAATTAGATGCGTCGACTAAAGAGGCATGCATCGCTGATCTAGATGCATCGATATATTTACATGCGTCGATTATTATTAGATGCGTCGATCATAGAAGCATGCATCGCTAAGATGCATAACATACATCGATCATAGAAATGCATTACTAAAGGGCATCAACATACGTCAATCATAATAAGATATGATGCATTGATAGAATTTTAAACCATGCACTAGATAGACTAATATGCATCTCATTAAACTCATGCATCTAAATGATGATTTCATAATGATATATGGTGGATCGGTCGGTTAAATATAAAAGGCCACATGTTTGATCAACAGGTATATGTGAATATCACATTATGGAACATGAATTTTGGTAGTATAAATGAAAGAACAGAATAGGTATAATAGAATATCAGATGGAGGTTGGAGTTGCCAATCATTTCGGTGAGACTGCCAATCTATATGGAAACAGTAAATTACCTTTCTATCCTTAACGCAACCTATAGTATAGTGTTAATGTTTGTGTTTATTACTATTATGCCATTATTTGATCTCAACCATTCATGCATCATCTAATGGCTCTAATTACTTCTTACTCTTCTTATTTTAACTAAATTTCTTATTGGATCCTTACTCTATATAGAGGGAGGTTAATGTGAGAGATTTTTTAAAGTTGTAAAAATGAGAACTATTCTATAACACCACTAAAACATTGATACATTACCATTTTAGCAATAATAGACCAAAATATACATTATTTATGCAACTTAACATTCTACCAGCTAATAAACAACGACGTAGTGTGTAACATATTACTGATACACAATTAAAAATGTGATACACAAACATCACAATCTTAAAAAGATAATATCTTATACATAAAATGGTACATTTGATACACAACCACCACCAAATAAGATGATACACAATACCAAAACATGATACGTATCACACCTCGAATCAAAATGTATCACTTAGATTTAGCCAATTTTCAAAAGAAATCCCATCGAATCTTTCAAAATTATGTTTTTACTTGATCATGTGTTAAAATTGTTTCAAATAGAGTGTCATTTGTGAGATTTTGGTTGGTTCTCATTTTTACAACTTTAAAAAGTTCTCATATGATCCAAATTCTATATATATATATATATATATATATATATATATATATATATATATATATATATATATAATAAAATAAATGAGGTGAATTCTCAGCCCTTGGATCAAAATCACTAAATTTGATTAAAAAAGGTGTCTTTTTGTAAACTATCAAACTTTAGGGGCAATTCTCGAAAGAAATAAAATATTACACGCGCCCAATAAACGATCAATACACACATACTACACACACACTACACGCAGTAAAAACCGATCAAAAAACACACATTTCACGCACTGAATCCGATCAAAAAACACACATTTCACACACTGAATCCGATCAAAAAACACACATTTCACACAATGAATCCGATAAAAAAACACATTTCACGCACTAAATCATCTTGAATCAGACAAATTAAGCAGCCAATCGAGATGGTTCGTACGTTTATCGGACTATCTCCGCCTTCTCTTTCTGGTAATAGATTTTTAATTTTTCGATTATTGTTTAAAGTTTGTTTAAACGAGATTTTTTATGCTTGAAAATAACTGCTATGTGTCAAAAATACAGTATAATGCTCTAGAATTAGTTTTAAGTTCATAAAAATAATTTAGGTTAGATGTTGTTCAAATTTTGTTTATAAGTTACTTTTAATGCTTCAAAATGACTGTTATGTGTTAAAAATTGAACTGTAATACTCTAGAATGGGTCTAAGGTTCATATAAATGTTTTAGGTTAGATGTTCTTCATAGTTTGTTTAAAAGTGACTTTTTAAGCTTCAAAATCACTACTATGTGTTAAAAATGCACTCTAATGCTCTAGAATGAGACTTAGGTTCATATGAATCATTTAGTTTAGATGTTGTTCAAACTTTGTTTAAAAGTGACTTTTTAAGCTTCAGAATCACTGCTATGTGTTAAAAATTGCACTCTAATGCTTTAGAATGGGTCTTAGGATCATATAAATGATTTAGGTTAGATGTTATTCTAAAGTTTGTTTAAAAGTGACTTTTAATGCGTCAAAATCATTGCTATGTGTTAAAAATAAACTATGATTCTCTAGAATTAGAATTAGGTTCATATGAATGATTTATGTCAGATGTTGTTCAAAATTTGATTAAATGTAAGTTTATATGCTTGAAATCAGTATGACGTGTTAAAATTTTTATTCTAATGTTCTAAAATCCGAGTTAGGTTCGTATGAATGATTTATGTTAGCCATTGTCTAAAGTATGATTAAATGTGAGTTATCATGCTTGAAAAACACTATACTGTTTAAAATTTGTACTCTAATGCTCTAAAATGCGAATTAGATTCATATGAATGATTTTAGTAGCCGTTGTCTAAAGTATGATTAAATATGAGATTTCATGCTTGAAAATCACTGTGATGTGTTAAAATTTGTACTCTAATGCTCTAAAATCCGAGTTATGTTGATATGAATGATTTATGTTAACTGTTGTTTAAAGTTTGATTAAATGTGAGTTTATATGTTTGAAAGTCAGAGTGATGTGTTAAAATTTGTATTCTAATGCTCTAGATTATGAGTTAGGTTCAAATGAAAGATTTAGGTTAGCTGTTGTTCAAGCTTTGATTAAAAGTGAGTTTATAAGCTTGAAAAACACTACGATATGATAAAAATTACACTCTAATGCTATAGAATCCAAGTTAGGTTCATATGAATGATTTAGGTTAGCTGTTGTCTAAAGTATGATTAAATGTGAGTTTTCATGCTTGAAAATCAATGTGATGTGTTAAAATTTGTACTCTAATGCTCTAAAATCTGAGTTAGGTTTATATGAATGATTTAGGTTAGATGTTATTTAAAATTTGATTAAATGTAAGTTTATATGCTTGAAAATCAGTATGATGTGTTAAAATTTGTATTCTAATGTTCTAAAATCCGAGTTAGGTTCATATGAATGATTTATGTTAGCTGTTGTTTAAAGTTTGATTAAATGTGAGTTTATATGTTTTAAAATCAATATGATGTGTTAAAATTTGGATTCTAATGCTCTAGACTCCGAGTTAGGTTCAAATGAATGATTTAGGTTAGTTGTTGTTCAAGGTTTGATTAAACGTGAGTTTATATGCTTGAAAATCACTACGATATGATAAAAATTGCAATCTAATGCTATAGAATCCAAGTTAGGATCATATGAATGCTTTTGGTTAAATGTTGTTCAAATTTTGTTTAAATGCGAGTTTATATGCTTGAAAATTAGAGTGATGTGTTAAAATTTGTATTCTAATGCTCTAGATTCTGAGTTAGATTCAAATGAATGATTTAGGTTAAATGATGTTCAAAGTTTGATTAAATGTGAGTTTATATGCTTGAAAATTAGTGTGATGTGTTAAAATTTGTAATCTAATGCTCTAGAAACCGAGTTAGGTTCAAATGAATGATTTAGGTTAACTGTTGTTTAAATTATGATTAAATCTGAGTTAATGATCTAGAAAATCACTGTTATGTTATAAAATTTGCATTCTAATGCTCTAGAATTTGAGTTAATTTCATATAAATGATTTAGGTTAAAAAAATTTTAAAGTATGATTAAATTTGAGTTAATGATCTAGAAAATAACTGTGATGTGTTATAATTTGTATTAAATCTGTTCTAATATCTTCAAAATTTGATGCGATGCGTTAAAATTATGATTCTGATTCTATAGGATGTAAGCCATGGTCACACATATCTTATGTGATAAATGTGATTCATTAAAGCTTGACCACATGTATCTAATACTTTAAATGTGATAGGAATATCTAATAAAAGTTTATCTTAATTTGTTTGAAATTGATGTGTTATTCTGTTAAGGTGGTTTATATAGACTGTCTGTATTATGAATTTGTGATTCTGTAGATGCATTATTACTCTAAAAAGTTATAATGCTTTAACTATTAGTATACTTGAAATTTAGAAAATTTTAACTATGATTCTATAAACTATATTGCTGTAAAAAATGCAACTATAATGGTTTAACTATTAGTACTGTAAATGTGTAGAATGTGTGATCTTTTCAGGTATATCTCCTTCAGTTAAAAAGACCAATGAAAAAAAAGAAACCAACTGAAAACAGTGATTCAGATTTTGAAGAAAGAACTATTGATAAATATAAGATAGAAAATAAGGAAGATAAGGGGAAAAGGCTTGCAGTAAAACATAGATTCTGATGACTATTTTCAGTCAAAAAAGAAGGCAAAAACAATAGATAATATGATCGTTTGTTATCCACAAGCAATTCAACAAAAGAAGCCAAAAAAGGCTAATCAGGAAACAATAAAATACAAAATGTCACCAAGAAATCTCCAAAAGGTCCTAAACAACTTAAGCCCTCAACAAGAAAAGCGTGTTCGAGAAATGGGATTTTGTGATTTTCCTAATAACTTCAACATATATTATATTCCATCAACCTTAGGTCTGTTTTTAGCTACCAATTTTGATTCAGAAACACGCACTCTAGGAATGGGAGATGGTAGGAAGATAAAGTTTACAAAACAACTTGTGCATGATATGCTTGGGATACCAATGAGTGATATCCCTGTTGAAACTCTAAAAGAAAAAAAATCTATTAGAGCCTACGACTCAGAGATGGAGAAGAAAGGTGAAGCATATTGTCGGTAATGATAAGAAAATCGGAGTTTCAAAATTGGAATCATTTTTGACTAAATGCGAACAAGCCAATTGGGTATTCGATGTTGGTTTCCTATCACTGTTCTTCTCAATAATCGAAGAAGGTAATAAAGATGGAACGATAAATGAGAGGCTTATTCCATTTATTGGGAATAACACTGATAGGATTGCAAATATGGATTGGTGCTCATATGTATTAGAATGTTTGGTGAGGGAATGCACCAGTTTTGATTCAAGTAGCACCTTCAGTGGACCATTGGTTTTACTCAAAGTAAGTACTAACTGAAACGTAAATGCTGTAAGTTTTAGACTTAACTGCTGTAAATGTTTTACTTAAAATGCAGTAAAAATTTACTTTATAGTTTATAAAATTTTACATAAATTTTCAACAACTAACTACTAATATATATTTTTTTGGTGCAGCTTGTGTATTCCAATTCAACTGTGTGTAAAAAGGTAAAGGTCGAAAAAACAGTCCCTGCGTTCAAAGCATGGAATCATCAATTAATGAAAGCTAGAGAATCTCTTGAACTTAAGAAAGGAGGTTTTGGACGTTTACAAATCGTTGATGGTTTAGAATGGATTGAGCCAAAGAAGAAAGATACCAAAAAAAGAAATTAGTGAATTTATCAGGTATACAAAAAAATATAAAAAAATATTCTTGAAATTTTGTTTTTATATAATAATTTATTTTGTTGCTGTTGTAGAAGATGAAGAAGAGTTTTCAGAAGAAGAACTTGAAGAAGCTAAAGATTTTTCATCTAAAACTTTTAAGGTAATAATTTTGTATGAAATATATGTTACTTAAGATGATTTGGTTAAAAAATTAACTAAAATTCAGTAGATTATCCGGTCTTAAGGCTCACACAATCAAAAAATATTTGATGCATGTGGCTCACTAGCAACAAGCTCGAAAACCTAGTGGGAGCCTTTTGATTCCCCATATTGGGAAGACTCCTTCTTTGTAATGAGGATTGAGAACTCGGTTGTTTGAGAATGATAGTTTCGATGTTATTTTTTACAAGTTATGAAAGTGATTTGGCAAAAAAAACAATTTAATGCATTAACTTTAAATGCTTTTTTATTTTATAAGGAATGTGCGATACAGTAAAAGCTAATCTACAGCAAGAAATTAAGTTGATGGAAGATTCTAGTAGAAAATTGGATCTTGCTTTTAGATACTATCCCGAGTCCGAACGGTTAAAAAAACTTGTACAACAAAGAAATAAGGTTTTCATAGTTTATTATAAACATAAGTAAGGTGATGTGGAAGATGAAAATGATGATAGTGAAAAGGGGAATGGAGATGAGGATGATGAAAATGATGGTAGTGACGACGGGAATGGAGATGAGGATGATGATATTGATGATGAAACTGACAATGATGATGAATTAGATGATGACGAAGAAGATGACGATGATGATTCATTAGATGATGATGATGATGCATTAGATGATGATGATGATGCCAGTAAAGGGAAATGTTGAGGATCAACATGATGATGTAGAAAAAGGAAATGTTGAGGATCAACATGATGGTATGTCTATAACCTTCAAATTATATTTTTCTATGTTGTACTAAATAATTTTTTGGTAATAATATATCTACAATGCTATAACATTATTACGTTAATTGGTAGGGTTTGCAATTTTAAAATTCTAACAATGTAAAAATATGCAGATAATGGCGATGATGAAAAAAAGAATAAAAAAGGTGGTGACGATGTAAATGAGGAAAAGAAAGATGAGTATGATTGTAAAAATACTGGTGAGGGGCCTCAAAATCTGATTGCAGGTCAAAACATGGGCATTGTACCATTTGATTATACTTATTTCACTCAGACAACTCCTCCAGAAACACAATCTTCAAATGAAACTGATAAAAATGCTCGGATAGCTTATATCGTAGAAGAACCTTCAAAAGATAGTGATGAAAGTTTGTTGAGTTATCTAAACACTAGACTTCCCGCAATAGAAACTTTATCACAAACGAAGGAAGACGAAAAAGGATATCAAATCAACAAACGAAGAAAGATTGATCCTGAAGATGATTTGGGTATCTTGGGTGATAAAGTTGTTGATTATGATGTAGGTCAACCAGGGTTGGATGCATTTGATTTGGTTGAAAATATGACCGATAATATTTGGACTTGTACCACAGATGTTTTACAAAATCTTAACACTCCTTCCTTTCGTCCTAAATTAAGTAATCTGAAATTAAGCCTAATACAAAACAATGAAGGACATTTTGAGGCAAGAAAAATGGATGAAGGAAATACAAGTGTCAAAGAAAAAAGTGTTGAAGCTCATGAAGTTGCTGAATTGCCTCAAGAAACATCTATTGAAGCTAATAAAGTGGCTGAAGAAACTAAAATTCTTGAAATTCCTAGAATGGCTTCAATACTTGTTAATGCAGTCCAAAACACAGAGACTAAGACGCCAATGTTCAAAAGTAGTGTTAAAGATAAGAATTCAGAAAAAGGCAAAGAGGAAGTGGTTAGTATTGCAGTTCCAGAACCCTCAAATGAAAGTGATTTTAAAAGGCCTATCAGAAGAATGAAAAGAGGCACTGAAGTATTAGAAGATGCGGTTTATAGGATAGACTCAAGTCAAAAGGTGTCACCATATCACGATAGGAAATTCATCCAGCCATACCATTTACTGAAGATGAAATAAAGGTTATAGAATATGTATGGAGTGGCAGTTGTCCTTAAGGGTTAGTTTTTACTGCATTAACCTTTAATAAATAACTGAATTGCATATTATAAGTATATTTTTTTTGTGATTTGGTAAAAGTTAACTGAATTCCTTTTATAATGCGCATGGAATTAATATTCAGTGGATTGGGAATAATAGTTGAATGTATATGGTTCTTGAGTCTTTATCCAAACATCCTAATTTCATCAAATATTCTTGACCTATGGAGTCTTGTTCTGGCGTATGAGGAGAAATTCAAATCGAGCGTCTCATTTAACTCTAATCTATACTGCAGTACAGGAATGCTGGTGAGTTTTTTGTCAATATATATACTTAAAAAATTGAATTTTTATAGGTTGTAATTTTTTTGTGATTATATACAGCCTCCGACTCTAATTGAACAGAAAAAGGATGACGAACACCTGAGAGAAGTTTTTGATGATAACTTTGAGTCTGTTTTATAGAATTCAAAGAAAACAAATTTGAATAACATTAGTATGGTAAGTCATAAATAACATCTATTACTAAAACTATTCAAAAATTATTTACAGCATTACACTTAAATTTTTACAGCATCACTATGTTTTAGTTAATAATATTTTACTGAATTATCTACAGGTTATGATTCCTTGCATTCAGATGATAGATGATGTAAACCATTACTATTTAATATGCTTCAATATGTTATCTGCTGAAATAGAAATCATGAACAACCTTAATGATGATTCTGAGGATCTTGATGACAGATATGGCCCTTATGCCATGATAATGGTAATTTTTTTATTTATGTATCTCATTTGGATAAACATTTATGTATTAATAAATACTAGTTTTTTATAACTGATACGAGTTAAATCTCATATCAAATTAACCATATTAAACCCTAAAACACATGGAAAATACCTAACTTTTGTGCTATAAAGCAGAATTATGTGGTGTGTTTTATGTTTGTGCTTAAATATGTAACAAGGATACATTTTCAAGCAAACAAGAAGAAATCAAGCTTATTTATGATGAAAAAGACAAGAGAAGGATCAAAGATGACAAGACTTTAAAGATGAGGGACCTATCTTGACAACATTCTAAAGTTGAGGGACTTAAAGTGCAATTTAGACAAAGTCAAGATTCAAGTCAAACCTGGTCAACTATAAAGTCAACCAAGTCAAAGGGCTAAAATGAACAAGAATGCAAGTTGAAGGACTGAAAATGCCATTGGAATGAAGATTATAGCTCATTTTGATATTCTACCAAAGTCTAAGGGCTTAAAGTGTCAAAAATGCCCCAAGTTTGGTCATGATCCGTGTCAACATGCTTACAACCAATCAGAATACAAGAAAAAGGAAACATGAATCACCAGCTCATTGGCCAGCTCACCCATTCATTAAATGAGACGATTCTGCTACAGTGCGGTCCACTATCTCTTTTTGGACCAATCAGTGTTAGCCATGCAATAAACCCTTTTATCCAGTTCAGATAACGATCCGTGTGACATAATTTCACCCAACCACATCACGACACGTGTCAATTCCTTCTTCAAACAAGCCCAGAACGTGGATTCATCTACAATGCGTTTTACAATAAACTTTCTACATGAAAAGTGCTCGGTTTGAGAAGACGGATCCAGATATACAAGTCAATTAAGCTGAGGATCAAAGAAGAAGAAAAGCCCTTTTGGTGTTCTTGATGAGAATTTGCAATTTACCATAAAAAGGACACCTGGCAGCATTTGATTGGTGGCAACACGTCAGAATTCCTCTCCTCACTTCATCTCAACTTCTATGAATAGGGCTTTAGTCTTCCATTTTAAAACAAGTAGCTAAGTGTGAAAACACACACACCTTAGATTCTCTCTCTCATTTCTGTTAATCATTCAGTTAGTAAACTTCTCTCAAGAATTTGACACACTCTTGAGAGTTAGTTGTAGATTCAGTTAGGCAGTTGTAACAAATTTACCTTCTTTAATCAATAAAAACATAAAAAACATTCATTTCCTCTTATCATTCTCATTTCAATTACTTAATCCTTCTATCCTGTTGATGTTTGTGTTTCCAATTGATCATAACTGATCAATAGAGTTTGTTTGAGGAGATTTTGGAAGATTACATTCAGTTTCATAGCAAGAGCAGTCTTTTCCAGTTCCTGAGTAGCAGATTTGTAGCAGTTGGTTTAATGTGTTCAGAAAGAGCTTTTGGAGGTGATAAAATGGTGTATGGTTGTGATCTAATGGTGTTCTTATAGATTTGAGTTGGCTCAGCGCCACACTCCTCCATCAAAGGAGGCCTTAGCTAAAAGGTTTGCTGAATTCTATTTTTAAATTCCACTAAAAAGTTGATTGCATGCTCAATTCTAGTGTAAACATAATTTGCTGCTCTGATCATGTGCTTTGGTTTGATTTAGTGTAATTCTGATAGACTTGATAGCTTTTTAGTATTTTTGTAGCCTTTAGTCTTGTGTTACTTGATTCTGTTCTGAATTTCATCAGTTAAGTGCTAGTGAGTGCAGATTGTTTTCAAGACTGTTTATAAGTTTGATTTTAGTCTAAGAACTATTCATTTTACTCATCAAACATGATTTGATATCAAACTTGGTTTACTTCAATCTTTTATTTAAAATTTGTTTGTTAAAGTTCATAACAGACTTGATCACTAGTGTTTGGATCTGTCATGTTTTTGTAAAACAAGTTGGTAAATCTTGTTGAGTTTTGTTCATCCTAATTCAGTAAATCAGTAGGAGTAAGTGTGTTCAATTTTATGGTCAAAGCTAAGGTCAAACAGGCAATTGGTCAAGAAAAAGTTTGGGTCCAAGTCTTTGTTATTTTTCATCAGAAAACTTGCAATTTGCAATTACTTGTGATTTGTTCAATTCTCAACCAATTTCCTTGAATCAAGTTCCGAGCTGTGTCTTAATATCCAAAGTTTACTTTTGTAGAAGGAAATTATATAGTTTAAAGAATTCAACTAGAAAACAGCTTTTTAATAAGCTCTTGAGCAAAGTCAAGTTTCTGTAATATTGAGCTAACTGTTTTCTTGTAGAGCAAAATCTACTTCACAAAAGTGCTAATTTTCTTTCATATTCTTGTTTAGAAACATGTCCTGAGTAAAATCTGAGCTTTTTAGCTTTTTCCATTTTTGGTCAACAAAAGTCAAATAAGCTACATTTCAGCTTAATTCCACTTTCCTGCTTATTCACTTGATCATTTTCAAAAAGAAAAGACATTCCATACTCTTGATAAGCTGTTTAACAAGTTTGAGTTTTAAAATCTGAATGTGCATGTCTCAATTTTCATTTAGCTTATTCATGGCTTATTGGTTTGAGCTTATTTGAGTTTTACTATGTTTCAAGCATTTTCCTTATACAAGTCTAAGTGATTTTCAATTTCAAGTCTTTTAAAACTTGTTTGAGATTATTTGGTTCAGTATTAAGCTCAAACGAGCTTATTTCTTTGTTAAGCCCGTTTTTGTTAAATAGTTCCTTTTAATTGCAACTTGGTCCTTGTAGTTTGTTGATGTTTGAAATTGTTGCTAACTGGCTAGTAATTAGGGTTTGCAATTGTTAAGTCCTTTATCTTTTAACTACTTGTCATTTTCAGTTAGTTAGTTTGTTATTTTGTTATTGTTAGTTACAAAGTTGTTAGAAATTACATTTTTAGTCCTTTTACTTTCTGAATTTTACATTTCAAGCTTAGTAGTTTAATTTCTTTACAATTTTGAGCACATTACTTTCATACATTTACATTTTGTCTTTTTGTGAATAAAAATTTGGTAATTGCTAAGTGTTTTACGGATACGTAGTTTAATATTTTTCACCAATTTTTACATGTTGTTTGAATTAGACATAGAATATCCAAAAAAAACCTATCAACCAAGAACAATTATAAGCTTGAGATTGTTAGGACTTTCAATTGGTTAAGAATCGAGAGAAACCAACTTCAATATACTCAATTTCAATAACATTCAAAATTTTATTATAATTTTTTTTAACTATAACAGGTAAATTTTTTTATTGCATTACATATAATTTTACAGCATTGTTTCCCCTTACATTGTTTATGCACCTTTAGGTGGTTCTTTCCTATTGGTGTTATTTGTTTTGTAATAGTTTAGTAGGATCATATGGCATGTCATATGATGTAGTGGTTGTTCAGGCATTTGCTTGAGGTTAATGTAGCATTGCAGCTACATTCCATTATACTTCAACGCCTTTGGGAATATATTTGACCGGGGTTTGTTTCCCCTTTACCAAAAAATATATAATTTTACAGCATTAACAGCAATCTTGTATTTTTTTCACAGATCAAATTATTCATTGCTTACCTAGAAAGTGTAAATCATCAAAAACATGCTGCATTCATGAAGGCCGTCCCAAGAGTCTTGAAGATGACTTGGAGGACAAGAAAAAATGCTGTCGACTGTGGTCTTTTTGCTATGAGGCAATTGGAGATGTACGTCGGTAAAGAAATATGGTTGATGACAATGCCAGATGAAAATAGAAATCAAAAAACAACTATTAATACTCTTAGAGCAAAGTACTTAGCAAAGATTCTGTTGTTGCCTTGTAACCTTTGGAGAAATGAGTTACTCAAAGCGGCGGACCAACATTGGAAGAAGCAACAAAAGAAACAAAAGATTATACGTGGTTTTAATGTGAAAGTCAATATTGGGCTCATGAGGAAGTTTGAAGCAAGAATAAATAAGGCAATCTAGGAATGAAATTTAATGAAATTATGTATAAACTTTTGAAGAATTTTATTATGTAAAGTTTACCCAAAACATAAAGTTTGTTTATGTTGTAATTTTATTTTAGCTTGGCCTAAGTACATTGTAAATGCCACTCTGTTTATCTAAAATTTATTTTGGTTATCCTCTTCTGTAATACAGTAGATAATCTTTATGATTTGGTAAACTTCTAATGGAAAGAAGTAGATTTTAAAGCATTATACCTTTATATTTTAAAATATTTAAAAGAAATCTGATAAAATGGTATATTGATTTGGTAAAATCTGATAAATTTATATATTGATTTGGTAAAAAATGATATAATTGTATATTAATTTGGTAAATATTTCAATCTTTAGGGGCAAATTAGTAATAACGTTCCGAGAATGTCTCATTTATGGTGAATAAACGACCAGCTACCTATTAATCTATTAAAATTAAATATTGATTTGGAAAAATCCAATAAAATTGTATATTGATTTGGTAAATATTACAAACTTTAGGGGCAAATTAGTAAATAACTAACCGAGAGCGTCTCATTTATGGTGAATAAACAACCACGTAGCTCTTATTTTTACCAACGACTACATATATCTCCAATATTTCTCTCTCCCCAAGTTTACACACATTAGATCAAAACCAGATCAAAACCAGATGCATAAATTTTGAAATGCATCAATAAAAAAAGATGGTGAATAAGAATCTGAAATCTTGTACTCCTCCTCGTAAATTAATACCTCTATTTATTTATTTTCGATATTATTTATGTTTATAATAATCTGATTCGAACTATCATTTCATGTATCTAGAAAATAGGAAAAGTGTTAGACTGATGATAAAACAAAGAGTAGATTATGGAAACAGTAAAAAAAAGTCGCCTGAAAAATCTATAACTATATCATCCAGTAAGTGATTTTTTCTACATCTTTATTTCAATGCGATGTGTTAAAAATTTCACTCTAATGCTATAGATTCCAAGTTAGGTTCATATGAATGATTTAGGTTAGCCGTTGTCTAAAGTATGATAAAATGTGAGTTTTCATGCTTGAAAATCACTGTAATATGTTAAAATTTGTACTCTAATGCTCTAAAATCCGAGTTAGGTTGATATGAATGAATTAGGTTACATATTCTTAAAATTTTGAATAAATGATTGTTTATATGCTTGGAAATCAGTTTGATGCGATAAAAATTATACTCTAATGCTCTAAAATGTGATTTAGGTACATATGAATGGTTTATGTTAGCAGTTGTCAAAAGTATGATTAAATGTGAGTTATCATGCTTGAAAAACACTATAATGTGTTAAAATTTGTACTCTAATGCTCTAAAATCCGAGTTAGATTCATATGAATGATTTTAGTTAGCCGTTGTCTAAAGTATGATTAAATGTGAGATTTCATACTTGAAAATCATTGTGATGTGTTTAAATTTGTACTCTAATGCTCTAAAATCTGATTTAGGTTGATATGAATGATTTATGTTAAATGTTGTTTAAAGTTCGATTAAATGTGAGTTTACATGTTTGAAAATCATAGTGATGTGTTAAAATTTGTACTAAATTATGATTAAATGTGAGTTATCATGCTTGAAAAACACTATAATGTGTTAAAATTTGTACTCTAATGCTCTAAAATCCGAGTTAGATTCATATGAATGATTTTAGTTAGCCGTTGTCTAAAGTATGATTAAATGTGAGATTTCATGCTTGAAAATCACTATGATGTGTTAAAATCTCTACTCTAATGCTCTAAAATCCGAGTTAGGTTGATATGAATGATTTATGTTAACTGTTGTTTAAAGTTTGATTAAATGTGAGTTTATATGTTTGAAAATCAAAATGATGTGTTAAAATTTGTATTCTAATGCTCTAGATTCTGAGTTAGATTCAAAGGAAAGATTTAGGTTAGCTGTTGTTCAAGCTTTGATTAAACGTGAGTTTATATGCTTGAAAAACACTGAGATATGATAAAAATTGCACTCTAATGCTATAGAATCAAAGTTAGTTTCATATGAATGATTTAGGTTAGCCGTTATCTTAAGTATGATTAAATGTGAGTTTTCATGCTTGAAAATCACTACGATGTGTTAAAATTTGTACTCTAATGTTCTAAAATCCGAGTTAGGTACATATGAATGAATTAGGTTACATATTGTTCAAATTTTGATTAAATGATTGTTTATATGCTTGAAAATCAGTTTGATGTGATAAAAATTGTACTCTAATGCTCTAGAATGTGATTTAGGTTCATATGAATGATTTATGTTAGCTGTTGCCTAAAGTATGATTAAGTGTGAGTTATCATTCTTGAAAAACACTTTAATGTGTTAAAATTTGTACTCTAATGCCCTAAAATCCGAGTTAGATTCATATGAATGATTTTATTTAGCCGTTGTCTAAAGTATGATTAAATGTGAGATTTCATGCTTGAAAATCACTACGATGTGTTAAAATTTGTACTCTAATGTTCTATATGAATGAATTAGGTTAGATATTGTTCAAATTTTAATTAAATTAGTGTTTATATGCTTGAAAATCAGTGTCATGTGTTAAAATTTGAACTCTAATGCTCTATATTCCGAGTTACGTTTATATTCATGATTTTGGTTGGTTGTTGTTCAAAATTTGATTAAATGTGAGTTTACATGTTTGAAAATCACTGTGATGTGTTAAAATTTGTACTTTGATGCTCTAAAATCCAAGTTAGGTTCATATGAATGATTCAGGTTAGCTGTGACAATCCGTCAATTTATGGTTGATATTTTATTCTCAAGTATGATTTGAAAACATTATTTTAATGTTATAATATGAACTCACTCATTTATGAGAAGAAATTTGGGTTTACGTCTTGAAGTAGCATCGACTACGTCTAAATCAGAGAACTCTACCTTACGTGCTTACGTTTACACACACCGTCGTTATGACAATCCGACATTTCAGGAAATAAATTTATTCTCGAATATTATTTTGGAATTTTAATTTGTGTTGGTTCATAAACTCACAAATTTACGAGAAGAAATTAGAGCTTACATGAATAATTTAGCGTCTTTTACGATTAAACCGGAAACCCTAGGTTTACGTATTTACGTTTTTGAACTCCGTTTTTAATGAGACAATTTTTATTAGATTCGTTTTGTGCCGTTGATTCATAATTTATAAAAACGTTTTTCGTAAAACGACCCGAGGGCACGCAAATCGAGGAAACTAGAATCGAGGAATACCCGTAAATTAGTGGGATGAGACAAGTATACACTTGCCTCACCCCACTATATGGGACGACTAGACACATGACACTACACCCATGAGGTGTCAAAACTTCACAAACAAGCTTAACACTTGTTATGTAAAGTTTATAAAACCATTACCTAAAACCATTTCTCATTCCAACTCACATGCAAAACCACTAATCCTCTCTCTTTCCCTCTCCTCTCTCCCGTCCCAAACTCAACACAAACACACTTATTTGATCTATTTTTACCATAAAATCATGTGTTATTCATACCTATGATGAAGAATTCTTGAAGCTCTATTTATTGTTGGTCATTTTAACATCCAAGGAGGTGATTTGTTTGTGTCCTAGGGCTGATTTTCCATGAGAATTTTATAAAGATTGGTGATCTTAAAGTTGGTGTTGGTTTATCACAAGTTTTGTGATCAAAATCCATGTCTTGATCATAACCTTCACAATCTTGGTTGGTTTCCGTGATTGAAGCACGTACCGTACATCCAAATCGCCGATAACCGCCTTTCCCAATCAACGTGAGTTCATAGCCTCACACTCTTTTAAATGTTTTTATGAAATGTTTTATAAACCCGCGAGGGAGATAACATGTTAGTTTTGATAAAATAGGACACCATTCGTCCCGATTATTTGCTTGTTGATTTGGACCCGGATGATTGTATGACCCGATGAACGATTATATGACCCGATAAATGAAATGAAATGGATTATTAAAGTTAGGTTATGTCACTAAAAGTCCCATTAGCATGAATTTTGAACTATCGGGATTTGGTAGACGCTTGTGCATATAATAGTACTATTTAGGGAAGATCACCCCAGTTCGCGCCTTGACGGTTGATCCCCGTCGTGCCACATTGATTGGTAAGCGAATTTATGTATGAGAAGATTTATACAAGCGTGATTATTGTGACGACACGCTGTTTTAGATGGGAAAATGAGTATCGGGTTAGCTACCCGTTGTTTGTTAAAGTAAGGTAACAATGTCATGCGGCTTATAATAATCCAAATAACGAAAATACTGCTATACGCATTGAATTACGATATATTGCCTGACTAGCAATACGGGGTCTTATTATGATATTATGTTCGTGTTTTGGTTTTACATAACCATATTCATATAACGGTTTTTATTTAACTCTATACAACGTTATAAAACGTACTGTATGATGTTTTTACGACATTGGTTCGTATAATGGTTTTGAAGGCAAAAGCCTATATTATGATTTTGACAAAGATTTGTATAAAATGTTTTTGGCTTATTTTATGGCCTACGACAAAGGATCGTACAAAATGATTTTCGGTAATAATTTTATACTGATGATATATTAATGGATATCATTAAACTCTATGAATTCACTCGGCGTTTTCGCTAACCTTTTCTTTTAACGTGTTTTATCTCAGGTACTTGAAGGTAATTCTCGGGAAGACGACAAGAATTTATGGCCCACACTTAAATAACAATTTCCATTCAAATGTTTTGTAAAATTGTATGAAATACTATGACTTGGGACCTATCTAACTTGATATTTATGAATGTAAAATGCTTTATTATTAAACGACGCGATTTTTAAGCGTTGTCTATGATTTGAGTAATGTGCTATCCCGTAACACCAACGACTCTTCCACTGAACAAAAGTATGAATATTTGGGGGTGTTACATTAGCTGTTGTCTAAAGTATCATTAAATGTGAGGGACCAAAAAACCCTAAAAACATCAATGGCTGCCGAATATTTCCCTTCATCTCATAATCTGATTTTATTTTTCCTTTAATCTGAGTATCTTATAATGATGCTGTTTTCTCGATTAATCTCTGATTATTCTTGAGTTAACAAAGTCCTTATTTGGGTTGATTGGTTTTAGGTTTAATTAAATTGGGTTTCTATTTAAATTTATTCTGCCGTCATTGATTTGCTTTTGTTTGATGTTCCGTTGGTTGCTTTCAGTCGGTTAAGTCAATTATATCTTTTTGGTCGGTTAATCAATCTATAAAGTGTGGCATCACGTGTATACTATTGACTTTTGTTCGCTTTTGTTTTTGATGGTCTAGCATTAATTGTTTTAGGGTTTCGGTTGGTTAATTGTCTAGCATTTTTTGTTTGGTTGTGGATCGATTGTTTATTTAATTTTTTCGTAGCTTTTGGTTTTTTGTAGGCTGTTTCATTTACTATGGTGGTGACTGATGCGACTAAGGGTTTATCAAACCCTAATTCGGTTGTTGATACAGTAAATGGTGAACGACTGAACTTGAATGTCGGGTCATTAGAGGATGTTGAAAAACTGTTCTCGATCTCTCTCAATACGGTGGAAGTGATTAGTAGGTTTATGAATGATGTCCAAAATAACAAATATGAATTCTTGAAGCGAATGACTACTGAGCAATGGACAAAGACTCTTGACATCGTATGTGCACACCAAGTGGAGTTGGAGAGCAGTGTTAGAACACTAAAACGTCAACATGTTAATGCTACCAATGCTGGTGTGCGTGATGATGCCAGGGATCCGCCTATGAGCACTACTTTTGGACATGATGCTAAGGTTACACCAGATTTATCTAATATCACAATGCGTATGTCCTTCGATCAGCATAAAGAGGTGAGTGTCTCATCTCCTACGTTTAGTAAATTGGTTAATGATGAGCTATCGTTTGAACAATTGGATATAAACTCTAATGAGAGGAGTAATGTATTTGACTCAAATATGGATGATTTCACGTTTTCTAATCCAAGTGATCAAGTGATATATGTCGAGGAAACTGTTAAGGAATGTCCTATTGTACAGTCGGTGGATATTGGTGGTCCATCTAACTCCTATGCAGCTGTTGCTAGTTCAAGCCAACAAGCTTCACCTGTTGCTCGTGTTAATATAGGTTCTGCCATATCTGAAAACAGGTTTGAGGGTGCTCAGGTATCTATTCCACGTAAAGTGGTTGAGAAGGTTAATACATGTTTTCATAATACGCTCTAAGGATACTTTATTGGTAAACGAATGGCATTTCCAGTGGTTGAGTATTGTGCTAAAACTAATTGGGCTAAATTTGGGTTAAAAAGGATCATGATGAATTCCAATGGTTTCTTTTTCTTTCAATTTGATGCACAATCTGGTTATGAAGCTGTGTTGGAAGGTGGACCATGGATGATTCGTAATTCTCCCATTATTCTTAAAAGGTATACTATGAAGACTAGCCTTCGTAAAGAAGAATTTACCTGTATTCTTGTGTGGGTTAAACTTCATGATGTGCCTCTTCAAGTGTTTGAGGAAGAGGGTATTAGTCTGATTGCTACATATCTTGGTAAGCCTATTATGCTTGATTCTTTTACTAGCACTATGTGTAAGGAATCTTGGGGTCGTAGTAGTTTTGCTCGCTGTTTAATTGAAATTAAATCTGATTGTGATTTACATGAGACAATTACTATTGGTGTTCCTGATTTGGAGGGTGAGGGGTTTACTAAGGAAACTATTAAATTTGAATATGAGTGGAAGCCGCCTTGATGCCCTACATGTAATATCTTTGGTCATACGGCTGAAACTTGTCCTAAACGTGTTATCCCTAAAGTGGCCCCTACAGTTATACATGAACATGATGATGGATTTCAACAAGTTCGTAGTAGAAAGCATAACAACAAAGGAAAGCAAGGAAGCTAAATTCCGAGAGGTGTCCCGTTAAGCAAAGGCTTCCAGGTTGGTACTCCTTTTACTTTTAGTCCGAAGTCGTCTACTTCTGGTGCTCATATACATGATAACTCATCTAATCCTGGTAAGACTTCGAATGCATCTAAACATGATAATAGCAAAGTTGATAGTGGTACCAAATCTGGGTTGCATACTAATAGTTCAAATAAAGGTAAATCTGTGGTGAGTGGCGTTTCTACTTCGAATTCATTTGGAACTCTTTCAGGGCATATAGGTGACCTAAGTGGAGATGATGATGATGAGGAGGTTGAAAACATTTATGATGAATCTGCTAATCTTCTTAATTCTTAATCAGGGGCAAGCACTCCTGCCATGAATGTTTTAAATGTTTAGTATAGCCTCATGAAATATAAGGGGTCTGAACCAATCCCCTAAAAGAATAGAGGTTCCTCAGGTTATTAATGAAAATAATCTGAGTGTTTGTGCTATCTTGGAGTCTCATGTTGATGCTTCGGGTGTTTATGATATGTGTCGTAAGATTTTTAGCAGATGGAAGTGGACGTCAAATGGTGGTTTGTGTCCTAAAGGGACACGTATAATTCTTGGCTGGAATGATGATAATGTGGATGTTATGGTGTTGTCTCAAACAAGTCAAGTTATGCATTGTCACGTTAAAACGCGTATGGATAACCGTACTTTGTTCTGCTCTTTCGTTTAAGCTGATAACTACTATATCCATCGGCGTGTTCTTTGGAATAATCTGGTTGCTCATGCTACTTTTATGCGGGATAAGCCATGGGCTGTTTTGGGTGATTTTAATGCTGCTCTTAATATTGAGGATCACTCATGCGGCAGCTACACTCCTAATATTGCCATGCGGGAATTCAAGGAGTGTGTTAATCTTATGGAAGTTATGGACGTTAATTCTACATGTTTACATTTTACTTGGAATGAGAAACCACAAGGTGATGATGGTATTCTCAAAAAGATTGATCGGATTATGTCTAACATTAAGTTTCTTGATGAGTTTCCAGGATGTTTTGCGATATTCCAACCTTACAGGATTTCTGACCATTCTCCTTGTGTGTTACGAATCCCTACAATTAGCAAACCTAATCCTAAACCTTTTAAATTCAGTAATTTTCTTGTGCATAAGGAGGGTTTTCATGCAGTGGTAGCTAACGGATGGTTGGCAAATGTTCATGGTTGTGCTATGTTTAGGCGTTAAACGCTTAAAAGGTTTAAAGGCTCCGTTTCGTAAACTGATGTTTGAACAGGGTAATCTTCATAATCGTGTTTCTAGACTACGTGTGGAATTAGATGCTGTTCAACAAGCCCTTGATAGAGACCCATCCAATGTGCTGTTGAAAGATGAGCATGCTCATTATCTAGTTGCTTTTAAGGAAGCTTCTTTTGATGAGGAACGCTTCTTACGTCAGAAATCTAAAATTGAATGGCTTGATGCAGGTGATTCAAATACGGCTTATTTTCATAACTCGGTGAAGAGTAGGGCGGCTCGTAATCGTATTGAAATGGTTCGTGATTCTCATAATGTGCTCCATGATGGAGACGCTGTGCCTGGAGCTTTCGTTGCTCACTACGAGCAGTTTCTTGGTCAGGCAAGTGTTTCAGGTTCGTTTAATACGTCTGATTTGTTTGTTCGAAAGCTTGGTGATCAGAAATCTGCCCATATGGTTAGACTCATCTCTGATTCTGAAATTAAGAGTGCATTATTCTCCATGAGAGATGATAAAGCGCCTGGGCCGGATGGTTTTACTGCTGCGTTTTTTATGAAGTCTTGGGATATTGTGGGTGATGAGTTTACATGTGCTATTCGGGAGTTTTTCTCTAATGGAAAACTTCTTAAAGAGGTTAATCATACTATTATTGCTCTTATCCCTAAGGTTTCTGTTCCAAATAAGATTACTGATTATCGCCCCATCTCTTGTTGTAATGTTATTTTCAAATGCATTAGTAAAATTATTGCTAACCGTATTAAAGGGGATTTGGGCGATTTGGTTAATATTAATCAATCTGCTTTCGTTCCGGGGCGTAGGATCTTGGATAACATCTTATTGACGCAAGAGCTGATGAGGAATTACCACAGAAATTTTGGTCCTCCAAGATGTGCTTTTAAGGTGGATATTCAGAAAGCTTATGATACGGTGGACTGGCAGTTTCTGCGTAACATTCTAATTGGTTTTGGATTCCACCATTTAATGGTTGCTTGGATTATGACGTGTGTTTCTACTACTTCATATTCCATTTGCGTAAATGGTAATTTATATGGCTGGTTTCAAGGAAAAAGAGGTCTCAGGCAAGGTGATCCGTTATCTCCATATCTTTTCACGTTGGTCATGGAGATCCTTTCACTTATGTTGCAGCGGAGGGTTCTTAATGCAGAGGTTTTTTATTTTCATCACCGTTGTGAGCAACAACGTATTATCAACCTCTGTTTTGGAGATGATCTTTTCTTGTTTGCTAGGGGTCACTTGGACTCTGTGCAGGTTATTATGGATGCGTTGGAGGAATTTAAGATAGCTTCAGGTTTGGTCCCAAGTATCCCAAAGAGCACAGTTTTCTTCTGTAATGTAGCTACTACTGTTACAAGTAGTATTTTACATATCATGCCATTTGCTGAAGGCGAGTTACCTGTCAGATATCTTGGTGTTCCTCTCATTTCGTCCAGGCTTCTATATAGGGATTGTAAAGTCCTTGTTGAAAAACTTGAGACTAGAGTTCATGATTGGCGCAATAAATTTCTTTCTTTAGCAGGAAGACTCCAGTTAGTTCGTTCAGTTCTTTCATCTATGCATATCTACTGGGCGTCTGTCTTTATTTTACCTGTTTGGATTATTCATGATTTGGAACAGCTTATGAGAGGCTTCTTATGGTGTCAAGGTGAAATGAAGAAAGGTAAGGCTAAAGTTGCTTGGGACTCTGTTTGTACTCCATTTTATGAAGGTGGGCTTGGTATTCGTAAGATTTCTGATTTTAATACTGCTTTAATGGTTTCTCATATCTGGTGTATTCTCACTCGTAAAGAGTCTTTATGGGTTAAATGGATTTATTCATACAAGTTAAAGGATCGAAGTTTCTGGGATGTTCCATGTATAGGTGATTTGAGTTGGGGCTGGAGAAAACTTCTACATATTCGACCACGCATTCGTCAATTTATTTGGTACAAGGTTAATAATGGTAGAATGGCTTCTATGTGGTTTGACAAATGGGCAGATTTATGTCTGTTACGGGACGTTCTTACGTTTCGAAGTATTACAAGTTGGGGCCTCTCTTTATCTAATAAGGTGAGGGATCTTATTACTGATGGTATTTGGCAGTGGCCGCAGGATTGGTATGCTAGATTTCCGAACATTATCTCTATCCCTGTCCCTGTTATTAATGATGCTCAGGATGATGATTTGATGTGGCGGGATATAAATGGGGTTCTACATCCTTTCTCAGTTTCTTTAGCTTGGGACTCCATTCGGGATAGGGCTTTGATGGTTGATTGGTATCATGCTGTTTGGTTTGCTCATTGTATTCCTCGTCACTCTATCCACTTGTGGTTAGTGGTTAGAAGAAAATTGAAGACACAAGATCGGCTTAGGCAATGGGATGTTGGCCCTTTGGTGGATCTAAGCGTCCTACGATGTCTGTTGTGTAAATTGGTTCCAGATTCTCATGACCATCTTTTCTTTGAATGTTCTTATTCTATGCAGGTCTGGTCTAAGGTTCGGGGCCTATGTGATATGGATAGCATACCCCCTCGGATTGATGATATTTTAGCCTATGTTATTCCAATTTCTAAGGGAAAGTCTTGTCCTAGCATCCTTGCCCGTCTTGTGTTAGCTGCTACTGCGTACTTTATATGGATGGAACGTAATTCAATACTTTTCAAGAAAAAGCTGTTGGCCGTTGATCAGATTGTTCAGCTTATTTGTGATACTATTCGGTTGAAGTTGATTTCATTTCGTTTTAAGAAGTTGTCTGCCAGGTCGAGTTTGCTGCTTGACAAATGGAGGGTGCCGAGCTCTAGAGTTCTTCATGATGGGAGTACCGGGTGAGGGTTGTACTCTTTTTTCCTTGTCCAAGGTTTTTGCCACTGGATTTTCTTTGGCAAGGTTTTTTAAGGAGGCAGGCTCATTTGGATATCATTTGCTCCTTTCGTGCTGTTGGTGGAAGCTGAAGACAATGTGTGACTTCATGTTTGCATCTTAGTTTCTTTCTAGTTTACTTGCATTGTAGTTCTAGATTAGTTTGTGTTTATGCCATGACATAATCACGTGTTAACATGCTGCCTGTAGCATGCGGTTAATGTGGTATCTTAGCCACATTCCTTTGTACTTCAACGCTTTTTTGGTTAATTTATTTACCGGGGAAACCCTTACCAAAAAAAAATCATTAAATGTGAGTTTTCAAGCTTGAAAATGACCGTGATGTGTAAAAATTTGTAATCTAATGTTCTAATGTATGTTCAAATTTTACTGTATCATTATATGTATTGGATGTGTAATGATGCAGTAAATTCTTACAAGTTGGATAACATTGTTGATTATTTACAGGTAAAAGCAATGAAGGACTCTCAGAACCAGAGGGATTTACTACAAGTGAAGTATCTTCCAAACGAAAAAAATATGTGTTAAAAACAAAGTTACTGGTAAAAGAGCAGCAACTGATGACATCCCAACTGATGAAGGAGGAAGCCAAACCAAAAAAAAAGAAAAAGGTTACAGCAGTCGATATTCCAGATTCAACTGAGGTACTTGACGATGCTGAACAAATTCAATCAGATAATGTTGATACATCAAAGACATATGCTCCAACTGCTGTGGTAGAGAAGGTAGCTGAAAAAGGTAAGATGATGAGAAATCGGAGGATTAATGCGAAGAAAGTGGTAGAGAAGGTAGCTGAAAAAGAATTTGCTAAAAAGAAGTTGCTAAAAAAGGCAAAGTAGTCGATATTCTAGTTTCAACTGAGGTACTTGACGATGCTGAACAAATTCAATCAGAAAATGTTGAGACATCAAAGACAGATGCTCCAACTGTTGTGATAGAGAAGGAAGTGATAGAGAATGTAGCTGAAAAAGGTAAGATGATGAGAATTCAGAGGATTAAAGAGAAGAAAGTGGTAGAGAAGGTAGCTGAAAAAGAAGTTGCTGAAAAAAAAGTTTCTAAAAAAGGCAAAACATTATTTCCCAATATCGTCCCAAGAATGTCAGTGCGTCATTTGAATCTTTTGTTAAAAGCGTGCACAACCAGACAGCTTAAGGTTATAGAAGAAATGGGGTTGGGACATTTCATCATTAATTTTGAGTATATGTCGGTTCCAACCAAGATGACATTTTGGATTATACAAAACTATGATCTTAAAACAGACACTATAAAGATGGAGGATAAAAGAAGAATAAAAGTAACCAAGGAATTAATTTATGACATTCTGGGTGTTCCGATGGGTGAAAAGAAAGTTATCTCTCTACCTAGCACAACGTCTGAAGATAAGACAACTACAGATTGGAGAGCAACAACACCCTTTGCAGGAGATGATGCAGACAGGATAAATATTTCGAAGCTTGAAGATCATGTTGCTAGCTTGACCGAAACATATTGGTTTTTCCAAGTCGGCTTTTTGGTTATTTTCTTCTCTTGTCTAGCTGAAGGGAACAAAGATGGCACTACAAATCAAAGATTCATACCATCGGTAAAACGAATGGAATAATTTCAACAATTTGATTGGTACGAGTATATTTTTGACTGTATTCGATCAGAGATCCAGGATTGGTCAGCAGGAAAAACCTTTGCTGCTTCCACAGTAGTATTGGCGGTATGTTTTTACAGCATTAACTACTAATGTATTATCTCTAAAATATGATGCAATAAATTATGAAATGTAATGCTAATATATATTTTTTGTTTTTTAGCTTATATATTGTAGTTCAACAGATTCGCCTGATCTAAAAGTGGAAAGAACATCACCTGTATTCAAAGGATGGAGTACTGAATTGCTAAAAAAAGAGAAGCACAAGAAATAGAGAGTGGAGGCTTTGGTAAACTTCTTATATTCAAAGGATTTAAATATATTGAAAAACCAAAGATCAAATTGAAGAAAGGAAAGAACGAAATAATCTACTAGGTAAGTTATAATCTTATATTAAATAAATATAGATATATGGAATCAGATGATGATTTCTAATATTAGGTTTGATCATTGTGTTAACAGAGGGTGGAAGTACTAGCCGAGAAGAGAATCTAGAACAGTTCAAAGAAAAAACTAGTCAGATAATCATCAAGTCTCTTATGTATTATTAAGTTAAAATATAAGTACCATATCTTAATGCATTAGTTTAGAAATTTTAATGAGTCAAAGTTAGATTTTAGTTAACATAGACTATTTTCTAAAAATAATTCATCATATTTTTACTGAATTAAAGTTAAAAAGTTTAGTGCATCAAACTTATTTTTTATCTATATAATTTTTTTTAATACGATAAAAAGTTTAACGCATCAAAGTTATGTTTAGCTAACAGTTTACCATTTTTCAAAAACACACAGGATATGAAGGTTTTCTTAAATGGTAACCTCATAAAGCTTATTGAAATGTTTGTGATCCTAAAAATAGCATATCTTACTAAAATAAAGATAAAAATTTCAACACATCATAGCTTAATATATATATATATATATATATTTTTTATTTTATTTTATATTATTTTTCTCAAAATAATACAAGCATAGATTATTTAAAATAAGTTAAAAAGTTTAATGCATCAAAGTTATGTTTTACTAACATTTTTTTTTTCAAAAACACACAAGATATCAAGGTTTTCTTGAATCATAAGCTCATAAAGCTTATTGAAATGTTTGAAGATCATGAGGAGAAGCTTAAAATAGCATTGAATGAATACCCAGTTGACGATGACTTCAAGGAGATTGTTCAAAAAAGAAAAACATTCTTAAAGAGAATGTATAACGATGATGATGCTTTGAATCATCAAGATAAGACTGATGCAGTTAGAGATAATGTATTGGATGAAGTTGGTTTGAATAAATATTGATGAACCTGTTGGGAATGTGGAAGTTGGGATGAATGAAGGTATAGACGCCAATGAATCTGGTAATGCTGAGCCTGTAGCAATGGATGAAGGGAATTCTACGCCAGACTCAACACCAGAATACGTAAGGTGGACAAGGTCAACAACCAAAGATAAAGCAGCAACAGCATCACCTGTTAAAGGGGAAAAAAGAAACCATCTATTGCCCCTAAAAAGACAACAAAAGGAAAAGCAGGAGAATCATCGCCCACTAAAGTAGGAAAAACCTCTAAAAGTAAATGAACAATGACACTTCCCTGGTTCTACTAATATTTTATCTAATATCGTATGTTCGGATATTGAATGTCTGTAATATAACTAGAACACCTTTAAAACTTGAATGTCTGTAGTATATTCTAATCTAGTTACATATTTAAGTAATATGTAATAACTACATTTTTATGCAACAATTTCATCACATCATAATGTTTATAAACTAGTTGGAATTATATTCTATGATATACTAGTTAACTAAAGAGTGCAAACTGGTTTATAAAAAAAATATTAAATCAACTATTTTCTTTTTGTAATTTGATTTTTTGTCAAACAGATTGTTTAAATGCTGAAATATGTTTTGAAGTGTACGATAAAGATGTCAACGAGGGATCTATTGTCATTTATGACAATTCATTCCTTGAAAATCAATCGCAAACGCTATTATTTGATAGTGAAGAAGAAGAGATGGAACTTGATAGTGAAGAAGAAGAGATGAAACTTGACACTAAAGGTGGAATGCAAGATGATGAATTACAAGATGAAAACCTAGGAGCATATGAATGAAAATGAAAAACAAACACTTGCTTATCTTGATTATTAATTTCACTGCAACATAGTGTTTTAAAACTAGTAATGCACTGTTTTACTATAATGCATGACTAGATAAAAACACTATGATGCAGTAATAAGTAATTATGCTGTAGTAAAGCAAGTTATTCTATTTTTTTCAAAAAAACTGTTGTTTAATTTCTTCTTTTAATAACAGGTTATAAAAATCTCAAAGAAGCTGGCTTTCCTTCAATTGGAATGGAAAATATCAAGAGTTTAATGACCGATTTTCCTTCAATTGAAGAAGTGAACAAAGAGTATTTTGACTACTCCGTTTTCAAACTACCTTTCTTAGCTGAATCAGAAGAGAGTGTGTCAAAAAGTTTCTTAATTGCCGAGCCACCAAAATCTCTACAAATACAGAAAAAGGGAATTATTAAAAGTTTACATAGTATGAAATTGCGGTTACCGAAAAACAACGCAAGAGAGGTTAAAGGGTAAAACACCATTGTTTGTTGTCGAACAACATGAAGAATATAAAGAGATTCTGCTATCTGGTTAACTACGAACTGAAGGAAACAAAACAACTTTTGATGATATAAGGGATAAATTAATGAAAAAGAATGTCGGAAAGTTACAATGCATGAATGAAAAATCAAATGATGAAGATAAAGGCAACAAAGAAGGAGATTTGTTAATTGCTAAAAGAAATAAGATAGAAAAAGATAAGCCTGAGCCTGCAAAAAGAAAAAGGATTATGCATGCATCGCCAATTAGCTGTATTGCTCCACCAGTTGATATGGAAAACGAAAAACGTCAAGTAAAGCTGCCTCCTTCTTTAGTGTCACCATTTTATCAACGGAAAATCATATTGGGCCAACCACTATCCGAAGATGGAAAGAAGATAGCAGAATACATATGGGGTAATAAGACACCTGAAGGGTAAGTTCTTAATTATTGCATAACATATGTTTTTTCACTGCATCAATATTACATATTTACTGCATTAATTATATTTAATTTTTAACACATAGTAGTTATTTTGAAGCATAAAAAGTCACTTTTAAACAAACTTTGAACAACATCTAACCTAAATCATTCATATGAACTTAAGTCTAATTCTAGAGCATTATATTGCATTTTTAACACATAGCAATATATGAACTTAAAATATGAACTTAAGTCTAATTCTAGAGCATTATAGTGTATTTTTAACACATTGCATTATATGAACTTAATTCTAATTATAGAGAATTATAGTTTATTTTTAACACATAGCATTATTTTTAAATTAATACCAATTAGTTATTTATTTAATCTTAAATATGAACTTAAGTCTAATTCTAGAGCATTATAGTGCATTTTTAACACATAGCAGTGATTTTCAAACATAAAACATCACTTTTAAACAAATTTTGAACAATATCTAAACTTTGACCAATATCTAAAATAAATCATTCATATGAGCATTAATCGAAAAATTAAACATACAAACCATCTCGATTCGCTGATTAATTTTTCTGATTCAAGATGATTCAGTAGGTTTGATTCAGTAGGTTTGGTATCACAGCATTATATATTTTACCTTGTCTGAAATATTGTACAGTGAGGTTTTTTTCAAGATGAATAAAAGAGTTCGAGTCGAAGGTGTTTTTTTCTTGAGCCTGTACCCTAAAATAGAAATTGCTTCACTCATATTAGACTTATGGTCTATTGTTCAAAATCACGAGGAACAAAACACAGAGACAAGCTTTCAGATGATGGAAATGTATATTGTCATACGGGAATGCTTGTAAGTAATTCAATTATATAATTTTTTTTATACACAACGTTTTACATTATGATATGCATAACGTTTTACATTTACTAAAAACAGACTAATTACACTGTTGATTCGGGGAAGACTATTGAAGAAAGAATGGATGTTTTTGATCAAAATATTTATTTTGTTTTAACTGAAGCAAAACGGAAGAATTTTGACGATGTTCATTTGGTAAGTAGATTAATTATGAGAATTAAATGATATAATTGTGATGTTCTATAGAATGAAGTTGATTAATGATAACAAAAATATCTATAGGTATTCTTTCCTGCAATAAAGATATCAGAAGATTCATCAAACCATTTCTACGTAATCTATTTCAGTATGAAGACCGCTGAAATAGACATAACTGATAACATAGATGATGACATCAATGATATACAAACAAGATATGGTGCTTTCCCATTTGCTCTGGTAAGTCTACTTTTATCTAATACTTAAAGCATTATGGTGCTACTTTTACTGCATCAAACTTATTTGTTTACATCCCTATACCTTGTGAATAATATTGATAATTTTACTGCATCATTTTTTTTATAAAATAGTGCATTACATTGCTGTATCTCATACTTTTTATTTTAAATTTGCATAGATTGATTCTTTTACAAATTACTTGGAGAGACATCATCATCTAAAATGCGCTGAAATTCTAGTTTCTGAGCCTAGCATTATTTATTTTGATTGGAAAACAAAATCCAATACTGTCGATTGTGGTGTATTTGTTATGAGGCATTTAGAAACATATCTAGGTAAAGGAAACTTTTTACATCCATTGAAGAAAGAAGGAACAATTCAGAAAACACAATTGAAGATGCTTTGTGCCAAGTACTTGGCCAAAAACCTTCTCATGGACTTTAATGTAAAAGAAAATTTGTTGAAAGAAGCACAAGCATACTTCAGGAAGAAGCCAAAAATTTCAAAGATTATAAAGGAGCATGATGTTAGATATGATAAAGCCTTGTGGAGGAAATTCATTACTACCGTCGAGAAGACACATGATAAATAGAGACCTCAGTTTTAAATCTTTTGAATTGAATTTCTAATTGTTTTTTCTTCCAATAACTTGTAAACATGAAGGTTTTTCTTTACCAATTACCATATCATAATGAATATTTTTACTGCATTACTGTGCATATTTTACTGCATTACTGTGCATATTTTAGTTATATAAAAAAGTTATAGAATATGTATGGAGTGGCAGTTGTCACGAGGGATTAGTTTTAATGCATTAAAGTTTTTCTATATCATTTGGTAAAAATCTACTGAAATGTAGTAGAAGTTAAATTTAACTATATCATAACATACCATAATGTATATTTTTACTGCATTACTATGCATATTTTACTGCATCATAGTTTAGCTATAATACATCAGATGCAATTCATCAGATGAAAAAAAAGTTATAGCATATCTATGGAGTGGAAGTTGTCATGAGTAGTTAGTTTTACTGCATTAATCATTGAAATTTTATAGCATTACTTTATAGATTACAAAAAATACAGCAATTTATTTAAATTTTTTCTATATGATTTGGTAGAACTCTACTGAAATGCAGTAGAAGTTAATTGCATCACAATGCAGTAGAAAATATAACTGTATCATACCATATCATATTGTATATTTTTACTGTATTACTGTGCATATTTTACTGCATCATAGTTTATCTATAATACATTAGTTTTAATGCATTAAAATTTGAAATTTTAAAGCATTACTTTATATATTTCAACAATTACAACATTTAGTTAAAGTTTTTCTATATGATTTGGTAAAATTCTACTGAAATGCAGTAGAATAGATAATTTATCTGTAAAAGTAACTACATCACAATGTAAAGCATCAAGTATGTAAAATCACTGCATCAAAATGTAAAAGTAACTGCATTACATTATACTTTTGAAAAAAACTAAACATATGCATTTATTTCTAGACTTCCTGTATCTCATTCTCATTTTTTTACAACTTAATTTTGAAGAATTTGATCCGAAGTATTTTTTTTTTATTATTTTTTTTATAAACCGTCACTTCATTAAAATAATAGGATTTACAAGAAATTAGTGGGCAGCCGAGATACTATCTGAGCTCCCACTCCTTTAGCTATAGTAAAACCAATCCAAAAAGTGGGGGTGCAACACGAGGACTTCCCAGCGGGTCACCCAAGCCAGTACTACTCTCGCCCAAGTACTCTATTTTTTTAATATTTTTCATTTTTATTAAAATGAAAAATATTAAAAAAATAGAGTACTTATTTTGGAGTATTTGATCTCAACCCAGATCTTCTAGGGTAAACAGCTTGATTGTTGGGAGGAACGTGTTGACTCGGAGTAGCTTGCAGATTGGCTTTCTCAGACAAACCTGTGCAAGTTCTTTTATTGTGTCCTGCTTTTTCACCACATGTACCACAAGTCCTCCTCTTGCTAAGTTCTTCAGCTGTGACTTCAGTTACAGGCTTCAACCTAGAAAAGCATCCTAGACCTCTCGCTCTCCTAAGATTTGGATTTAGTACTTTATCATTCTCATTTTCAGGCTCATTGACACCCAGCAATGCACAAACCGCAGCCTTGTTATTCATTTTTGGGACCACTGGTACATCAATTTCTGCTTGCTTGAGCAACTCTTTGATCTTATCTTTGAAAATATGCAAATTATCAACCTTGTGCACCAACCAATCAATAGTAGATTCAAAAATATGATACAGTTCTGTGATTTCAGTCTGCACTGCATCTAATACATCAATGATCATGCGACGAGAAGAACTTGAAGGCTTTACATTCTTTAACCACCGTTTATGTAAGTACTTTCGTGGAAACTCCTTTACATCATTCATTCTGAGAACATAGAATGCATGACGACAAAGAAGACCGTACGACTCGTAACGGTTACAGCTACACTCAAGCTTTATATCAGACTTACAAAACTCAACCTATAATAAAAAAAAGTATTCGCAGTCATATATACTGTTTTGCCATCATATATATATATTGAAATGCAGTAAAACAATACATTTGCAGAAAACAAATACACCGAAATGCAGTAAAGATGAACATACATGATAAAGAGGAAACTCATTTGAACCCTTAAAGATATGATACTGGCTATCACGAACAGAATATCTTTCAGTGTTGCCATTTTCCACAACAGACATAGCAATACAATACTTGTATGAATTAAACATTTCATCTTTGCACATCGAAGAAAATTGTTCTAGTAAATAACTTGCAAGCTTCTTTCTCCATTTGAAGGTCTGTTTTGAAAGCTGGCGTTTTATATCTTGAATCATGATCATTTTTCCTTTCAATATACCTTTGATAATCGATAGCAGTGTCATAATGGCTTAAGAATTCAATAAGAGTAAGACGTGGGTTGGTCCATTTTCTAAAAAAATGATTTTCACTTTCTGATCTTGAAGTTCTACGCATTAGACCAGCCATAGGAACATGCCTCAAATACGCAGGTATCCAACTTTGCCTTAGATCAAACATATCAGCCAACCACTTATTCTCGCCAAGATCAAATTCATTTATCATACAATTCCATTCTCTTTCAAAAACCTCAGGCGTAATTTGGTCTATCCACACAATGTCAGAAATAAGTCTCTTAAAATCTGTTCTACTACATAGTTCAGCACCCACCTATAATAAAAAAACAAAATAATTATAAGTAAAACATGAAATGCATTATAGTGGATATTTTACTACATTATGGTGCATATTTTACTGGATCTTGGTCTGAAAAAATTTCTGAAAAAGTTTGTTAAAATAAAATACCTTCGTGCCCAATTTCATCATAATGTGCCACATACAAAAGCGATGAACTGTATTGCAAAAAACTTCAGCTATTGCAATCTTCATTGACGGATCTTGGTCTGCGATGACAACTTCTGGAGCTTTCTCGAATGCTTCTTTAAATTCTTTAAGCAACCATATGTAAGCCAACGCACTCTCATCAGCAAGCAAAGCAGCAGCAAATGTAATATCGCGGTTATGATGGTTGATACCAGCAAAGGGAAAAAAACCATTTGATACCTACAGTTATAACATAATAACAAATTAAAAAACATAATAATATTAAAAAGACATAACTTTTGGAGATAAAAAGGAAAAAAATTATACTTGTTAGACCGAAAAGTCGCATCAAAAGAAACTATGTCACCGAACGTAGCAAAGTTTTTGATACCTTCTTCATCAGCCCAGAATAGACCAGTCAAGCGATTATCAGGACCTAAAAAAAAAGTTAGAAACTTATTATGAAAACTACTTGATAATATCTAAATGCATTAAAACATATGGTTAATTCAGTAAAAAAATGAAACATCAAGGTTTATGTTTTAAGTTATAAAACATGATGCAGTAAAATCTAAAAAGATTAATTTACTAAAAAAACTCAGATTATAGAAGAAATAACCACCTTTAAAATGTTTGACAAAAACTAGGGGAGTGAAGTTTTCGACTAATCAGCTTCTCTACAGCCATCTGAGTGTCTTGATCATGAATAAAAACAGTAATCTTCTTTTTCTCATTCTTGCAGTCATCAACTGTTACACCAACGTTATCAAATCCACTGTGAAGCTGTTTCATCAACCTAAACCCTATAGCAGGACCAAAATTTTTATTCGAAACTTGATAGAGGAAATGCTGCTTTGTATAACCCACATTCCTTGAATTCTTCATAAAATCATGTCTCTTTCAGCTACAAGAGGGTGATTATGACCCTCTGTGAAACTAATAACCTAAAAGATTTTTCCTTTTTTCTTATAAGAATTGACGCCGAACACCCACACCTAAACGTAGGCTTCCTCCTAATTTGCTTTTTCTTAATATCTCTAAACCTTTGAAAATCACCACTAACACCGCCATCTTCAACTACACCATTTTCTGGTAAATCAACATCTACGTTATCAACACTAGCTTTATCTTTAGGTTGAAGAAAACCTTCTCTACTACAAACTAAATACTTTATTGTCGGATTATCAGAACCTACTGCCTTGTACTCTCCACCTCTCCTAACATCAAACCCACTCTTTTTACCATAAGCTACATAGAAATTGTACGCTTGATCAATTGAAACAAACTGACATCCTACTATAGGTACTTGACCATGTGGTAACTCATCAGGAAACCAAGTCCTAGTGCCATCTATACCAGCTTTATAGTAACCTACATGATCTCTTACGGTAATTGTTTCATAATCATCTGCGGCTGCAAAATAAAAAATAATAAAAAAGTAAGCTAGACAAAATGATATAAGTTAAATAAAAAATAAAAAATAAAAAGAAAACAAAAACCATAAAATGTTGTTAAATCAATAAAACTATGAAGGATTCAGTAAAATATAAAACTTTTAACAAAACCTAAAACCACAATTCAATAAACAATACCTATAATGTAGTAAAACAAACTTGACTATAAAATCAAGCCTATGTGCATCAATCACATATCAATATCTATTTTGATCAATCTTTATTATAATCAATCTCTATTCTAATAAATCCCTGATATAATCAACCTAAAAACAGTAATTCAGTAAAACATACATATCATGCAGTAAAAATAATCTCGACTATAAAATCAAGCCTATGTACATCAAATCACATATCAATCTCTATTCTGATCAATCTCAATTCTAATCAATCTCTATTCTAATAAATGTCTTATACAATAAGCCTAAAAACTGTAATTCAGTAAAACATACCTATTATGCAGTAAAACAACCTCTACTATAAAATCAAGCCTATGTTCATCAATCACATATCAATCTCCATTCTGATCAATCTCAATTCTAATCAATATCTATTCTAATAAATGTCTGATATAAAAAGCCTAAAAACTGTAATTCAGTAAAACATACCTATTATGCATTAAAACAACGTCAACTATAAAATCAAGCCTATGTGCAGCAATCACATGTAAATCTCTATTCTGATCAATCTCAATTCTAATCAATCTCTATTCTAATAAATCTCTGATATAATCAACCTAAAAACTGTTATTCAGTAAAACATACCTATTATGTAGTAAAACAACCTCGACTATAAAATCAGGGCTATGTGCATCAATAACATATCAATCAACTAACATATCAATCTCTATATGATCAATCTGAATTCTAATCAATCTATAATCTAATCAATATCTGATATAATCAACCTTAAATCTGTAGTTCAGTAAAACATACATATAATGCAGTACGAACTAAAGAGTATAAAAACTAAGTAAACTACAATGCAGATAATATACAGAGTATTAAAAAAAAGACATGATCGAAACTTACAAAAGTACCAGATGATGATGATGAAGCGCACCACTACTGAACGAAGATTCAGTAAACATAATGAATCAATAACCAGTGGTTAGGGTTACGGTGGTTATAGTTATGGTGGTGACGGTAGTTGGTTACAGTGGTTGATGACGGTGGTTCTCGATGGTGGTTACGGTTATGGTGGTTAGGGTTTATGGGTTTACGAGATTATAAACGAAGAAGAAGAAGAAATAAAAAAATGAGATGAAAAAAAAGAGTATAAATAGTTCAGTAAAATTATAAAAATGCCCCTTAAGTTTCTAAAATTACAAAGTACACCATTTTTTTTGAAAAAAGGGGGGACACATGGCAGCATGTGGTTCCACCTCATTATTTTATTTTAAAAATTGTTTTATTTTACCCAAACTCTCTCTCTCTCTCTCTCTCTCTCTCTATATATATATATATATATATATATATATTATATATATATATATATATATATATATATATATATATATAATATATATATATATATATATATATCTTTACATTATATATAAGGAGGAGGGATATGCCACATAAGCATCCCAATAATCCACGTCAGCATTTTGAGACGCCCAATCTTATTTAAAAAAAATAGGCAGTTAAAGGATTCGAACTTGCGTCTATTGGGCCAGAAACAAATTACTCAACCTGTGAAGCAAGCTGAATGTTATGCTTAGCTATCCAAAACAAAATTTATATAAGCAGCTAACCGCCTATTTTTCATTATATATCTTATATATAGAGCAGAATAGTGTTTTTAATTCGTGTGGTACTATTTCACCACTCCCGCTATCTCACAAACATTAATGTTCACGCGCCATTCTCACGATGATTTATTATAAAAAATACGTTTCTTTCTGGGTGAAAGTATGCACAAGCTCACTCGCCTGAATAAAATAAACCTCTTAAATAGAATAAACACGTATGTTTATACGTGTCATTCATCTAAAATACATATAAAACACACACGTTCACACACTTCCACACACAAAAGTTGTTAACTCCATATCCATCTTCATCTTCCTCGATCATCGCATGGAGGGGCTTAGGCTAACGGCTCTTCAACAGAGTTCTTCAACAGTACTTTCATATTCATGTTTTCTTTATCCTCATGTAAGTTAATTTATAAAATAAGCTTCACCCCAAAATATCTCTATCTTAATTAGGATTAGGGTGAAATAAATATTGGCCACTTAAAGTCTTTGCTTTTGGATTGTTTGATGCTTTTACAATTTAATTGCTTTTGATTAGGGTTTTGATGGTGTAGTTGCGGTTCCACCGGCGACGTCCTCCGACTACAAGGTGCTACTTTTTTTTCATGTTGTATTTTTAATACCTTTTAGTAAAGGTTTAATTTTGTGGTTATAACCCATTCTAAAGCACTAAAAGCTTATGTATATTGCCATTAATTATAATGTTCGGTTACTTTAATTTGACAATTTGACTAGAATCACTAGATGGTTTGGTGGGATTCTGTTCTTTGTAGATTTATCGACCCAATTAGCAAGAGGTGCTTATAAATGTGATTACGAATTCAGTTTATGATAAGTAGTACGTCTTAATTACAGAAAAATAGGGTGTGTACCAACAGGCCGTTCATTAATGGTAGAGACCTGAGGTTGCAAACGTGGTTCTTTGTAACAATATTAATGGTAGAGACCTGAGGTTGCAAACGTGGTCTTGTTTATGTTGTTTATAGGCTGGGTTTGTTTACACATTTAGTTAAAGAATTTTGAAAAACAAATACTTTGCGACACCGATAACCTCCTTTCACCAATTGTTTTGACTAATAGCTCTAGGGATTGTAGAAACTGTGGGTTCCATGCCAAAGAATCCTCAAGATAAATGTGCTAAAACCATATGTAGGCTATGTAGTATGAAAGTTATGAAACTCTTTGGCGACTCCTCCGTTTATTCCATATATTATCAATTCGTAACTATTAGGCTTAATTAGTGGTATTTTCCACGGATATATTACACGTGCTTCAGCTACAACAAATGGCATATAAGTGTGCATAATATACATATGAATGATGTAAGAGAAGTTTTGTATATTTGTTATATATGCGACTTTATAACCATCTAGCTTGAAGTAAACATATATGATTAGAAGGATCACATGTTGTGATTAGAACATATTGTTACAAAATGTGAACTTTAGCTGTCGGTTGCATTCAACAAAATTATACTTACTTTCTAATCATCTTAAAGATTGAAAACATATATATTCTTGACATGTATAAAAGACGATCTTCTCATCTGTTTGTGCATCAAGTTTAACCCGTTAGACAACATAACTGCCCTGCTTATTTTACGTCCGCCATGTATGACACGTGAAGTGTTCACTGTTAGGTCCGTGCATTTTTAATGTTCTAATAATTTGTTCGATCACTTGCATAGCACTTTTATGTGAATTCCAAGCTGATTTGAACGAAATCTCGACAGATAAACCCAACATAAAGGATGAGGATACAGAATTTGAAGTACGTACTTATGCCCGAATTAATGTGCCGTTATAATGGTCTTGGAGAAGAGCTATGTCAAACTCTGGAGAGGAATTGGACATGCTGAATGTGATGGGTAATAAGTACTTTGGTAAAAGAAGCAAAGAAGAAAAATACAAAAGATTATCGTTGTGCCACGACTCCTGAATGGTAAGTTTTACCATCTTTGAACTCCTGAATGGTAAGTTTTACCATCTTTTGATCTTATCGGCTCTCATATATTATGCTTTTTATCTATCTTACCTTCATTGGATTGTGATCTGATTCGATTTAATTTGTGAATTTGTTTGATTGATAATTTAGTGTTCTCCTATATAATAAACCACGACGCACAAAAAAAAGCGGCGGACCGGTATACATTTTATATCAACGATTTATCATTTTCTAAGTTTTTATTATTGTTGTAAGGATTCAATCTTTTTTTTAATCATGTATATTTCATGTTTTTACAGGAAGTAAGTGGCTATTCGGGATTATCAGCGGTTTATAAGGTAAACCAATTTTAGAAGTTTGTTTTGCTTGCATGATATATTATCTGGGGGTATTTGGACTAGCTTATCTTTTGAGCTTATGGGCATCTTGGAAAGCTAACAACGCTATTGTTCACGCTTTTGGGTTTACGGTGTTATAAGCCCAAGTTAATAGGCCATAGTTCATTAGCTCTAAACACTGAGCCTACTTCAAAAAGTTTAGGCCTTTTATGAACTACGTAGAGGAACAATAAGATTCTCTCTCATTATAGAGACCTATAGCATCGACACACTTGGTGAGTATGTATGAAAGAACCCTTGAGAGAGTACTTGCGGCAATACTGATTAGGCGTCATTGCGGTTATATACTTATGTGTTCAACTGTAAGCTCAAATGTATGTGTTAATTCCGTTAAGTAGCATTGCAAGTTTATTGTATCTAATTAAGTCTATAGGCTTTTTTTTCCCAATAACTGACCCATTTGTAGAAGATTTAGCCTTATTGGTGACACGTATGTTTGATCATTTATGTTCGTATGAGAGTGTGACATAGATATACAAGGCTTTCATAGTGTGCTATATCTCGAACCCGTAAATTCAACTAAAATGGAAGATGATTCAAATATAAATAAGAACCAATCTGAATGGAAGCCATTGTTAGAAGAGCTTACATTTACGAAGTTAGGGAAGGTATTTTTATGGACCTTAACAAGGATTCGCAGATACAAAGACGATATAAATAACATGTTCCAAGTTCAGCACAAGTTTCTTATATGCAAGCATTTTTTTGCGATGTCATATTCGGACCGACAAAACCCGAATGCCATTAGCCGAACTCTTGCACTAAATGAGGGCTCGAAATTTGAGAGAATGTCGTGATAAGTAACCTGGTTGAGGTTACCTTCTCGCCACATTCTCTTTTCATTTCGTGTCCTCCTTTATGCATGCGCTTCCTGCCACCGACCTTCGGTTTTTGTCGATCCGAAGATTTCGTATCACAAGATCCATGAATTTTAGTCGAAAGATCATAAAATTTGCTTATACATTGCATCTCACTGTTTATAATGACCAAAGTTGAAAGTAAATATACTCTTCTTTTGATATTTTTTGCTGATATTGAATTACCCAGTGTGTTATATACTTATATGTAGGGGCTGATTTGCTGAAACTGAAGTGCGGGTTTGATGATGCATTCAACTATAGAGTCTCAGAGAGCAAAAAGACTTAAACTCGACTCTCCAAAGGTTAGTAGCACCATATACTACATGAATTAAGACTATTTTATATTAGTCGAGACCGCACTTTTGTAAGCTTTTCATATAACAAAAACAAATTGCTTGAATTTGTAAGTGTATACGTTTGTCGGGTGTTAGTTGACCTTGATCATCTTTGTCGAATACTTGATCTCCAAAAGAATATTAGTTTATTTTCTTGCACCATGAGTATCCGTACAATTTAGAGCATAATATATAGACACTTTTGTTTGATAAAAGCATCCATGGAAATAAGTTTTTCTTCAATTATGTTTTTTACCTCAGTCGATACTGAAATGTTGTTTTATCTCATTATTCTGCTCCAAAGATCGGGTGGATTTTCACTACATATGTAGAAGCGTTGTACGGGTTGTATACTAATATAGCACCGCTAGGGCCATGACACAATAAAAATTGATTTTTGCTATGTTCTTCAATTACAGGTATGACTATTTAGCAAGTACTTTTCTAATTTATGTTTCTTTTTTCGCAGTTCGCCACCAAGAAAAGAAATCAACGGGAGTTGTTACATGACAAAAACAAAGTGGCGTCTGCACATCATGAGATGTAAATTTCACTGTCAATACGAGGTCAGGGAATGTATCCAACCTGATAGTGTTTACGTTCCTGGTCCATTTTATTCTTATATCTATTTTGGTGTTACATGATATGTTATGATTTGTACTAATTCCCAAATACCGTAAACGCAGGCGGTGTCTGACAACGAGAAAGTATAGGTTAATACCATTGCCCTTGGCCAAACATATTATGTGGGTTTTGTGGGAAACAGCAGGTTGTGCAGATTGCGGGCAACCGGGCTCACACAATTGAAATTCAAGGTTCGGAATATACGCTCTTTATTATCTTTTGTCTGAAATATTAGGCTCAGAATACTTTCTCCTTATTACATCTACTGCTCTATCAGCTATACACCTTGCCTGCTAAAAAAATCGTTCTCTTCCACGTGCTCCGCTTTTAAAAAATAGAAATAGAGCAATGTGTTTAAAAATAGAGATAAAGCATAATCATTAAATCCAGTTCGAGATCTCGCTTGGCAATACACATACTTTTTATTGCGACTTGAGAAGGCGCCTTAGATCCAAACCCTGATGACGGAAATTTGTGGTTTTTTTCCAAAATGTTTGGCATGTAAAAACATAAACCAGCTTAACCCGTTTCATCAAACATGCCTGATTAGTCGAGATGGCCATCCTCTTCAATATGGCTTATTGGTTGATAAGTCCTCCAAATGTCTGTTTGTATATATGTGAGTAGCTATTGTCCGCACTATAATTACTTATCCATTAAAGCTTTTTCAAAAAGGATTAATGTCGTGTTGGCTTGGTTCACGATGTAACTGATGCTGAGAATACTATTCATATAGTGTACACAACAGATTTGTTGCTTTACGCCTCTGCCTCTATCGCTGTTATTTTTCTGCATCTGTTACATCTTAGTCGCGCTATACAAAACGAAGTTCATTAGCCCATAATTTGTATCACAGCCTTTGATTTTACCCCCTCTACTATAGATGCCCTATTAGGTTGTGGGTGATGTTGAATATAGCTTTACCAACTTCCAAGTTCTAACTGTTGATTTTCACACATTGCTTGATAAGTATTCGAGTCGGCAACTTCGTATAGTAGTTTAGCTTTAAGTCTGTAGTCGCACTTCAGAGGACACTTATTTCGTCCTTTATAGATAGATGTATATTTTGATATTGATGTCTGGGTCGTGGGTTGAAATAGGGGTTCAGGTGGAAAAGGGGCTGGATTGAAGTCACCCGGAAGTTTGGGAACTAATAATGCATATATAAATTAGCACTCTTCATCTCGGGACTGCTATGCCGCGCGTTGCCACTCATATACAAATGTGCGGCTGCACACAATATGAGTACAACTGATAAAACAAATACCAACCCCCAAGTTGTCACTTCAACAAAAGTGTGTTTAGCTTTGTGTTTAGCAGCTCAAGTAACTTCAATAAGTTTATTATTATGTAACATTACATTCATTTTCTTCAACTTTTATGTTAGTTTGTTTGTAGGTTGGACTGTTGGAGCACTAATATTACTATATTTGGTTTGTTATAAACTCTACAATTTCTAGCAAGAGTATTTTGCTTTAAATATTCATAAATTGTTTCGCCAGCCTGACTCCCTTCTGTACATTAACTTTGAACACATACATCAACAAAATTGTATTCATATACGATATGTGCCGCAGCGAAGCGCGGGCTTAAGTCCTTGTTAATCACATTCCCCAAATCCAAGCTTCCAATTTATTTAACCAACCCATATAATTTACCACGGGAAAAAAAACCACAACGCATCATTATCTTCAAAAAATAAACCCTAATTTTTTTATGTATAAAAAAAATATTTTTTTCTTTATCATATTGGTGCATGGATTATATTACTGATTTCTATTGGCTGGTTTTTGTTTTTAGGTTGATCCAGTTGATGTTGGTGACATCCGTTCCCCGCCATATGTGATGCCGATTCTCCCATGATACATACACAAGGGGAAGTACAACAATGAATATTTTTTGGCTTCTTGCTATGGGTATGCAGCGAGGAGATAGAAAAGCTAATTCACTATGTTATTTAGTGTATTGAATTGAGGTATAATTTCTATTTAAACTTACTCTTTCAGTTTTTAGTGTTGAGGTATTGTATTTTGTGAGTGATTACTTATTGGATCAGTACAAATCGACAACCTGGGCAAACAGCTAGAAGGCATACACAAAGAATTCAGTAACTTGCTTCTCCATTATCATCTATTTAAGTCAGGTAAACTAGATGTGACAAAATGGGTGGAGTGGATAAGCGACCAAAATAGGTTGGGGCCAAATTGGCTATAGTTGGCTGGGTTATAGTAGATGATTGATGATTAATGTGTCAAGCATGATTACAAATACTTTATTTTTCAAATTGATAATCATTTTTAGATTAAAAAGAATCAACGGTTATTTGTGTATTGGGTTAAAGATATACATTGGGTGACTCCAACCCGTTTGTGGGAAAAAGTGTATAACGCGTCACATATTATTATTTTCATTTTTATATTTTTTGCTTTTTAGAAGTATCGAGAGAATGGTGTAAATCAACCACCTCAAGATGCGGCTGTCGTCTGGTCTATTCTTTTGAAATGACACCGCTTTTTGTGTTCTGATATTTGTGTGCAGATTTTCATGCAGAGTGTACTTAGTTAGATATAACCCACGTCGACCTATTTATGAATTAATGTTTCTTCTGATCCATAAAGACCTTATACACTCAGATGCCGTGTCTCGGGTAATCGGCAAACAGGTGCCACTGCCTTTAGAATCTACGATATCTTAATGGAACTTACTCTAGATTCAAATTTACCACTTTTACTTTGAATATATAATAGTTTATTAAAAAAAGTATTATAAAGAATATTACCATTGTTTTGTATATGTGATTTACAGTTACTTCAGGGTCAATCTAACTATGTTTTCTATTGATGTATTATTTCGAGAAGGTTGATCTTTGCAAACTTGAGATTGTATCTTTCTAAGATATTGACGCCATTTTCACCTCGCGAGTGTATTAACATAAAGGCTGATGATTAACGTATTGGATATTATATGAAGGTTTCAGAAGATGATATCACCATCAGTAGAAATTTTAATAAAAATTGCAGGTAGGCTGCATTTTATTCTAAATCTTGTGAAATAATAATGGAGACGGTGGGTGGATATTAGAGGCGCCATTCGGGTTATCGGGCCAGGTTAGGAGCATTATGGTTCAGCTCTATCGAGTTTAAAAAATATAAAACCTGACACACAATTTGACCCTATAAGAAATTATGTTTTCAGGTTCGGCCCTACCAGGTTGCTGGTTAGTCGGGTTGAGTTGCGACCTGATATTTTCAAAGGCCGCCCGTCTCCACGACAAGGACTTCTATCATTTGGTCCCTGAGTAAGTATTAGTCTGATACATCTTGGCCGATGTTATGCATTCGAGAAAGCCCAAAGACTGGACCCTCTAACCGCGGGCACGGTGTTCGTCACTCGTCAGTACGAAACTGCTCCTCTTCGGCATGTTGAAAGGGTTAGTAATACTCTCGAAACATATTTAGCATTTAAATCAACGAAGAATCAAATTTTTATTTTTTCTAGGAAAATGATACAACCATGTTAATAGAAAGAATTGATATTTCTTGATTCTTCGTATGCACACATGAATATTTAAGTGGGTCAATTCGGTTACGTTTCAGGTACAAGCGCCTTGAAACATCACAAGGCATGGTATTTGGCTTCAACGTCATTATGGGCACAAATAGGTAATGTAGATGTTTTATAACTACTTTCTACTAATGCTGGTTCAATAATATACAGGTGCTAATTCGGGTACTTGCAGGCCCGATACTCTGGACCCAACACTATTGCGACCCGAAAGATTGGACCGATAGGTTGAGCTTGGGCTACCAGATATGGAAAGCTCGACCCAAATACTTAATATCTATACACGAATGATGAACTGTGAACGGGACATTGGGCTTGAACGTTTGGCTCGGATATGCCTTAATGCTACCGGTACATTTCTGATTCATCACATTTCATCGTTAAACTTAGGATCAATGTTACTATTAACCTCTAAATTCTTACTTTGGCGGTCTAACGCGTAAACTGTTTTTCACAGTGTTCGTCCCCTTAACTTTTTTTTATGTTGGATTCAACTAACCAACTTTATTCTTTCATCTATGAAGTCACTTGACTTTTTTCGTTGTAGAAGTGACATCCATAAACTTTTTTCCCTACTAGATTATTTATCCTTATTTATATCTATCAAAAAAATGATTCTAAATACCGACATCAGGAGTGTGTTCACGAAAGCGGCAATAGTGTTGATTTGTAATTATTACTAACATATTAGTTGTTCATTATCTAAAAATGGTTGGGTGATGGGTCAAAATGGGTCATTTTATTACGGTTTGAAAAGGGATGGACCAATGACCTGCACTTTTAAGTCTTTGTTTTTTAAGGATGACCACTATTAGGTAAGTGATAGGAGGTAGTATGCATTAAAATGCTCAGTGGAAATGGTGGAGTTAGTTTATTCTCTAAATAAGGTAATGACCCCCTTTTTTCTTTAGCTCTTTAATCGATCGTGTTTATTTAATCAAGCACATTAGTTAATGGCATGTTATGATGTTTTAAATTCATCCACTGCCCTTCGGTTGTATGAGTCTTTTTACCCATTTGCTCAAATGCGTCGAGGTACTTTGATCACAGATTTTCTTAATGCCGCCACACCTTAAATAATGGTGAACAACCAAAATCTTTTTGGCAAATATGTTCACGTGTTGTAGAAAAAAAATTGTTATTGCAATTAGAACCAAAAGATGCTTAATTGGACTTTCATATCTTGGAAATATCATTATGTAATAAACACAAAAAAATTACTTCATGAAAGGATTTGAAATATGGGTCTCAAATCACAAATAGCAACAACAAACACAAAAACAACTTTCTAAATTTAAATTGCAGTATTTTAAAATATTTTTCAGTCAAACATCATATTCTAAAAAGAATTTGGGATGCACCAATTAACAAGGGTGTTCGAATTTTGTTTGACTCACTTGGATCAAGGAGCCTTGAGACTTCATGACTAGGTCAAGGATTAAAGGTCGAGTGCACAAACCAACATTCATGCATCAAATTATATGATAAAGCCTTCATTTGGAATGGATCAACATGAAGGACCTCTATCTCGACTTTTACAAGAGGAGGTGTATGCAACAATATACTTTTTTTATGCATAGCAAATGAAGTGGGACAGACCACAAAGTTCAGCTTTTGACGGAAAAGGTATTACTTCTCACGTAGCAGATTGGTTTAGTCTTTCTACAGTTAGAACACCTATTTTTTATAAATTGTAGCCATCAACATACTATCTGCCATACCCTCATCCCATGCACCTATACATGACTAAATCATCACTAACTACAAAGAGTATTAGTCTGCAAGAAGTGAAGTGAAACTATGTACCATGATACTTCTTTTTGGATTTTGAATATTAGCAACAATAATGCCCTTTTTTAATGGATACCTGTAGGTGTGCATTTTTAGTGCATATTTGGTGCTTTATTTACGATATATGGTATACTTAAATAGATTATGTGACACGAGTTGTTTTGTGACCAATACTAAATGATGTAGTGGAAACTAAATCATGTAATAGAAACTAGATATTGAAAATATGTGCAACAAGTATTACTTTGGGTTGGTTTACAAGGATAATTAGTCCAAGTTAATCATGTTATATCTATTTTTACTAGCCGGTAATGTTTTGTTATTATTAGTAAATCAAGCATAATTATGAAAATCCTATGATTAACAAATTAGATTTCATTTATCTGATTTTCTTTGATAGAACCATTTTGAATAGGCCTACATTGGTCTGCACATGAAACGGAAGTAGGTCATATGGTAGAGAGCTCACTTCGCATGCGAGAGGCATGTGGTTCGATTCCCCACACCTCCACTTTGTAAATATTTATTTCATAAAGGTCCTGTGTGAATGATTTACGATTTTGGTCAAAGTTACCTTCCTCATAGCTTTCGGTTCATTGCATCTTTCGGTCAGTGTGGTTATGCTTTATGTTTCAGGTACCTTATCTATCCTTCACTACATTTTTTTCCTGGTGGATTTGGAGATCGTTATTCAAGGAAAAAATAATTGCTGCCAAATATGCTCAAGAGAATAAAGTTCCATACCATTGCATTTGCTTAGGAATGTCGCAGTCTTGAAACGACAAGGTATGTTTCATTGATCACAATAACACTCTCTAAGAAAGAGCTTGATACATCATCTACTGGGTGAGTCACCACTTCTTTTGCTGACTATACTCAATTTGAAACAAATTATGCTCAACTTGAGACAACAAAAAAAGTCAAGATACATTTAAGCTGAAAATAAGTCTGCGGTTTTGTCCTGAAAAAAGGATTTGGTTTTATCTGTTGGCATAACAGTGAAAAAAAGGATTTGGTTTTACGTTTACATTCGCTTGACTATGGTAACTAGATTTTTATAGCAGAGTTAATGATAAAACATGGAGAGTGTGGAGCAATGACTCAACATTCTGAGTTCCATAAGGTTGATCTCTTAAAAATAATTGTTATTCGTGACCAGTTAGAAATGAGCTATGCAAAATAATTGTTATTCGTGACCAGTTAGAAATGAGCTATGCAAAACACGACTAAAACAAATTTTTGGTTTCCGGTTTAACCCACTCAACCCATTTGAACTTCAATAAAAATATGCACTTAAACTGACCCATTTAGAAAACCTGAAGTAGATTAGTTAAAACAAAAACTCTAACTGTTTTGAAGATGAACTCAAATTGATCCATTCGCGGTTCTGTTTGGAACATTTCCAACTCTTGTTTATTGTCAAAGAATGACTCAGAAAAAGATGATGTGTAGTTTGTGATACTGCGGAGGAGATGAAATCTTTGATGAGTCTGATATGAACATTTTAAGTTATTTGCATGTGTGTTTTTTTGGACCTTCAAGTTTGTAAGTTATTTGTATATCCGTGTCAGATCTGATGACTGAACGAATGAAGATAATATTGAAGAAACCAAAAGTGCTTCTGTTGTTAGTGATGATGTTTCGCAGTCCTCTATGGCTGCAAATGTCTCACGTTGGTAGTTTAAACTCTCAAAAAGAAGTCTTGGTTCAGGATACAACATTATTGAATTAGTAGCCGAAACGAAAGACGACATAGGATCTGAGGCCAATGATCGTACGTTGACGTAAGTGATTGCAACCCATCCCCTGATTATATAAATAATAATATGTGTTGTTCTTTGCGATCTTAATAAGCCCAAAATCTACAGAGGTTGCAATATTGGCTCTCAGTTTTCTGTTTGCTATAAAAGGCCGTTTTTTCTTTTTATAAATAGAGTGGCTGTAATGTAAAGGTCAGGGGCTGAGTGAATATGTGTCATTCATGGATGAGTTGGGTCGACTTTAGACAATTTTAGCTCAATTTTCACATTAGGTTTGGACATGGTTTTCTTATATTTCTCTATATGAACAAATATATTCGTGCAGCTTAATTTAATCTTGTATAATCTTATTTGTACTATACAAGCACATCAAGAGATACTGAAGAGCTACAAATAATATGATTCAACATTGTATCTAACTGTGGCAAGATGCACAAACGCTGTAAAAACACACAAATGACTTCACTAACTTGATGTTTGGATCAGTTTTCATGATCTACAAAGGGATATATTAACTTAATTTATGGAGGTTTTATCTATAGCTGAAATATTCTAAATTGTTATAGCAAGTAACACACTCATAAGTGATAGACTTAGATCATACAATATGATTAATCGGTGTGGGAATTTGTTACTGTACTAATTAGTTTTATAGTGAATTTATGTAGCTATACGCATGGTCATAAAAGGCTCGTCATGTCTCGCAAAAGCGCAAAGTTTGACCTCTATCAATGGCGTATTTCAGTTGGGGCAGGGGAGAGCTCCGACCCCTCTTAAATTTTTTGACGAGTAGTGTAAAAATTATGTTTTCTATTTTAAAGTCATTGTCCTTTTTTCTATTTTGGTATGTGTAAAATAATGTGTTCCTCAAAAAAAGAAGTTCAAAGTCCGCTCCTGACCTCCACGCACGCAATAGACAAGGTTTGAGATAAAAAAATTAGCGTGAAATGACGAGTGAGGAAACGTGATAAGGCACGATAAAACAAAATGCATGGCGGATTTTTAAAATTCAATTTCGATAAAAATCATATTTGCATATACAAATATGGTTTCTTTGGCTTAGCTCAGTTGGCCACCAATGTTCCACTAAGTGGTTTCTTTGGGGGAGGTTTCCTGGAGGTCTTGGGTTCAAAACCTGCCAAGGGCCTTTCAGGCGAAGCGGATAAGGTGTCTAACATAACTAGGCGAGGGTTCGAAAAAGACATTCTTCCGTTTGGATGTCATTGCACGACTCGACCCACTAACCACTAACATTTGCCGTTCTAAAATATATATATATATATATATATTTGCATATACAAATGAAAAAGATTACACTGAAATATAAATTTTTTTAAAGTTATTGCCTGACATCTTTTTTTGAACTAAATATATTTATAATATGACATAAATATAGTTTTTAAAACTTGACCTCCACGCCATTGAGATTAAGATTTGGTGTGAGATGATAAGTAAAAAAACATGATAAAACGAGATGCATGATAGATTTTTTAAACTGAATTTAGATAAAAAATTATACTTACATATACAAATGTAAAATATTATTATTCAAATATAGTTTTTTTAGTTATTGCTTATGTATGACATTTTTGTGAACTAAATATATTTATAATATGATATAAATATATAAATTTGTATATATTTTTATATTTTTTGGACGCTTTAATTCACGTCTTGAAAACGCAATGACTCGTCATAACTCACGAAGGCGTGAAGCTTAGTCATGCCTCCGTGCCACGTCTCACGCTATTCATAACCTTCGTTATACGAGATAGCTGTCATATGGTTCGTTCCAGTATAATAGATTCTTGAGAGATGCATGCGTGGGGAATTTGTGAGGGAATTGATTAATTGAAACCGATTTTGGTAGCCTCTTTGATAGATCATAGATTAATTAGCTAAGGAGGTTAGGATTAAGCCCACGTTTGGTGATAGATGGATCTTATCCAATGAGTAACTCTATAAACAAGTGTTTTAATCTGGAGCTTTGAAATATTTTTTAGTATTATTATTGTTTAGTTAGTATATAGCGGGTTCGATAAAAAAATAGTATATAATGGTCAACTTACACTTCTGTTTCGGGTTGGATAATAAGAACATGGTATTTTCGGTCAAAGTTTCTATCGCCACTCATGTCCCCTTTTATCCATCTTCATTGTCGTCATTGTCATTATTTCCTTCTCATTTAAAGTTATTGTCGTCACTAATGTGTTCTATGTTTAAAAATATTATCTATTAGACATGCACATCTTTTTCAAGATAAATAATGAAACTAAAGATTTTGTGAGAATAATGCACCATGATGAGGTTAAGAGTATAGCTATTTATGCGTCAAATCTCAAGTGTTAAGAGCAAGAACAGTTTAATTTTATAAATTTATAACTGATATACTTTTAGTTATATTTTTTAAATGGTATTCGCAATCAAATATTCATCGAATAAAAAGTGTTAAAAAATAGTAAGAAGTCATACCCGTCCATCGGACGGGTTTTGCCACTAGTATATATATATATATATATATATATATATATATATATATATATATATATATATATATATATATATATATATATATATATATATATATATATATATATATATATATATATATATATATATATATATATACATATATATATACATATATATATACATATATATATATATATATATATATATATATATATATATATATATATATATATATATATATATATATATATATATATATATATATATATATATATAATATATATATATATATATATATATATATATATATATATATATATATATATATATATATATATATATATATATATATATATATATATAATATATATATATATATATATATATATATATATATATATATATATATATATATATATATATATATATATACTTACTTTTACCTATCCAGAATTTATTGATTTTGAACATATGAAAAGTTTGTTATGATCAGATCGTCTTAACCTATTCCATTTACTTAGCCTCCTCTAGATCTTTTATTTAACATATAAACTAATTCTCACGTTAATTTGAAGGTTCACTTACAACCCTAAGTACCCTAACCAACTCGAAACATTAATTGTAAACCGGCTGATCCAAAAACTGTTTTGACATCCGACTGTTGTAACCCACTTTAGACTTACTTCCCAACCTCCAGTTTAGTTCTCGTTTCTTGTGTTCAAAAGTTAACTCAATTACCTTTCCATGAGTATAAGATTCGACTTCAGAAAGTTTGTAAAACTCTAGATATGATCAAAACAAGTGACCTAAAATTTTGCCTAGTTTTTTAATAACGAATTTAACACAACTAGCCTAATTAATTACCCACATCTTGTATAATTATGAACCCTAATTAATCTAAACATGTTTATATTATTAAAATACAGAATTTAAATTAACCTAACCCTAGATCCATCATCTATTGATTAAGATAAATTAAATAACAATTTAATTAAAAAAGATGAACAAGGGTTTTACCTTAGATTTAATGGAAAATGAATAGATTATGAAACCTTAAAAAATCCGTATGATCGACGTTTGATTTGATCTCCATGGATTTATGTGTGTTTTTGGTTAATAAAAATCCTTATATACTTAATCATAAGAATCCTAGCCCGAGTACAAAGGCCCGATTTCCTTTTTCTCTTTTCTCCCCTCTCTTTCTTGCGTTTACAAACCGACTCCCCTCCCTTTTTTTATTTTTTTTCTTTTTATTATTAATTAATGTATTAATAATATTACCTTAATTTTCCTTTATTTATTCCAGCTCCTAAAGTCTCCAAAACCGTAAAACTAGTAAATTATACGCGTTTACCGTAAAATACGTACAATATATGATTTTATGAAAACTCTAAAATAATTTAATAACTAAATAACCAAGTCTAAAATACCTTAAAACTAACCCGTAAATTATTCCCGACATTAAATCCTTACTCCGAGACCTCTAAACACTAAACCTCGTATCGTAAATATACGATTTACTATAATACATATACGTACACATAAAATCCTAAAAAATAACACCATATTTTATCTTAGCTACATCTAAGTGAACTAATAAGCACGAACTAATCCCATAATAACATTATATAATGTACTACGCACTACATAAACGATGACTAACATCAAATCAAAGGCTCAAATATACACATATAGCACATAAACGCACACTAAGCACATAATCAAAGTCAAACGGTCACTAATGGCAAATCTCAAAATCTAGGATTGTCACATTTCCCAAAACCAAGCACTCAGTGTTAGTGAAAAGAACAAGGTTTTTGTTGTCTGTCATTTGAGACACACTGAATAGGTTGTACTTTAGTTCTTTCACCAAGTATAAATTATCAAATGTCATTTCATCTGTGACAATGGTCCCCTTTCCAGTGATTGTTCCTTGTCCATCTCCAAATGATACACCATCATTGTTATGAAGGGGGGACAAAGTTTGACAGATAAGATTTGTGTCTAGTCATATTTCTTTAGCAACCATTGTCCCAGTAAGCTTTGTCATTCCTTTTCTCCTTTGTAACTTGCAAAAGAAAGCATAATTTTAGACTCTTTTAGGGACCCAAGCCATTAATGACTTAGGTCTACCTCGTGTATCAATATAGGAATATTTATCAAAAGTTAGAGATACACCATTAGGTTGTATGCCCATTTTAGGAGCCCAAACCCAATGAGCTGAGGCTTTCATAGCTTTCCCTAATCTTCCCATGTTAGTAGAGACAACTTTGCCAAAAGGGGAAACCCTTGGCTTAGCAGAGGCAACCTTATCCTTAGCAGAGGTAACCCATTGCCTGTTTTGTCTTCTATAAGTGCATTGGTAAGGTCAATGGCCAGATGCATATGTGTTATGAGATGTTGGTCTGGTCATACTTACACTAGGTTTGGGGTATCCTACATTTTTTCTTCTTAAAGCAGGTGCAACATACTTAGTAGTTGCTTTATTCCTTAAAGCAGGGGGAATGTATTTAGCAGGGGAAAAAGGTTTTGCCCCTGAATTAAACAAAATGGTTTTTGGTTGCATTTCCTTTAAAGGATTTGCAGCCACAACCCCCATTGCCTTATAGTCTTGATGCATGTGATAAAAACTACCACAAGTGAAACAAGGTTTGGTGTTTTTTTTTGGTAATGGGTTACCCCGGTAAATATATTAACCAAAAAAACGTTTAAATACAAAGGAATGTGGCTGAGATACCACATTAACCTCAAGCTACATGCAGCTTGTTAACAAAGACTATGAAACATCAAAAGCCCTAACCGAATCTAGAAGACAACAGTAAACTAGATAAAAACCAAGATGTGAACATGAAACCGCGCTCACTCTTTAGCATCCAACACCACCCTGATAGGAGCAGGATGAATCCAAATGAGTCTGCCTCCTTAAAAAACCTTACCAAAGAAAACCCAGTGGGAAAAACCTTGGACAAGGAAAAAAGAGTACAACACTCACCCGGCACACCTATCATGGAACAAATCTTGAGCTCGGCACCCTCCATTTGTAAAGCAGCAAACTTGACCTGGTAGATAATTTCTTGAAACGGAAAGAAATCAACTTCAAGCGAATAGTATCACATAGAATCTGAAATAACTGATCAACAAACATCCGCTTCTTCTTGAATAGTCTTGAATTACATTCCATCCAAATAAAATAAGCAGTAGCAGCCAACACAAGACGAGCAAGAATACTAACACATGATTTCCCATTCGAAATTGAAATAACATGAGCTAATATATCATCAATACGAGGTGGGACAGTATCCATACCACACAAGGTCCGAACCTTAGACCAAACCTGCACAGAATAAGAACATTCAAAGAAAAGATGGTCATGGGAGTCCTGCACCAAACTACATAAAGGACACCGAAGAAGGCTTAAATCCACCAACGGGCCAACATCCTATTGCTTAAGCCTATCCTGTGTCTTCAATTTCCTTCTAACCACCAGCCACAAATTAATAGAGTGACGAGGAATACAATGAGAAAACCAGACAGCTTTATACCAATTTACTTCCATAGCCCGATCGCGTATGGAATCCCAAGCTAACGCCACAGAAAGCGGCCGAGAAACACCACTAATATCCCTCCATAGCAACTCATCTTCTTTGTCATCATTAATAATAGGCACAGGTATAGAAACAATATTAGGAAATCTAGTATTCCAATCCTGCGGCCACTGCCAAGCACCATAAACGATAAGATCCCTCACCTTATTAGATAAAGAGAACCCCGATCTATTGATATTACGGACCGTGAGGATGTCCCATAGAGGACATAAATCTGCCCAATTATCAAACCACATAGAAGCAACTCTACCATTATTAATATTATACCATACAAACTTACGAACACGTGGTCTGATTTGGAGAAGTTTTCTCCAGCCCCAACTCATGTCTCCAATACAAGGAACATCCCAAAAGCTTCTATCCTTTAACTTGTAAGAATAGATCCATTTGACCCATAAAGAATCTTGTAGAGATTTTTTATTATTCTAGTTTCTTTGATTTCCTCTAGGAAAAGATCTATACATCTCAGCACATCTAGCAGTAACTTTGTAAGCTCTTGGACTACTAGTTTCAGAACCTAATTTACTAGTGGTTCTAGACAAGGTGGTTCTTGATTTTGTGTCAGAGTTGGTGTCACTACCAAATAGTCCTTCTCTAGAGAAAAGAATAGTATTATCTATTTTCCACTGTTTTAAAGTTGCTTGTTCTTTGTTAATGTCTCTAATTTCACTAGTTTTAACAATTGGCTCATACTTGTGTTGGTCTTTAGGCAAACTAAGTTTAAAAGACATATCCTCCTATTTAGAAAAACATGGAATTCCAGTCCAAGAAATATCTTTCATTTGACTAGCACCATGTATGTTAGCAGGGGGAGGTGGAATCTCAACATGTTGATTTTTAAGACCTAACCTTGTTTTATCTTTTGGAGATTGCCCAATTTCAGCAGCCTTGGCTAAATCTTTTGTGGCCTTTTCATACTTTTTAAGAGATAAATCAGTTTTATCATTGTAAGCCTTTAGTGCAACTAGTTCAGTTTTTAACTCTTCAGCACTGGCATCTTTTTTCATTATGTTCTCTTTCAAGAATGCCAATGTGTTTTCTATACTTACTCTCTCTTTGTTGATATTCTCTATTTCTGGACTCTAGATGTTCTAAAGCACGTTTATAGTTATCTATGTCGTTTTCAGTGTTTTTTTTGGTTAAAGGGGAATCCAAACCGCGGTAAACTATATTCACAAAAGCGTTGAAGTACAATGGAATGTAACTGCAATGCTACATTAACCTCAAGCAAATTCCTGAACAACCACTACATCATATGACATGCCATATGATCCTACTAAGCAATTACAAAACAAATAACACCAATAGGGAAGAACCACCTAAAGGTTCATGAACAATGTAAGTAAAACGTCATCACGGCTAACACTTGGAGCGAACATCAGGCTGACGAGAACCATGTTGATCATCAATCGATATGACTTCTTCAACCTCACAATCACTATCATTAACTACATCTTCCTTGGTTTTAAAACCACCCTCCCAATCTGTACCATCATCCATCTTATCCCAAAGAGCACCAAAAGAGTTATGAGAACTCTTATCCTTATCATTAGTCTTAGCTACAAAACTCGATGTTTTGTTATTCAAGAAACCCTTCTTGAGCATCGGAGCTGCCTTCTTAGGATTCTGACCCGTAGCATTTGTTTTAGAGGTTTCGCCTCTCTCAAGATTACGAAACTGAAGATTAAGGGTTGGTTTTGTTAATTTAATACCTGCAACTTGTGGTTGCTTCTTCTTACTTTTATTCTTCTTTTTCTTGACCACCTCAAACCCATCATCCACCACATCCTTAGTAGCATGAGCAACCACTTCCTTGTGCACTTTCGGACACGTAGCACTAGTATGATCAAAGATCAAGCATGTAGCTTTCTAATGTTTATACAATCAGTGTTTATACAATCAACCTTTAGCTTTCTAATTTGCATGACTCATTATTTTTTCTACAGCCTTTAGTACAGTAAGAGTCATCATATACCTCATTGTCTAAGCTTGAAGAAGACATTGCCATTAAAGCAAAGTCCTTGGGGCCATCTTTCTCAGCTTCTGAACCATTCTCCTATTGTTCAGCTATCAAGACCTGGTTTCTTTCAACACTGTCAGTCATTAAGCTCCAATCCCATCCAACTCCATCAATACCTTGCATTGCTACCATATCCTTTTCATCTATTTCCTCAACCTTGCTCTCTTTCCTATAGATGTTTCCATTCCATTCTTTCTTTGGAGATATGCATTATCTAGCAAAGTGACCATGTTTCCCACAATTGTAGCACTCTATTTTTTACTTGTCAAAACCATAAACATCAGAAGGGTTGATGGTAATCTTTTTCCCATAATTTTTGTAGAATCTGTTGGCTCTCATACAGAGCAAAGCCTTATTCCATATGATATACATTTCTTCTAAGTTTTGCTTGTTGATTTGAGTTAAATCATCATGCAGAATTGTGAAACCATGAGATCCCTATAATGCAATAAATGCACACACAGTGTCAAGGCTGAATGTAGCAGTTCTCTCCTCTCCATTTGATTGATTTGAGCTTAAAGAGGCAGGAGGAGTTGTTTGATAAGAAATAGTAGAATTAGTAGCAGTGGGAACATCCATCCCACTCCTTTTAGGATTCCCACTGCTTTGTGAGATGAAAGCCATGTTAGCAGGTGGACCAGTTAGTCCACTTGAATTTGTGGGAATAATGCCCAAAGCCTTCATTTCATTCACGACAAGCTTAAAAACCTTCAAGTTGTTGTAGATATCATCAATATTCTTGTTATCAACGTCATCCCTGTTTTGCCAAATAGATTTGTAAACAAACCATTCTGTTTTAAGGCTATTTAGAAATCTGGCATTGACTTGCTCTCTTGAGACCTCTATTTCAAAGAACTCAAGTTGAGCAACAAGATCTTGAAGTCTATTGTAGATAGATCCAATTGTTTCATCAGTTTTTGCTTTGAATGAAGAAAATTGATCTATCATTTGATTTTTCTTTTTCTTCTTGGTTGCTTTATTTCCACCCAAAGTAGTACATATAGCCTCCCATAGTTCCTTAACAGTCTTGTGTTTTCTGAATCTTAGCTAATGACGATCAGGCAGGGCCAATAGCAAAGAAGTATGTGCTCTAACATCATGCCTCCTCTTTTGAATCTCTTACATTGAAACAACAGCTTACTTGGTCTTTCCACTGAGTCCCTTTGAACTTTCAGCCTTCTTAGTGCTCTATTTTCAAGGTCTGTTGTATCCTGAATTCTTATATTTCCAAGTTTTCAAGATCTAGAATGGTAAGTTTTAGTGCATTGTTGTTTGAACCTGATGACTCTAAAGACATATTTGGATTGTGTGTTTGAATGAGGTGGTTGAATGAGGTGTTTGTTCTTGGTTTAATCAAAGTTTCTCAACAAGCTCTGATACCACTTGTTGATCCCAAACTTAGATCTTAAACCTTAGCTTGTTTAAGGGTTTCAATAGCAAGAGTAAACTCAAACTATCACTAGAGAAACTTTGCTTGGACAAAGTAACTAAACAAGATGCGGAAAGTAATGTTTAACACAAGAACAAAGGATGAAACAAACTATTAAGCTTTAATATATTGAAACAATATACGAATACCCTTGATGGTATTAGGGTTTACAGCCTTAAAACTAAAATGAAATGACAGAGAAAGTTATGAAATACAACGCCCTAGATAGTTCTTTTATAGTACAAGCACCCTGATACAAGATAACTATGAGATAAACTAGGAAAGTATTCTACTAATGAAACAGTTTCGCGCTATTATCTATTCCATGTTTATCTTCCAAGCAGGACCGTTGACTTCATACAGTGGAAATAGATCACACTGCCTTAAATCTTCCAGCAAGGGAAAGTTACACTAGCAGCGGGAACTTGATCATCGTAGCAGGGGAAACTTCTCTTGAACATTTATTCCCAACATTTATGGTTTTTAGGGATGCCATTTGTTGTCGAATCCTCGTTATAATTTCATCATTACATCTCATATAATTGAAAAAAGCGTTTCGAATCATTTCAATTTTGAAAATGATTTTGATTAATTACACGACAAATGAGACGAAATCATTTTGAGAATTAAACGAATAGAGGGTTATAGAAGAGAATTATGAAAATAGAAAGAAAAGTAGAAGATTATTTTTGTGCTTTTGGTTTTTTCAATATTTTTTGGTATTTTTGTGTATTTCGTAGATAATAAATCTACAAAATCTCTCCTCAAATTAAAGATCTTCGATTAGAGAATCCAAGGGAATGAAAGTAATCACGTGAAGTAAAAACCTTTGTTCGACTTTAAAACGTTGGTGGAACACCAAAATGTTTCGAGCGTTCAATAATATAAGCAATAAAAATAGATTATTAATACTTGATGTGGCAAAACCTTAATTAATCATCATTTTCTTAATACGCACAAGCGAGCGGAGAAAACGAGGCGGCGCGAAGCACTTAAGAGCCTTTTTTATTTAGGTCGTGAAATAAAACCGCCTTATACCCACCCATAGTTTGTATTAATCGATATTAAATCAACTAAGAGTATTTATCTATTTTTCCTTTTTCTTTTCTTTGATCGATACACCCAAAAATTACCGGAACGCCAATTAATGAGGTGCGTTTTCACGCGTATTTGGAGATATTATATTTTTATTATGCTACGTAATTACAATAAGTATTCACAAGAAAAAAAAAACGATTAGGCATTATAAAGTTCTATTTAACACGATTTATTTTTATGGCTAATATATATACGAAAATAAAAACAAATAATTATAATTTGTACACTTTCCAAAATGGAAGGTCAAAAACGTAACTACACACATAAATACGATAATTATATCGCTAAACGCACCTCCCCGGCAGCGGCGCCATTTGATGAGGTATTAAATTAGTCACTCTTACTATAGAAAAAACAAGAAACTATGGTAAGTATTAAGTTTTCACGTTTAGGAAAACGTAAAAACCGATCGTTGAGTTCGTTCTCGAAGGAGGTGAGGTTGTTTGGGCAATTAGAAACGGATTTGGATTAATTACGTTTTTGGAAAGAAAAGATATGAAAATAAAAGACGGATTACACTAAAAATTAGACTACGACGAATACGCGTTTTCACGCGTATCGAGACGAAAAATCGAAAGTTCCTAAAAAAATTCCCAAAATTTTCAAATAAATTCTAAAAATCTACTTATCAATGAAAAATCAATAAAACTTTTTGGAACCTTTTAAATTAATTATTATTTAATTTTAAAATCTAATTAAAGACCTAAAAATCGAAATAATTATCAAAAAGTCCAATTAAAGATTTTATGATTTGTAGACCTTAAAAAATATTAATTAAAAGCTAAAAAGTAATTTTTTTAATTTTAAAAGCTAATTTACTATTTTTTAATAACTAAACAAAAAGGATTAAAAATAGAAAATAAAAGAGGAAAAATCTCAACTTTTGCCAGAAAATCTTAAACTTATACTAGAATATGGGAAAATAAAAAGAAGCTGAAAACTAAACAAAATAAGCTCAAATAAGCAACAAAAGGTCACGGCTTATATTATATAAAAGAAACAAAAATGTGTTAAATACAAATGGAAACCAAAAGCTTGCAAGAAAGAAGCATCTGACACACGGGTACTACTCCTTAGTCCCACACGGGGATCGGGGGTTCGAGCCAGGCCAGCATGACTTTTTGTTTTTTTTTTTTTTTTTTGGTTTTCTTTTGGGCAGACTCAACCCTACAAGCGTTGGGCTTGTGGGGAGGTTGTGAGAACTCATATTTTTTTCCCGGTAGTTAAATTATTCTTTTATTCGTACTTCTCGATTTTACAATGTTTTACTCGTTCCTCTTTATTTTTTCATACGTAAATCCTGAGATCTCGAGAATTTTAATTAAATTATATTTTAATTATTTTTCTTATTATGGATAATATTTTATTCGGAATTATAAAAATTTTATTTTTATTTTTCCATATTTATTTACTGTTGTAACCTGAAATTTTTTATCAACATTTAAACCGAGTTCTAATAATATTATTAATATTCGGGCCAATATTTATTACCCAAATTTTATTTGTCATTATCATTTTACTAATAATATTGAATTTTCGGTTAACCGACAAGGTTATTACTTTAACGTATAAAAATGTGTCATTTATTTTTTGGTAATGTAAAAAAAAATAAAAAAATAAAAAAAAATTAAAAAATAAAAAAAAAATTAAAAAAAATGTGTCATTTATTATTTATCGACTAAGTGTATGTCCGTCATCGACCGTGAATATCCTTATTATGACACAGAATTATTTTCTATTGTTATCATTTTAAAATTTTCATTTAACGAGCATTCTTCGTAAATTTTCGATAATCCTTTAAGCGTCATTTGTTTATTTGATGCGTTGATGTTTATTAAATTATAAGCCTCATTTAATTATTAAAGTATCAATGTTCTCTGAATGTCGATGTTTTTATTTTATATTGAGCGTAATATTTTTGTGTTTAACGCGTATTTTTCAAATCGAGTAACTTTTAAAATATCGGGTTTCATTAATACCCGCTTTTTCTCAAAATAATAATAGCAATAATAAGCATTCTTTTTAATATAACATGTAACAGATTGAGTATTAATATGCCATCAAGTTGATAAGACGTGTATCATTTTAATATCAAGACTCAAATTACCATTTTAGTATCCATTTTAGTATCATTCAGGCCACGCACATACATCGACCGTGTGGTGCTAATTTTTGACTCTATTATTATTATATCAAAGCAAATGCGAAGATATCTCTCACTTGAAATCAAAATGAAAGAACCGTCTCCTATGTACTCGCATGTGTTCATATGTCTTTGTCATTTTGAAAAGTGAGATTAGTCACTAGACACGCGTCATAACAAAAAATTCATCTCTATCATCTCAAACATTCTCCCATTTTGATACTAGGAAGCAAGTACATGTAAATGTAAAAGTTCTCTCTATACCCAAAACCATGGTATCAAATTTAAAAATCTATATACGGTTGCATGACATATTTTATGTAAACACGAACCGTGGTACATCTACGAAGCTATACGCTCGAGTTCAGTTATGCTCAGTCGGGTTTGGAGTCGGCTCATAGTAAACACGATCGGTTCTCGTTCGGGTTGAGTTTCTGCTCATGATTGGATCATGGTTCTGGTTTCATGGTTTCATCTATTTAAACTTGGACTTGGTGTTTCGAGGAGTTTTGATTAATTACTTGGAATCTGGGCGTCATGTTCTCGTTGATGTTTTGTATTGTTTTCGATTTGTTTGGTGCTCTAAGGAAGCGTCATGGTCAAGGTGACAACGACAAAGTCATGTCCTTGGCATCCTGTTCGCTGATATAAAGCGGTTCGAGTTTAGATCACCACCTTGATTCAAGTGGATATGGCTCGAGCTTTGGTTTTCTAACCATTGTGTTCGGGTTAGAATTTCCGGTTCCTTAGTCGCGGGATCGACTCGTGTTTCTGTTAGAATCTCAGCCAGATTTTGCTTCGCTAGTAATCGTGTTTATGTCGGTATTATTACTTGTACATCAGGCTCCGAATCACATGTATGTTCGCATACAGTTTAGGCATCACCCAGTATGATTTTACAAGTTCCATTGTTACTGCTTTTGTTATACAAATTATAGAAAATGGTAATAAAGACAACAATGTCTAGTTTACAAATGAGAATGAAGACTACTTCACGTCATATTCATGCACACAATTGCATATTTACACCTTTGGTCCTTAAACTATTAAAGAAGTACAATTATATATATAGATTTCTAAAGTAACACTATTAACCCTTGCTTATTTTCTTGTTTTCAAACTAGTCCAAAATATATTTTTAGAAAACCTTTATAGAAATAGTTTATTCTCTTTCGTTGTCATATTTATCTCTAAGACGCGCTATTTTATTTTAGGTCGTCATTAGAAGCTCGTGGTTTCTCGGCTTATCCTATTTCATCGTTTCACTATTGCCACTATTATTTTGATCGGTATCCTCGTTTGCTATCGCTTTCGCTAAGGTGAGTTCATAGCCCCTTTTTACTACTTATACATTTTTCTAAACGCGGGGTGAGATTTTACATGGTGGAACACATTCATTTAAAACTGTATGTTATCCAGAACTTGTATGCTATCCAGAACTTGTATGCTATCCAGATCTTGTATGCTTTCCAGAACTTGTATGCTTTCCAGAACTTGATGATTTCCAACAGTTTTTCATTATTATTATTGCTTTTAGTCTATAGCCCTAAGTTTCCTCTCCTGATCATGAACCGTTAATTTACTTGTGTTACTAAGCGCGAATGTTGTGGGTGGATCCATTGGGATTGACAATCCCCGTCCCATGTTGTGGTTCTTTAACCATGACGCATTTCATTTGTTTATACCTGAGTATTTAGGCTGAATACTCCCTAGAGGAACTTACATTGAGTTAAGCTTCGGTTCATGAACTGAACAGCAATAATAATAATAGTTTCGGACAATGGTTACTGTACATAACCATTTTCCCTATTTGCTTGTTTTACAATGAATGCTTGTGTTCCACACCCTTACTGCTAAACCTATGAATATCACTCAACTTAATGTTGACGATTTTACATGTTTAATCTCAGGTAGTATTACTTAGCTTTGCTTGGATGGGAGCCCGCAGGATATCATCGCAGCTTGGATAATTCTGTGTTACTTTTTAAAGTTCGGTTTTGGTAAAAGCCGTCAGAAGTTTATCCTATATTTTTGGTAACATCATGTTACAAAACCATGTTTAAATAATAGATTTTCCGCTTATAAAACTCTAGGACCTTTGTTTAAAAACTCTGATCTTTTTGTGATGTAATGTATAAGTTTTAATTACGTCAACTTTATGTCAACAAAATTTCATTGTTTCTTGTACCATGACGTGGAACCCCTTTGCTGCCTACGTGTTTCCTTGCCTGATTTCTAGGGTCTCACAGATTGGTATCAGAGCGATGGTTATAGGGAACTGAGTCGTTTTCAAAACTTAGTCTATAACCGAAAGTCCAAATATTTCATGTTTCTAAGTGTCAAACACAGAATCTGCCATGGTTGTTCGATATCTGCGCGGGTAACTCTTTAATCCTTATTATTTACTTTTAATTAGCGTTGTAGAATTTTATCTCTTGATTACATGTTAAAATATTACATTACTCTAATGACGATAATTACTATGTCTTTTCAAAGCCCTCGTGCTTAATGAATTATCATTGGATATTACTGTGATTACATCTACCCATACTTTATTTCTTGAATTCTTGTTCTTGTGAATTGATCTTGTTGCAGTGAGTTTATATCGTTATGATATTACATACTTGTATTCAGAGCATGTATGTTGCCGACTTTTCATACTCACTTTTCTGAGTACTATTGTTATTTCATTTATGCGTGATGCGACTGGCCTCATATACTCGTTCATTTTGAACTGCCTGTTTTCTCGACTCATTCTTTTGCATGTTGTGTTTATTCCCTTGATATCATTGTTCGGATTAAATAACTGTTGCTTTCGATGAAACTTCTGATTTTCATATTACTACCGTGCGTGTTACCTTCATTGTTTAACTCTTTTAAGGTATCTATTTAGATATCCAAATTGTTTTCTGACCAGTCGTGATTGGATGTCTAGTCTATAGACCATTGTGTAGCTCAATGTGTCTCCAAAAAAAGACTAAAAGACATCGTGTGAGTCACACATCTCGAAGAATTCCTTGAATCCATGTTGAATAATATAGTGGGTTTTCATAACCTTGATTGGCCTTTACGTCACCGTTTTACACGACACTCGTATATCGATTAAATATTATTTCATTGACCATTCGACGTTTCGACTTCGAATTACAATGTTCGTTTGTATCTTGAAAACATCAACACAATCTTGTAATTCATCCTCTATTATGCGAAGATTGTTTGGAACACGATTGTACTTCTATAAACTTGTATCCTCCCTTTTCATTTAACCTCCTCGCTCCAGGAGTGTGACCCGTTAATCTTCCAATTCTTTCTCGATATGTCTTGTGATTTTGGAAAAAAATCACACTGCCAAGAGACCTTCCTGCATTGCATCTCGAAATCTAAGACACAGATGTCATGCGTCGTTTTTGAGTTCTTAGTTTATCGTTGGCATTCTTGAACCATTTCTATACTGTGTTTTCTTTACATGATTAATTACGCAATTTATTCTTTTTCGTCTTTATGGAATCCACAAGTCTTGTGTGTACATTAATTCTGGGTTATTATGAAATTTGGACTTAATTTCAAACTGTGTCGAAAAATATACTTTGTACAGAAACTTTATAGGAAATTTATCAGTGTCGAGAAAATATTTTTATAACTTTAGACATAAAAATATATATTTCTACTTGTTGAGACGTCCGTTTAGGAAATAATATTTTACCAGTAAACATTAAAAACAAGCAAGTTACGCTCATTTGGGATTGTAAAGTTTAAGAACTTATTTCTGCGTAGTTCTAAAATATCATTTTATTGACAAATTTAATGCAAGGGCATTTTCGTCCATTTTTTATCCGTTTCAAGTCTCTAGTAAAACTAGAAAGTTGTTCAAAACATCGTTTTACATCGAATTGCATTAGACTTTGAGTCTTAGAATATCATCTAGTGAATTAGTTGGTTTGGTCAATCCTAAAAAGGTCAAAGTTGATTAAAAAGTCAAAGCTGGTAGAAATTTTGAAATAGGGTTCTTAGGCGTTCTTGAGTTCGTGTGAGCTCGTAAAACTTTAACTAATGATACTTTACAACCATGAAACAATGATTGCGATTGAAAACGTTAAAATAGTGCATATTTATGTCAAATAAATAACGATGTGCACACATATGGATTCCTCTATCTTTCTTTTATATATGACTTAATTGTCATTCTAAGTTGTCTTTCTTTGCTTCTATCGTACCACTGATTTGGACCGAGGTTGAAGTTTTTATTTTCATCATTCGTTATCCTTCTTGACACGGGACTCTTGACGATTCCGGCTAAACCTCTCGAAACCCTATCACTTTGTAATCATTTCGTTGATTGTCTTGAACTACTCCTTATTTCCCTCTTGTAACCCACTCGCTACTTTGTAAACTATTATCATGTTACCATATAAACTCAAACTAGTCTTGTTTGTGAATCATTTTACAAAAGGTTTCATTTGGTCTTTCTTAAATAATTGAATGCTATCTTATAAAACTAATTTATATTAATTTTACGATGTAATTTCTCAAATTGTTCAACAATTGGTCTTATAAAAAAATCCTTGTAACCATAAAAAAATTGTTGTATTAAATATCTAGCCAGTAACTTATTGGCGAAAAGTTCTATAAAATATTTTGATTCCTGTTTTTTTTTACAAATGGCATTATATACATATTTTAAATAATATGACCTGTAATACTGATTTGACGAAGCTGAGCATCGCATTGTTAGTCCTAAATTATGCATGGCCTGATCACCTATGCTTAATTTAGGAGGAGCCATGCAACACCAAATAGTAGTCACCTTAAATATTTAAACAAGAATCAACTTTTTAATTATGTTTCTTAAAAAGTTAGATAAATGTAAATTTTGGAAATTTTTACATTTTATGCGAGTATCAACAGTTCGCGACTTACACATATGAACCCTTATCTTTTCTTGAACAAAGTACATGCCTCAAGCACATATTTTCGTACTCAACGATCTTTGTTTAACTTGTTATCTCATTTTCTTTCGTGACATAATTCTCGTTACCAATTGTCTAATTTCTTACCATTGATACCATACTTGAAAATTTCAATGTTTTTATGCTTATTCATTTACCAACCTTTCCTATCTATTTTGGTAGACCTTCGAAACGCCTCTAGACGCGAATAGTGATTTATGACGGGATGTGAACGATAAATTCGTGTAATTGTTATGATTATGTGTTAGACTCTATCATTTTGAAATTCATTCGTGTGAATTATGTGTTGATTTTGTCTTTCATGGCTAGTGTTGTTCAGTTTACTGGAATTACTATCAAGAAACTTCTTAAGAATTTTCTATGATTCGAAAATCTATTGCGTGGCTTTTCTATTTCGATCGTGTATCGACCATCGAACACTTAATAAGCCGTTGTTGGTGACACCAACTGTACTCAAGAAGTGATGACTGGCTAAATCCTTGTTTCTTATTATTTTGTTCATCGACGCGTCTATTCTATCATGTTTGTTAAGAATTGGTACGAATTTCGTTTTATTCTCTCGTGCTATTGCTAGTCATTTGTTTGCATTTTCTTCCGTCTCCAGTGAAACTCTGGGGACCAGAGTTCCTTTAGGAGGGGCGACTGTGAGAACTCATATTTTTTTTCCCGGTAATTAAATTATTCTTTTATTCGTACTTCTCGATTTTACAATGTTTTACTCGTTCCTCTTTATTTTTTCATACGTAAATCCTGAGATCTCGAGAATTTTAATTAAATTATATTTTAATTATTTTTTTTATTATGGATAATATTTTATTCGGAATTATAAAAATTTTATTTTTATTTTTCCATATTTATTTACTGTTGTAACCTGAAAATTTTTATCAACATTTAAACCGAGTTCTAATAATATTATTAATATTCGGGCCAATATTTATTACCCAAATTTTATTTGTCATTATCATTTTACTAATAATATTGAATTTTCGGTTAACCGACAAGGTTATTACTTTAACGTATAAAAAATGTGTCATTTATTATTTATCGACTAAGTGTATGTCCGTCATCGACCGTGAATATCCTTATTATGACATAGAATTATTTTCTATTGTTATCATTTTAAAATTTTCATTTAACGAGCATTCTTCGTAAATTTTCATAATCCTTTAAGCGTCATTTGTTTATTTGATGCGTTGATGTTTATTAAATTATAAGCCTCATTTAATTATTGAAGTATCAATGTTCTCTGAATGTCGATGTTTTTATTTTATATTGAGCGTAATACTTTTGTGTTTAACGCGTATTTTTCAAATCGAGTAACTTTTAAAATATCGGGTTTCATTAATACCCGCTTTTTCTCAAAATAATAATAGCAATAATAAGCATTCTTTTTAATATAACATGTAACAGATTGAGTATTAATATGCCATCAAGTTGATAAGACGTGTATCATTTTAATATCAAGACTCAAATTACCATTTTAGTATCCATTTTAGTATCATTCAGGTGACGCACATACATCGACCGTGTGGTGCTAATTTTTGACTCTATTATTATTATATCAAAGCAAATGCGAAGATATCTCTCACTTGAAATCAAAATGAAAGAACCGTCTCCTATGTACTCGCATGTGTTCATATGTCTTTGTCATTTTGAAAAGTGAGATTAGTCACTAAACACGCGTCATAAAAAAAAATTCATCTCTATCATCTCAAACATTCTCCCATTTTGATACTAGGAAGCAAGTACATGTAAATGTAAAAGTTCTCTCTATACCCAAAACCATGGTATCAAATTTCAAAATCTATATACGGTTGCATGACATATTTTATGTAAACACGAACCATGGTACATCTACGAAGCTATACGCTCGAGTTCAGTTATGGTCTGTCGAGTTTGGAGTCGGCTCATAGTAAACACGATCGGTTCTCGTTCGGGTTGAGTTTCTGCTCATGATTGGATCACGGTTCTGGTTGCATGGTTTCATCTATTTAAATTTGGACTTGGTGTTTCGAGGAGTTTTGATTAATTACTTGGAATCTGGGCGTCATGTTCTCGTTGATGTTTTGTATTGTTTTCGATTTGTTTGGTGCTCTAAGGAAGCGTCATGGTCAAGGTGACAACGACAAAGTCATGTCCTTGGCATCCTGTTCGCTGATATAAAGCGGTTCGAGTTTAGATCACCACCTTGATTGAAGTGGATATGGCTCGAGCTTTGGTTTTCTAACCATTGTGTTCGGGTTAGAATTTCCGGTTACTTAGTCGCGGGATCGACTCGTGTTTCTGTTAGAATCTCGGCCAGATTTTGCTTCGTTAGTAATCGTGTTTATGTCGGTATTATTACTTGTACATCAGGCTCCGAATCACATGTATGTTCGTATACAGTTTAGGCATCACCCGGTATGATTTTACAAGTTCCATTGTTACTGCTTTTGTTATACAAATTATAGAAAAAGGTAATAAAGACAACAATGTCTAGTTTACAAATGAGAATGAAGACTACTTCACGTCACATTCATGCACACAATTGCATATTTACACCTTTGGTCCTTAAACTATTAAAGAAGTACAATTATATATATAGATTTCTAAAGTAACACTATTAACCCTTGCTTATTTTCTTGTTTTCAAACTAGTCCAAAATATATTTTTAGAAAACCTTTATAGAAATAGTTTATTCTCTTTCGTTGTCATATTTATCTCTAAGATGCGCCATTTTATTTTAGGTCGTCATTAGAAGCTCGTGGTTTCTCGGCTTATCCTATTTCATCGTTTCACTATTGCCACTATTATTTTGATCGGTATCCTCGTTTGCTATCGCTTTCGCTAAGGTGAGTTCATAGCCCCTTTTTACTACTTATACATTTTTCTAAACGCGGGGTGAGATTTTACATGGTGGAACACATTCATTTAAAATTGTATGCTATCCAGAACTTGTATGCTATCCAGAACTTGTATGCTATCCAGATCTTGTATGCTTTCCAGAACTTGTATGCTTTCCAGAACTTGATGATTTCCAACAGTTTTTCATTATTATTATTGCTTTTAGTCTATAGCCTTAAGTTTCCTCTCCTGATCATGAACCGTTAATTTACTTGTGTTACTAAGCGCGAATGTTGTGGGTGGATCCATCGGGATTGACAATCCCCGTCCCATGTTGCGGTTCTTTAACCATGACGCATTTCATTTGTTTATACTTGAGTATTTAGGCTGAATACTCCCTAGAGGAACTTACATTGAGTTAAGCTTCGGTTCATGAACTGAACAGCAATAATAATAATAGTTTCGGACAATGGTTACTGTACATAACCATTTTCCCTATTTACTTGTTTTACAATGAATGCTTGTGTTCCACACCCTTACTGCTAAACCTATGAATATCACTCAACTTAATGTTGACGATTTTACATGTTTAATCTCAGGTATTATTACTTAGCTTTGCTTGGATGGGAGCCCGCAGGATATCATCGCAGCTTGGAGATTTCTGTGTTACTTTTTAAAGTTCGGTTTTGGTAAAAGCCGTCAGAAGTTTATCCTATATTTTTGGTAACATCATGTTACAAAACCATGTTTAAATAATAGATTTTCCGCTTATAAAACTCTAGGACCTTTGTTTAAAAACTCTGATCTTTTTGTGATGTAATGTATAAGTTTTTATTACGTCAACTTTATGTCAACAACATTTCATTGTTTCTTGTACCATGACGTGGAACCCCTTTGCTGCCTACGTGTTTCCTTGCCTGATTTCGGGGGTCTCACAGAGGTGAAGCTAAAAATGTAAAGCTATAAGCTACAATTAAGCAAAACAGTAGACAAAAATAAGCGCAAACACAAAGTAGCTAAACCCCTATTACCCGATATCTGACAATCAGCTAGTCTGAGTTATCAGATATCGGGTATCAAACACAATCAAGAACTCGGACACAAGGGAAAAAGGTTGCTGATCTATTTGGCATTAATTCGATTTTCAAGCAACCAAAACTTATTAAAAAGCAAACTAATCATGAAAGTGACTTAAAGCAGAACTAAGACATCCCTAAAACTAACAACATTCAAAGTCTAACACCCTAAAATGGACTCCACCTACTTAAATCCTTATTTGATGTAAATGGAAAAATAATGGCAGAAAGTGCACAAGTAATGTTCACATTATGTCCAAATCTTATATAACCAATGCTTAGAATTACACAACCTAATTCTACTCAGACTTAATAACACTCAATCCAGCTTTAGACAACAAAAGAGAAAAAATCTTTAAAAGGGACAGATTTTTCAGAAATTTGCACAAACTTGCAAACTTGATTTTTACTAAAGACCTTCTAAACTAACATCAAAATCAGAATCTTTTGAACTGATAAGCAAGTACAGGTAAGCAAGGTTACTTGTTGTGTCACCTAACCCCTTAAACCAAACTTACCCAAACACCCCTTAAACCATCTATTGACAAAGTTTTAACAAAGAAAATTGTGTAAACCAACTTCAATCTATTTTAATCAACAATAACGTTAAACAAACATTTAAAACTCACAAATGAACTGCTAAAACTACCAAGAACAATCAAACGCCAACTTGCACAAAATCACAGAAATTTTTGCATAGAAAATAAAAAAATGGGAACAAAACTCAAGGGTAAACATCCACACCCTTGATTTTGAGCTTTTGCACTAAGTGAAAGCTTCCAAATGCCAAGGAGCTTATGAGAAGTTGTGATGTAAGCTATTGGGTCCTTTGGACTACAACAGTCCAAAGAGTGGACTACAAGAGTCCAATGGGTCTTCTTGGCTTGCTATGGATCACATAAACAACAAACCAACAACAAATACAATAAATCTACACACAATTCCAGTTGTCAAGTGGAATTACGCAAAGAATTATGAACAGTAAGTGTAAAAAAACAGATTTTTGGAAAAATCTTTGGAATAAAATATTACAAAAACAAACCTAAACAATAAAAGTAACACGGGTTGCAAACCTTGTAACACTCTTTAGTTATCAATTAAATATTCTCAAAGTTTTGTAAACAATGGGTCACAAACAATTCTTATCCAGATAATCTTTGAACAAGCAACTTTGATAAGATTGTTAAACCACAAAACAAGAATTTGAAAGCACGAATTTAAATGACAATTAATTAAGATATGCTGGAAAGTAAAATAGAACTCAAGTTATCATTTCATCAAATTTGTACAACATTACAAATTGTGAAAGTGAAAAGTTAGAACAAGGAAAAAAAATGGAAAACCCTATGCCTTATATACTGGATATAGAATATTCTAGAAAATAAAAAAATCTAAACCCTAATTTGCTGATTATCCAAAATTGCCCTAGACTTTTTGAATTTTGAAATATTCAAAATTGGTCAATTCATCCATGTGATGATCTCTGGTATAACATGTGGTTCTAGCTGTTGTAAAATGCTTCCAAGCCATTGGATGGGTGTGGGCAACAAGCAAGAAATCTCAGCCATAAATATTGTTTGGGTATTAGGAAGGGGGGATAGTGACAGGGGTACAGAAGGTCGTGGTGGGGTAACATGGTGAGGTAAAGGACAAATGATCCATGTGTATGAGTCACGCATATGATCAATTGCAAATCTGGAAAGTACCAACTTATATCCCTTTGGTTTTGCCTTAATTTAGGATTAAGGTTTATCCCAAAAATAGGAGAAGTGATATGTACACCACTAAAATTTATCCCTACACCATTTTTCATGCATGAGGGTGTTGTAATGTGTGCATCAATGATGTAATTTAATGGTGTATGGATAAATTTTAGTGGTGTACATATCACTTCCCCAAAAATAGTATCATTTTGATCCATATTATAGTAACATATAAGAACTCGTATTTTTCCGATATTAAATTATTCTTTTATTCGTACTTCTCGATTTTACAATATTTTACTTGTTCCTCTTTACTTTTTCATACGTAAATCCTGAGATCTCAAGAATTTTAATTAAATTATATTTTAATTATTTTTCTGATCATTGATAATATTTTATTTGGAATTGTAAAAAAAATATTATTTTTATTTTTCCATATTTATTTACTATAGTAACCCGAAATTTAAAATCAACATTTAGACCGAGTTCTAATAATATTATTAATATTCGGGCCAATATTTATTAGCCAAATTTTACATGACATTTTACTAATAATATTGAATTTTCAGTTAACCGACAAGGTTATTGCTTTAACGTATCAAAAATGTGCCTCTTATTATTTATTGGCAAAGTCTATGACCGTCATCGACCGTAAATATCCTCGACATGACATCAAAATATTTTTCTTGTCATTATTATAATTATTCGTTTCACGGATATTCTTCATAAATTTATGATAAAATTTAAGTGTCATTCTTTATATGACGCGTTAACGTTTATTAAATATAATCCCTCCATTTTTATATCAATATATCAACGTTCTCCGAATTTTAAAGTTTTTATTTTATATTAAGCGTTTTTTTTCGTGTCTAACGCGTATCTTTTATATCGCGTAACTTTTAAAAGATCAAGTTTCGATAATACCCGCTTATTCAAAATATTAGAAATATATTTAACCATGACCTTTGTTCAATCTAATCCTAACGTTACTATTAACAAAAAATCAAGACATCTAATACTCATTCACTTAAATATGGTTATTCACTTTTAGTATCTTCTAATATACATCACATTGTAGATACGATTTTATCACAATCTGTTTCCATGCGTGGCAACCAATTGATTTCAAGTTCACACGCAGCTACTAATCACCCACATGCGCTCAAAGTTTACATGAAAGCCACGTATAGTAAGAACTCTTATGAGTCCTTTCATATGGCTACAATTCCTTTTTATCGTTTGTTCTCATCCGATCAAATTTGTAAAAAAAGAAAGATGATCGTGCTCCCTCCTTTATGCTTTACACACATTTATATCCTGTTTGTTGAACCTGGGATATTTACTTCTTGCTTGGTAAGAGGATGCAGCCTAAGACAATATTGTCAAACTCACAAAGCTATTATGCTAGTTAGACAAGTCAAGTCAAGATGTACATACGGCTCGGGTCTAAACGAGTTTGTTTACAAAAGTTAGTAGTAAATAGGAAGCGCCTTGGTGAAGGTCTTGGTAAAGATGACGACGAATGGAGGCATTTTTCGACTCGACATCTTATTATGTCTATACAGAGGAGGTTAGAAGTTCGTATATATTTTGGTTCGGGTTTGATCACGGTATTGGTTCAAGTTGGTACGGTTCGAGCTTTAGTCTTCTAATCATTAATATTCAGTTGGTTAGCCGCGAGTTTGAGTTGGTTCGAGTCTCGGGCATGTTTAACTTTTTAGTATTGATATTCGTTTGGTATTTAAACTCGCATCGCGACGACGAGTCGTTCATATCTCCGCGAGTAGCTAAGGTATTACTTGAACTCAATATTAAGACTATAATTGCTACTACTGTACAAATGAAATAATAAGAATGAAGAAGTGTTATTGACGTCAAGTTCATGCAATTCAAATGGATTTTAACATTTTGGTCCTTAAATTATAGTGATAAATACAAATTAATATTATAGATTTCTAGAGTAACACTTTTAACCCTTGTCAATATTATTCTTTTCAAAACTAGTCCAAACTATATTTTAGAAATCTTTATAAAACTAATTTCAAATTGGTACGTTGTCATTTATATTTCTAAGATGCGTCATCTTTATATTAGGTCGCCGTTAGAAGCTCACGACCTCCCATCATATCCTATTTCATCATTTCACTACTGTCACTATTATATGATCGTTATCCTCGTTTGATATCGTTATCGCTAAGGTGAGTTCATAGCCCATTTTTACTACTTATACATTGTTTCTAAACGTTGGGTGAGATTTTACATGGTGGAACACATTCATTTAAAACTGTATGCTATCCAGAACTTGTATGCTATCTAGAACTTGTATGCTTTCTAGAACTTGATGATTTCCAACAGATTTTCATTATTATTATTGCTTTTAGTTATAGCCCTTAAGTTTCCTCTCCTGATCATGAACCGTTAATTTACTTGTGTTGCTAAGCGCGAATGTTGTGGGTGGATCCACCGAGACTGACAATCCCCGTCCCATGTTGCGGTTGTTTAACCATTGACGCATTGCATTTGTTTATACTTGAGTATTTAGGCTGAATACTCACTAGAGGAACTTACATTGAGTTAAGCTTCGGTTCATGAACTAAATAGCAATAATAATGGTTTCGGACTATGGTTAATGATCATAACCATTTTCCCTATTTACTTGTTTTACTAATGAATGCTTGTGTTCCACACCTTTACTGCTAAACCTATGAATATCACTCAACTTTTTGTTGACGATTTTACATGTTTAATCTTAGGTATTATTACTTAGCTTTGCTTAGATGGGAGCCCGCAGGATATTATCGCAGCTTGGAGATTTCTGTGTTACTTTTTAAAGTTTGGTTTTGGTAAAAGCTGACAGAAGTTTATCCTATACTTTTGGTAACAACATGTTACAAACCATGTTTAAATAATAGATTTTCCGCTTATAAAACTCTGGGACCTTTGTTTAAAATTTCTAATCTTTTTGTGATGTAATGTATAAGTTTTTATTACGTCAACTTTATGTCAACAGTATTTCATTGTTTCTTGTACCATGACGTGGAACCCCTTTGCTGCCTACATGTTTCCTTGCCTGATTTTGGGGGGTCTCACAGATTGGTATCAGAGCGATGGTTATAGGGAACTGAGTCGTTTTTCAAAACTTAGTCTATAACCGAAAGTTCAAATATTTCATGTTTCTAAGTGTCAAACACAGAATCTGCCATTGTTGTTCGATATCTGCGCGGGTAACTCTCTAATCCTTATTAATTACTTCTAATTATCGTTGTAGTATTTCATTCCTTGATTACATTTTGAAATATTACATTACTCTAATGACGATAATTACCATCTCTTTCGAAATCCTTTGTGCTTAATGAATTATCATTGGATAATACTGTGATTACATATGCCCTTACTTTATTTCTCGAATTCTTGTTCTTGTGAACTGGATCTTGTTACAATAATTTTATATTGTTGTGACATTTCATACTTGTATTTGGAGCGCGCATGATGCCGACCTTTCATACTCACTTTTCTGAATACTATTGCTATTTCGTTTATGCATGATTCGACAGACCTCATATACTCGTTCGTTTTGGACCGCTTGTTTTCTCGACTCATTCTTTTACATGTTGTGTGTATTCTCGTGATATCATTGTTCGAGATTAAATAAGTGTTGCTTTCGATGAAACTTCTAATTTTCATTTTTACTACCATGCGTGTTACTTTCATGGTTAAACATCTTTAAGATATCTATTTAGATATCCAAATTGCTTTCTGACCATTTGTGACTGGATGTCTTGAAAAATAGTCTATAGATCATTGTGTAGCTCAATGTCCCTTCGAAAAAGACTAAAAGACACCGTGTGAGTCACACATCTCGAAGCAACCCTTGAATCCATGTTGAATAATATCGTGGGTTTTCGTAACCTTCATTTACCTTTACGTCATTGTTTTACGCGACACTTGTATATCGATTAAATATTACTTCATTGACCATTCTACATTTCGACTTCGAATTACAACGTCCATTTGTACCTTGAAAACACCATCGTCAGCTTGTAATTTATCCTCTATATTGTGGCGATTGTTTGGAATACGATTCTACTTCTATAAACTTGTACCCTCCTTTTTCATTACCTCCTCGCTCCATGAGTGCGACTTGATAATGTTTCGTTTCTTTCTCGACAGGTATTGTGTTTTTGGAAAAATCACACAGCCAAGAGATCTTCCTACTTTGCATCTTGAAATCTAAGACACGGATGTCATGCGCCGTTTTTGGTTTCTTAGATTATCGTTGGTATTCTTAAACCATTTTTATAATATGTTTTCCTTTATATGCTTAATTATACAATTTATACTCATTCGTCTTTTTGGAATCCACTAGTCACGTGTGTACATAAATTCGGATCTTTATGAAGTTTGATCAAATTTTAAGGTGTGTCGAAAAATATACTTTCTGCAGAAAAGTTACATGTAATTTAACGACGGCGAGAAAATATTTTTATAAACTTTAGACATAAGAATATATTTCTACTTGTTGAAGACATTCGTTTAGAACATAAAATTTGACGCGAAAATCTTAAAAACGAGCAAGTTACACTCATTTGAAATTGTAATATTTAAGAACTTAGTTTGTGTATTTCTAAAATAGCATTTTGTTGACAGATTTGATGCGAAGGCATTTTCGTCCATTTTTTTATCCGTTTCAAGTATCGAGTAAAACTAGAAAGTTGTCTAAAACATCGTTTTACACCAAATTGCTTTAGACTTCGAGTCTTAAAAATGTCATTTAACGAGTCAATTGATCTGGTTAGACCCAAAAGTCAAACTTAAAAAAAAATCAAAACTGATAGAATTTTAAAATATGGGTTGAAGCGTTTTTGAGTTCGTTTAAGCTCGTAAAACTTTTAACAAATGAGATTTTACAACTATGAAACATTGATTGCGTTTGAAAAATGTTTGAAAATAGAAACTTTTAGGGTTAGTTGTATTATTCTTGAATTAATAGTTTACTTCTTTAAAAGCATATTTATGTCAAATAAATTATGACATGAACGCATATGGATTCCTTTACCCTTTCTTTTATGCATGACTTAATTGTCATTCTAAGTTGTCTTTCTTTGCTTCTATCGTACCACTGATTTGGCCCGAGGTTTGAAGTTCTTGCTTTCATATCGTTCGTTATCATCTTGACACGTGTCTCATGACGATTCCGGCTAAACCTTTTGAAACTTTATCAACTTGTAACCATTTCATTGATTGTTTTGAACTACCCTTTATTACTCTCGTGTAACCCACTCGTTATTTTATAAATTTAAACTGGTACTGTTTGCGAATTATTTTACAAAATGTTCTACTTGAGCTTTACAAAATACATGAATGTTATTCTATAGAGTTATTTGATATTACTGTTACGATGTATTTCACGAATTACTTACTCTCGAGAACGTTTCGTAAATTCTTTCGATTCCTGTTTTACAAATGGTATTTTATATATTTTTAATATATGACAGGTAATACTGGTTTGGCGAAGCTAAGCATCACATTGCTAGTCCTAATTTATACATGGCCTGATCACCTATGCGTAATTTAGAAGGAGCCATGCGAGGCTGAATAGTAGTCACCTTCAAATCTTGTTAAAAGAAATTATGAAAGCTTTTATGCGTTTTATAAGTAGTACAAGTGCATGACAAATGCACATGTTTCTTTATTTTTTTTCTTTCTTGAACGAATTGCGTATTTGCGACTACAATCTATTTTTCTTTACTCAATGAGATTTTCTCTACTTGTTACCTCATTTTCTTTCATGATATAATTCTATTTACCGCTCGTCAAGTTAGTGACTATTGATATCGTACTTGGAAGTTCTAATGTTTTTATACTTTCTCCTCGACCAACTTTGTTTCAGTAAATTTTGGTATACCTTCGAAACGACTCTGGACGCTAATAACGATTCATGACTAGACGTGGATAATGATTTTCTATATCCGTCATGATGTGTGTCAGACTCTGTTTCCTCGAAATTCACCCGTGTAAACCATGTGTTGATTTCGCTCTCTAATTGCCAATGTTGTTCATTTTACTTGAATCATACCCAAGTGACTAATTAAAAATTTTCTTTGATTCGAAAATTGTTGTGTAGCTTTTATCTTTCAATTGTGTATCGATTACCTAGAAATTTATAAGCCAATGTTGGTGACACCAACTGCACTCAAGGAGTGATGACTTGCTATATTCCTTGTTTCTTATTGTCTTATTGACAACGCCTCTATTCTATCCTGTTCGTTAAGAATCGATGCGAATTTCGTTTTTTTTTTCCTCAAGCCTTGTATTTTTAAGATCAAGAAAATACTTAAGTTGAGTTTGAAAGTAATATCAAACCCTAGACAGACAATTGTGACAACTCTTATTTTAAATGTCTATATGTAAATCATATCTCTCTTTATTTACTTTTGATAGGTAGATTGTTATGTTTTACAGTTTGCGCGACTTGCGATTCCTTGTCGATTATCAATCTTAACTTGATTTAGCGCAACTTGTCCGTTTAAGCAATTCTTGTGTTCATTCTAACTCTTTATATTTCTTCATACTGAATGCTATTATTTCAATTCGAGTTTGAAATAATTTTGTAAAGAGTTAAGAATCTGAAGCACAGTTGGATTCCAATTGTAAGGTTCGCCGTAGGTGCAGAAATTACATGGGAAGCAATGAGTCAGTTCTAAACTTTCTATTTCCATTTGTTTGCATCTTCTTCCGTCTCCAGTGGAACTCTGGGGACCAGAGTTCCTTTAGGGGGTCGACTATAAGAACTCATACTTTTCCGATATTAAATTATTCTTTTATTCGTACTTCTCGATTTTACAATATTTTACTTGTTCCTCTTTACTTTTTCATACGTAAATCCTGAGATCTCAAGAATTTTAATTAAATTATATTTTAATTATTTTTCTGATCATTGATAATATTTTATTTGGAATTGTAAAAAAAAATTTATTATTTTTATTTTCCCATATTTATTTACTATAGTAACCTGAAATTTAAAATCAACATTTAGACCGAGTTCTAATAATATTATTAATATTCGGGCCAATATTTATTAGCCAAATTTTACATGACATTTTACTAATAATATTGAATTTTCAGTTAACCGACAAGGTTATTGCTTTAACGTATCAAAAATGTGCCTCTTATTATTTATTGGCAAAGTCTATGACCGTCATCGACCGTAAATATCCTCGACATGACATCAAAATATTTTTCTTGTCATTATTATAATTATTCGTTTCACGGATATTCTTCTTAAATTTATGATAAAATTTAAGTGTCATTCTTTATATGACGCGTTAACATTTATTAAATATAATCCCTCCATTTTTATATCAATATATCAACGTTCTCCGAATTTTAAAGTTTTTATTTTATATTGAGCGTTTATTTTACGTGTCTAACGCGTATCTTTTATATCGCGTAACTTTTAAAAGATCAGGTTTCGATAATACCCGCTTATTCAAAATATTAGAAATATATTTAACCATGACCTTTGTTCAATCTAATCCTAACGTTACTATTAACAAAAAATCAAGACATCTAATAATCATTCACTTAAATATGGTTATTCACTTTTAGTATCTTCTAATATACATCACATTGTAGATATGATTTTATCACAATCTGTTTCCATGCGTGGCAACCAATTGATTTCAAGTTCACACGCAGCTACTGATCACCCACATGCGCTCAAAGTTTACATGAAAGCCACGTATAGTAAGAACTCTTATGAGTTCTTTCATATGGCTACAATTCCTTTTTATCGTTTGTTCTCATCCGATCAAATTTGTAAAAAAAGAAAGATGATCGTGCTCCCTCCTTTATGCTTTACACACATTTATATCCTGTTTGTTGACCCTGGGATATTTACTTCTTGCTTGGTAAGAGGATGCAGCCTAAGACAATATTGTCAAACTCACAAAGCTATTATGCTAGTTAGACAAGTCAAGTCAAGATGTACATACGGCTCGGGTCTAAACGAGTTTGGTTACAAAAGTTAGTAGTAAATAGGAAGCGCCTTGGTGAAGGTCTTGGTAAAGATGACGACGAATGGAGGCATTTTTCGACTCGGCATATTATTATGTCTATACAGAGGAGGTTAGAAGTTCGTATATATTTTGGTTCGGGTTTGATCACGGTATTGGTTCAAGTTGGTACGGTTCGAGCTTTAGTCTTCTAATCAATAATATTCAGTTGGTTAGCCGCGAGTTTGAGTTGGTTCGAGTCTCGGGCATGTTTAACTTTTTTAGTATTGATGTTCGTTTGGTATTTAAACTCGCATCGCGACGACGAGTCGTTCATATCTCCGCGAGTAGCTAAGGTATTACTTGAACTCAATATTAAGAACTATAATTTCTACTACTATACAAATGAAATAATAAGAATGAAGAAGTGTTATTGACGTCAAGTTCATGCAATTCAAATGGATTTTAACATTTTGGTCCTTAAATTATAGTGATAAATACAAATTAATATTATAGATTTCTAGAGTAACACTTTTAACCCTTGTCAATATTATTCTTTTCAAAACTAGTCCAAACTATATTTTATAAATCTTTATAAAACTAATTTCAAATTGGTACGTTGTCATTTATATTTCTAAGATGCGTCATCTTTATATTAGGTCGCCGTTAGAAGCTCACGACCTCCCATCATATCCTATTTCATCATTTCACTACTGTCACTATTATATGATCGTTATCCTCGTTTGATATCGTTATCGCTAAGGTGAGTTCATAGCCCCTTTTTACTACTTATACATTGTTTCTAAACGCGGGGTGAGATTTTACATGGTGGAACACATTCATTTAAAACTGTATGCTATCCAGAACTTGTATGCTATCCAGAACTTGTATGCTATCCAGAACTTGTATGCTTTCTAGAACTTGATGATTTCCAACAGATTTTCATTATTATTATTGCTTTTAGTTATAGCCCTTAAGTTTCCTCTCCTGATCATGAACCGTTAATTTACTTGTGTTGCTAAGCGCGAATGTTGTGGGTGGATCCACCGGGACTGACAATCCCCATCCCATGTTGCGGTTGTTTAACCGTTGACGCATTGCATTTGTTTATACTTGAGTATTTAGGCTGAATACTCACTAGAGGAACTTACATTGAGTTAAGCTTCGGTTCATGAACTAAATAGCAATAATAATGGTTTCGGACTATGGTTAATGATCATAACCATTTTCCCTATTTACTTGTTTTACTAATGAATGCTTGTGTTCCACACCTTTACTGCTAAACCTATGAATATCACTCAACTTTTTGTTTACGATTTTACATGTTTAATCTCAGGTATTATTACTTAGCTTTGCTTGGATGGGAGCCCGTAGGATATTATCGCAGCTTGGAGATTTCTGTGTTACTTTTTAAAGTTTGGTTTTGGTAAAAGCTGACAGAAGTGTATCCTATACTTTTGGTAACAACATGTTACAAACCATGTTTAAATAATAGATTTTCCCCTTATAAAACTCTAGGACCTTTGTTTAAAAACTCTAATCTTTTTGTGATGTAATGTATAAGTTTTTATTACGTCAACTTTATGTCAACAGTATTTCATTGTTTCTTGTACCATGACGTGGAACCCCTTTGCTGCCTACATGTTTCCTTGCCTGATTTTGGGGGTCTCACATAACAATAGGCTGTTTAGCACTTTTTTCGGGAACGTTTGATTGTTTGACCTAGTTTATTAAATAAACCGGGTATTATGAGATTGGGTTGGGTAATGGTCGGGTAAAGGTATTTGTTTGTGGGCTTGTTGGGTTAGTGTAATAGGGTTGGGTAGGGTTTAGGTGGAAATGTGTTTTTATCATGGCAGAACACCCCCTGATCATTAGACAATATTGAAATTCATGCATCCAAATTTTGCAACAGCTTTGTACTAATTCCCTTTCTAATAAGTTTGAGTGGTTGGCAGTATCAGTCCTTGTGTGTTTAATAAATCTTGAAAAGGACTTAAAATGCAATTTGTAATATCTTCAAGGGCTATTCTTGTCACATCTTTAAACTTTAAGGACTTTACTTGTATAAAATGATTCTTTGAGGAACATTTGTGACAAGTCTTCAAAGTTGAGGGACCAAACTTGTAATTCTTCAATTCTTCAAGGTCTTTAATGGAAAATTAACAATCGGGTCCGGTTCTTTGTGTGCATTTGTTTCCCGTGTTCGTTTTTGCTTGTTTCTTGTGATCTTTTGTCATTATTCACGATATTTGTACCTACAATCACACATTAAACAAACAAGGGTTTTTGCAAGGTTTTTATGATATATTTCTGTATTTTAAGCCCGTTTATGGCAATGAGACCATGTATAATTGAGGTCTCATCAAGACTCCTCGGACTTTAGCATCATAGTAACCCTTCATCTTAGACTTAACTTGAGCTTAGCGGATTGCTGCCTCTCTCGGTTTTCCTCGAGTAGGTCCAGGTTGACTCGTATTTCTTTATCGTTTGTCACGACACGAACTTCTGTAGTGTGGATAGTTGACATTCCAATCTCAACTGTGATTACAGTCTCTGTTCCATAGGCCAGAGAATGAGGTGTCCTCGGTACTAATTTTGACATCGTTCGGTGTGCCTATAAAACATGAGAGAGTTCGTTGACCCATTTAGTACTCTTTTTATCCAGGCGCGCCTTGATCCCTTCTCTCAAACTACGATTAGCCTGTTCCACCAACCCATTGGATTGTGGATGTTTCACTGATGTGAACTACTGTGATGTTAAGTGTCGCACACCAGTCTTTGAATGGATTATCACATGATGCTTTTTTATTATCTGAGAATATTTTCCCTGGTAGGCTAAAGCGACATACTATGTTTTCCCAGACAAACTTCTTTATTTGCTTTCCTGTTGTCGTCACCGCTGCTTTGGCTTCTATCCATCTTGTCAAGTAGTCAATAACTACAATAAGGAATTTGACCCCCCCTGATAGGTGTGAAAACACCCATCCTTTTACCACTTATTTCTTGCTAAAACAAGACTAAAACGCGTATTTAATGTCATTTGTTTGGAATTATGCGTGGTTTGTGTGTTTGTTGTGTTTTTAGAGCCAACCGGATAAATATTGAAGAAAACATGGGATTGCACGGGTTTTATCGAAGAAAAAGACGAAAAGACGAAGTCTATAATCCAAGAGATGCAAAGATTTGAAGTCAATGGCCTATTTGAAGATTTATCGAAGAAAAGGACCAAAGATGGAAGATTTACATATGTCGAAGAAACTCAAGTCTATTAAATGAAGAAATTAAAAGACGAGTTGAATTTATTCGTCGACAAATCTCGAATCAAAATCGAAAACGTCAACTTTTCTGAAAAGACGAGAAGACAAAAAGAAAGAGAGAAAGCCCACTCACCAAACCAAACCAAGCCAAGCACTATAAATACTCCTCCCATTCACATTTTCAACTAGTTTTTTTCTGTTATATTTTTCCTAGTTCGTAGGAACCAACTCCCTTAAGGAGGTGGTTTTCATTTTCTTTAATTTCTTCCACAATCTTGTAAGTTTGATCTTTCCATTTTGATTGTTTGAATCTTAATCATCAATACAAGTTTACATTTAATCTTTCTATCATCTTGTTCTTCCTTTTCTTGTTGATTCATAGTTCTAAGGTTTTTATTTTATTGGTTTGATCTTAAAAAGTAAGTGGGTTTTATGTTTTTGTTGTTTTGGATTGATGTTTATCATTGGTAAATGATTAGTGGTTAAATTGGTTTAAGTTTTGATTAAAAACTTGGTGAATTTTGGGTTAAAATCGTGATATTTAACATCCCCTGTTCTTCGCGTTTTTTGAACTTGCCCAGATTCCGGATCAAGGATTTTGTGAAAATATTCCGGATCAAGCTATTTGGTTCGGAATATCTAACATTCCGGATCAACCTTGTTTATTCGGAATATCCATTATTCCGGATCAAGGGTTTTCTGATTTTATTCCGGATCAAGCTAATTGGTTCAGAATATTTAATATTCCGGATCAGCTATTTTATTCCGGATCAGTCAATATTCCGGATCAGTGATTTCTTTCAGGTATTCCGAATCAGCAGTTCATCCGGAATAATCAATATTCCGGATGAGTTAGTTTATTCCGAATCAAGGTTTTTGAGACAATATTCCGAATCAATTTATATTCCGAATGAGGGTCATTGTTTAAGTTATTCCGAGTAAGCACATTATTCCGGATCAAGAGTTATTCCGCATGAAGGCCATATTCCGCATGAATCAAACATTCCGCATGAAGCAAACATTCCCGATCAATACATATTCCGAATGAAGCAGTTTTTAGGATTATTCCGCATGAGTTGATTTATTCCGCATGAGCCAAATTTCCCAAATATTCCGGATGAAGCTATTATTCCGCATCAACTGTTTTTCCAGGTTTAGGTATTTTACTGTTTAATTTTAATTCAAGTTTATCTTCAGTAATTGCTTTTAGTTTAATTTTATTACTTCTCGCACTTATCGTTTTAGTAGATATAGACCAAAGCTCCCCCTTTTTAGTCACCAATTACCATAATTCTACTTTTAACCGTGATCGATTCGAGAAGATACCGAGAACGAAACAACGACATATATCAATTGGGTACGAGCAACGCAAAGAAAGATCTTGCAAAAGGTACATTTTTAATCAACTAAAATAACAGTTATTAAAATGGCGCCGCTGCCGGCTTTTTTCGTAAGGATCAACGGTTTCTTGTGAGAAAAATTGGATTTTGGGATCCGTTCTTTCGGGAACGTTATTTTCAAGCACAAAAATTTTCAAAAACCCATAAAAATATAAAATTTTCAAAAAATACAAAAACATTAAAAAACCTATAAAAACCAAAAATATTTTCTCTTGCATTTTCTTTTTAGTGTATGCGTACTCGATCAACGTCTTATTCAGAGCCCGAGACTCTCGAAGATTTAGACATGGCCGGTGTACACAACAACAACAATAATAATCCCCCCCACAACAATAATAATAATCCACCGCACCCAAACATGAATAATCCACCCTTACCCGACCTACGAACCATGGAGGAGCTATGCCAACCTACGATGAACGGACGTGGAGGCCCGATTGCGCCGATGCATATCACGGCTCAGGAGTTTTCGTTGAAGCATCACATGATCCAACAAGTGCAAACTAACCCATTTCGCGGAATTCCGGATGATGATGCCAACAAACACCTCGACAAATTCATTACCATCACCCAAAGCATGAAGTCCCCCGGTGTTTCTATGGATGACCTTCGCCTTCAACTATTTCCCCACTCGCTTTCTCACCATGCCGAAAAATGGTTTGACCGTCTCCCAAAGAATTCTATTCATACTTGGGACGACATGACTCAACGCTTTTTGTCGCGCTACTTCCCACCATCCATGGTCACGAGCCTTCGTAAACAAATTAGTGGATTCATGCAAGACAATGATGAATGCTCTTTGATGCTTGGGAACGATACAATGATTTGATCGACCGTTGTCCAAATCACAACATGCTCCCCGTTACTCTCATTGATACATTCTACAATGGTCTCACTTTTCATGATCATGACACGATCAACGCCGCCACCGGTGGTACTTTTATGAAAAGGAGACCGGAGGAGTGTAGAGAGTTGATTGAAAACATGACTACTCACCACAAGAACTGGGATTCATCCGCATCTTCAAGATCTAATCAGAGAGTCAATGTTTCATCTACTTCTTCCACCACCGACATGTCCGTCATGGAACGTGCTATTCTTGATATTAACAAAAGTCTCCAAATTTTGACTTCTAACCAAACTCAACAAGCTAAAGCCGTTGCTATTTCTTGTGACACATGTGGTGGTCCTCATTCCTACAATGATTGTCCTTCTACTCAAGGCAATTTTTCTGAAGACGTTAACGCGACATACGGTACTTATCCCACAGGAAGCTATCAAGCTCGTCCTCAAGGAGACCGTAGCTTGCTAAGTTATCGTTCAAACAACTATCTTGCTCCACCCGGTTTTCCTCCTCCAAACCAAAACCAACAACAAAGCTATAACCGAAACAACCAATCCCAACCTCGTGCTAACAATCAATATCAATCCCAAAGAAACCCATACCCACCTCAAGGAAATTCTCAAGCTTACCAAGCTCCACCTCTCAATCCACCGATGGCATTGAATCCAGACGTCGAGACATTCATGAGGACTAATAGAGAGATGGTGATGAATCTTCAGAGTCAATTCGTCAACTTGAAGGGAGAAATGGCGAAACAAGGGAACGATATTCGAGCCGAGCTAAGGAATGACATGGCAAAACAAAGCAATGATATTCGTGCAGACATGAGAGACTCTTTCAGCACTCAAGCGCTTAACATACGTGATATGATCGGTTCGCTCTTCCAAGGTAATCAACCCTCTTCTCCGGGTACTCTTCCGAGTAACACCGTTGCGAATCCAAGAGGGGAGATGAAAGCAATCACCACTCGTAGTGGAAAAGGTTATACGGAACCCGAGCTTCCTACACCTCCACCCGTGATTGTGAACAAGGAAAAAGAGCAACTGTCCCCACCTCCTTTGCCTTCTACCCCCATTTCCCCACCACCCGTGGTTGTGAGTGATCCTACTCCCCTAAAGCCTTCTTCTTCATCCAATATACCTTATCCTTCAAGGTTGAGGAAAGAGAAGCAAAAGAGCAAGGATGATATTCAAGTTTCAAACTTTCTAAAAATGTTTAAACAATTGAATTTTAACATCTCCTTTGCCGAGGCTCTCGCTCACATGCCTAAATACGCGAAGATGTTTAAAGATCTTCTTAGTGACAAGGAGAAGCTTCTTGACATTGCTCAGACTCAACTTAATGAGAATTGCTCCACCGTTCTCTTAAGGAAATTGCCCACCAAACTTGGTGATCCGGGTCGCTTCTTAATTCCTTGCAACTTCCCGGGAGTAGAGAATTGCATGGCCCTAGCCGATCTAGGTGCCAGTATAAACTTAATGCCTTTAAGTGTTTGGAAGCAATTATCTCTCCCCGAGCTAGTCCCCACCAAAATGACTTTGGAATTAGCTAACCGTACGGTTGCTTATCCAGTGGGGATAGCCGAAGACGTCTTCGTTGGCGTTGACAAATTCACCTTCCTGGCGGATTTTGTTGTCGTTGACTACGAGATGGATCCTCGTGTTTCATTAAGCGTTGGACGTCCCTTCTTGAGGACCGGTCGCACTCTCATTGATGTAGCCGCGGGCGAAATAATCATGAGAGTTGGTGACGATAAGATTGTCTTCAACATGGGTAAGATTTCTAAGCAAACTTATTCATATGAGAGTGTTAATGCTATTGATGTTCTCGATGAGGCTTGTGAAGAACACTTTCATGATGCTTGCAAAAATACTCTCTTTTCTCTACCCAATGTTGAGACCGTTACCTCAATTGCTCCGTCATTGACTCCTTTTGGAGAAAGTGACTTGGATGATTTCGAAGCTAGCTTGGGTCCTCTCGATCTTAAGTATGATGATTCTTCCACCGATTGGGATGAAGACATTCGTACAATTGAGAAACTTCTCAATGAAGACCCGTTTTCTCCTCCTTCTCCTAAAGAGGTGACTAATGATGATCCATCGTTAGTTACACCATCTATTGAGGATCCTCCTACTCTTGAGCTTAAGGACTTACCTCCCCATCTCGAGTATGTTTTCTTAGAAGGCATTGATCAACTTCCCATTATCATTGCCAAGGACTTAAAAGCCGATGAGAAAACTCGTCTCATTGAAGTTCTCAAGAAACATAAAAGAGCTATCGCTTGGAAAATCTCCGATATTCGCGGAATTGATCCTCACTTTTGCACACATAAAATTCTCATGGAGGACGACTTTAAGCCCACAATTCAGAGCCAACGAAGGGTGAATCCTAAAATCCATGACGTTATCAAAAAAGAGGTTATCAAACTTCTTGATGCGGGCATGATTTATCCCATCTCGGATTCACCATGGGTTAGTCCAGTCCATTGTGTGCCTAAGAAAGGCGGAATTACCGTTGTGCCCAATCAAAACAACGAGTTGATTCCTACACGTCTCGTTACTGGGTGGAGAGTTTGTATAGACTACCGCAAACTCAATGATGCCACGAGAAAGGATCATTTCCCTCTTCCTTTTATGGACCAAATGCTTGAACGTTTAGCGGGTAATGAATATTACTGCTTTCTAGATGGTTTCTCGGGTTATTTCCAAATACCCATCGATCCCCAAGATCAAGAGAAGACAACATTCACTTGTCCCTATGGCATATTTGCCTACAAAAGGATGCCTTTTGGCTTATGCAATGCCCCCGGGACATTCCAAAGGTGCATGTTGGCTATCTTCCATGACATGGTTGAGCAAACCATGGAAGTCTTCATGGATGATTTCTCGGTCTTTGGGGATTCCTTCTCTTCTTGCCTTGCCAATTTAGAACGTATGCTTAAGCGGTGCGAAGACACTCGCCTTGTTCTGAATTGGGAAAAACGCCATTTTATGGTAAAAGAAGGCATTGTGCTAGGACACAAAATCTCTAAAGCCGGTCTTGAAGTCGACCATGCTAAAGTAGATGTCATAGCCAGATTACCTCCACCTTCAACCGTGAATGGTGTTAGAAGTTTTCTGGGTCATGCGGGCTTTTATCGTCGATTCATTCAGGATTTCTCTAAAATCGCTCGCCCGATGACCCACCTCTTGGAAAAAGATACTCCTTTTATCTTTTCTAAAGAGTGTCTCGAAGCCTTCAATCTTCTTAAGGATAAGCTAACTAAGTCACCGGTCTTGGTTGGGAGCTACCTTTTGAATTGATGTGCGATGCTAGCGACTTTGCTATTGGAGCGGTTTTGGGCCAAAGAGTGAATAAACACTTCCAACCAATCCATTATGCTAGCAAGACAATGACGGGGGCTCAATTGCATTATACGACAACCGAAAAAGAGCTTTTAGCTGTTGTCTATGCTTTTGAAAAATTTTGCCCCTATCTTGTTTTATCCACCACCATCGTATACACGGACCATTCCGCGTTGAAGTACTTGATGACTAAGAACGACTCTAAGCCAAGACTTCTTCGCTGGGTTTTACTCCTTCAAGAATTCAACATTGAAATTCGTGACAAGAAGGGAGCCGAAAACCTAGCCGTGGATCATCTTAGTAGACTTGAGGATCCATATCAAGGGGATCATCCGAACAAAGAGATCAATGACTCTTTTTCCTTTGAGACCTTAATGTCTATTAATCTCAATCTGGATGACACTCCGTGGTTTGCCGACATTGCAAACTACTTAGCGGGTGGTGTTCTCGTCAAAGGGTTAACATCCCAACAAAAGAAGAAGTTCTTGAATGATGTTAAGACTTACTTTTGGGATGACCCTTTTCTATTCAAACAATGCGCTGAATTTATTATTCGCCGATGTGTTGACGGACCAGCCGCTTTGGACATTCTCAAGTCTTGCCATAAAGGACCCACCGGTGGTCACTTTGGTCCCAACTACACCGCCAAAAAAGTGTTTGACTCGGGATTCTATTGGCCCACCATTTATGGTGATGCTCACGAGATGGTTAAACATTGTGATGCTTGCCAAAAACAAGGCAAGATCACACATAAAGATGAGATGCCTCAAAATTTCATACAAGAATGTGAAATCTTTGATGTGTGGGGCATCGACTTTATGGGGCCATTCCCTTCTTCTAAAGGAAACAAATACATCCTTGTCGCTGTTGACTACGTTTCCAAATGGGTTAAAGCCAAAGCTTTACCCACTAACGACGCAAGGGTGGTTTGTAATTTCTTGAAACAACTGTTTGCTCGATTCGGTGTTCCTCGTGCTATAATCAGTGAACACGGGACTCATTTTTGCAATGATCAATTTGCAAGAGTCATGGCTAAGTATGGTGTCAATCACCGTCTTTCCATCGCTTACCATCCTCAAACCAACGGTCAAGCCGAGATATCCAACCGTGGATTGAAGAGAATTTTGGAACGTACTGTGGGAGAGCATCGTGCCTCGTGGGCTGATAAACTTGATGATGCTCTTTGGGCTTTCCGTACCGCCTATAAGACACCGATTGGTTGTACACCTTATCATCTTGTGTACGGGAAAGCATGCCACCTCCCCATCGAGCTGGAACATAAGGCATACTGGGCCTTGAAGTGGGCTAACTTCGACATCAACAAAGCCGGTGATCTTCACAAGGTTCAACTCAACGAGCTACAGGATTTGATGAATGAAGCTTACGAGAACTCATTGATCTACAAGGAGAAGACCAAGATTATCCACGATGCTAAAATTAAGAACCGAGAGTTCCACGTTGGTGATCAAGTCTTACTTTTTAACTCTCGGTTGAAGATCTTCTCGGGCAAGTTGAAGAGCCGCTGGTCTGGTCCATTCACCATCGCCAATGTCTTTCCCTATGGCACCATTGAGCTTTCTCAGCCAAATGGGCCCAATTTTAAGGTGAATGGCCAGCGTCTGAAGTTGTACTTTGGTGAGGACATCTCCCATGAGATGATTCCATCCCTCACCACGTTTCCCTTGAATTAGTTCGGGACCGAGTCAGGCTCGTGACACGGTTAACAAAAACAAGCGCTCCTCGGGAGGCAACCCGAGTATCTACCCCCCTTTCCCGTTTTTCATCCTAAGTGTAGGGGGAGCTATATAGGTTGCTTGTGTTTGTATGGTGATGTGATTACAGGGATAAGTGCACTCTTGGAATCTTTGAAGAACCGTGCTCCCATGTTATCCGCAATACCGGTTCTATCTCTCAACTATCGTGATTCAATTTTCTTCATACTCACATTTGAAATTGATCACTTTAGTTGTCTCCTCCTTAACTTGATTTAACCAACGTGCACAATGTCCTAAGTGTAGGGGAGACTTTTCCCACATGCTTAAACATTGAGGACAATGTTTATCTTAAGTGTAGGGGAGACTTCTATCGAAGTTTTAAGTGGACTTTTCCATGAAAATTCCTTCATTTAACCGGAAAATCATCTTTTTCAGCATTTTTCAAATTTTTAATTAACTTTGGCCATTTAGTCGTAATTTTTAGATTTTTATCGTTGCTTTCATATGTATATATCCCGCAATAAAGTCAAAAATATTAATAAAATGGTGTAGCTAGTTTTGAAATCTTTGGCATATTAGGCCCGTTGCAAATATTTTGACTCAACCCGAATTGACTTATCCAAGTTCATTCTAGCTAGTATCCTTAACCATGTAGACCTTAGTTGGTTTATTAGGCTAAGCATCCACGAGTCTCATTACTTGAGATTTTAAATTGTGGAGGACGAGAAATGATAGAGTCAATTATAAGTCGGTATTCTTGCACAAGCACACTTGGTGTGATTATTTGCCTATTCTCCCATCACTTGCTAATAATTTATCTGCAATAAGTAAGGTCGTACGATTTGAAAAGTTACTTAGCTTCTAGCCCAAGATCGTTTAAAAGTTGCTCGGTAATGATAAGAGTTCATAGCCAAGGCATAACTTATGAAGCGGGGCGCGAAGATTGGCGAGTCCAAAAAGGCCCTAACAAGGCATAAGGATTCCATTTTATTGCTAAAGATCCAAGATGATGTGAAAAGCATTATTCCCAAAATCAATATGAAGGATCAAGACTCACGACGAAAAGCAATCAACTCCCATAAAGATCATGAAGAAGTCTATCCGAAAAGACCCTAACAAGGTATGAGGATAAATAGATCCAAGTCCGAAAAGGAGGCGGATCGTTGTATCTCAAAATCCCAATTAGCGATTGAAGAAATAATGATGAAGTCGTGGTCAACAAAGTTGGAGTACCCCTCAAAAATACTCCAAGTGAAGAACTCTATTAACGAAGAGAAGACCATTATCTCAAGAACGTCTCTCAAGATATGAAGTATGAAGTACATGCCAAATATCGGCCCGAGAAAGATCTCAAATCGCGAAGCGAGTTATGCCAAGATATGAACTTTTTGATATCCCGAGAAGCAGTTTTAAGAGATTTTGTCCTTTAGCTAACTATTAATCAAATCGTCCTACTTTGCTTTCAGCCTAAATAAACTATCGAAATAAGTCCAAAAATGCATCTTCATGATCATTCTAAGACAAAAATAAAATAAAAGAGATACACCTATGAATAAGGGAGTTTAAGCATATAATTAAGCCATGTGTGTAAGTGTTTGATTTGCTAACTTATAATAACAATGATCTCGTTTTTAAGCTTAGTTTGGGGAACGTGAAACTTGAGGGTGATAAATCTTCGCAGCACCAAAGCCCTAATGTAAGTCCTTGATCTCTTTGCAAGTTATTTCCATATAGCTATTTTCAAGTGAAAATGGTTTCTATCGTTTTGTTTCCTTTAAAGTTTTAATTTCTCTTAGTACTCTAATTTTTGTTTTAGTAGTATGTTAATAAGGCCAAGGTTGATTGATTATGAGAAAGGTGTAAATTTGCTTTATCACTAAGCATTGCATGAGGGCATGGCAATGGATAAGTGTAGGGGATTTGATAGGTGTGAAAACACCCATCCTTTTACTACTTATTTCTTGCTAAAACAAGACCAAAACGCGTATTTAATGTCATTTGTTTGGAATTATGCGTGGTTTATGTGTTTGTTGTGTTTTTAGAGCCAACCGGATAAATATTGAAGAAAACATGGGATTGCACGGGTTTTATCGAAGAAAAAGACGAAAAGACGAAGTCTATAATCCAAGAGATGCAAAAGATTTGAAGTCAATGGCCTATTTGAAGATTTATCGAAGAAAAGGACCAAAGATGGAAGATTTACATATGTCGAAGAAACTCAAGTCTATTAAATGAAGAAATTAAAAGACGAGTTGAATTTATTCGTCGACAAATCCGAATCGAAATCGAAAACGTCAACTTTTCTGAAAAGACGAGAAGACAAAAAGAAAGAGAGAAAGCCCACTCACCAAACCAAACCAAGCCAAGCACTATAAATACTCCTCCCATTCACATTTTCAACTAGTTTTTTTCTGTTATATTTTTCCTAGTTCGTAGGAACCAACTCCCTTAAGGAGGTGGTTTTCATTTTCTTTGATTTCTTCCACAATCTTGTAAGTTTGATCTTTCCATTTTGATTGTTTGAATCTTAATCATCAATACAAGTTTACATTTAATCTTTCTATCATCTTGTTCTTCCTTTTCTTGTTGATTCATAGTTCTAAGGTTTTTATTTTATTGGTTTGATCTTAAAAAGTAAGTGGGTTTTATGTTTTTGTTGTTTTGGATTGATGTTTATCATTGGTAAATGATTAGTGGTTAAATTGGTTTAAGTTTTGATTAAAAACTTGGTGAATTTTGGGTTAAAATCGTGATATTTAACATCCCATGTTCTTCGCGTTTTTTGAACTTGCCCAGATTCCGGATCAAGGATTTTGTGAAAATATTCCGGATCAAGCTATTTGGTTCGAAATATCTAACATTCTGGATCAACCTTGTTTATTCGGAATATCCATTATTCCGGATCAAGGGTTTTCTGATTTTATTCCGGATCAAGCTAATTGGTTCGGAATATTTAATATTCCGGATCAGCTATTTTATTCCGGATCAGTCAATATTCCGGATCAGTGATTTCTTTCAGGTATTCCGAATCAGCAGTTCATCCGGAATAATCAATATTTCGGATGAGTTAGTTTATTCCGAATCAAGGTTTTTGAGACAATATTCCGAATCAATTTATATTCCGACTGAAGGTCATTGTTTAAGTTATTCCGAGTAAGCACATTATTCCAGATCAAGAGTTATTCCGCATGAAGGCCATATTCCGCATGAATCAAACATTCCGCATGAAGCAAACATTCCGGATCAATACATATTCCGAATGAAGCAGTTTTTAGGATTATTCCGCATGAGCCAAATTTCCCAAATATTCCGGATCAAGCTATTATTCCGCATCAACTGTTTTTCCAGGTTTAGGTATTTTACTGTTTAATTTTAATTCAAGTTTATCTTCAGTAATTGCTTTTAGTTTAATTTTATTACTTCTCGCACTTATCGTTTTAGTAGATATAGACCAAAGCTCCCCCTTTTTAGTCACCAATTACCATAACTCTACTTTTAACCGTGATCGATTCGAGAAGATACCGAGAACGAAACAACGACATATATCAATTGGGTACGAGCAACGCAAAGAAAGATCTTGCAGAAGCTACATTTGTAATCAACTAAAATAACAGTTATTAACCCCCCCCCCCCCCCAGCCGCTACAGGAAGGGACCGGCGATGTCGATCCCCACTTGTAGAACGACCACGGTTACGAGATGGGTGTCAACTATTGTTGTGGATGTCGTGGGACTGGTGTATGGACCTGGCACTCGTTGCACTTTAGAATGAGGTTTCCCGCATCCTTATGCATAGTTTGCCAATAATATCCAGAGCGTAGGGCCCTCGCCATAACTGATCTAGGTCATGCATGTATATTGCAAGACCCTTTGTGTATCTCGTTGATCATATATTTTGCTTGTAGAGGTCTTACACATCTTAGCCACAGCTATAAGAATGAACGCTTGTACAGAACTCCATTCCTGACCTCGAATTGGTATGACTTCCTCCGAATTCTTCGTGCTTCCTTCTCATCTTTTGGAAGCGTGCCTTTAGTAAAAAATTTAATGATGGGAGTCATCCATGTATGTCCTTCTTCTTCCACAACCGTGGACACTTTTTCCTCCAAGATGGATTTATCCTTCAAGATTTCCACCAACACTTTCTTAGATAGGTGGGCAAAGCTAGTGGACGTGATCTTGCTGAGGGCGTCGACCTTTTTGTTTTCATCTATAGGAACCTACTGTATGATGAACTTGTAAAATCCCTCGATCAATGACTTAGTCTTTTCTTAAGTACTAAACCATGTTGTCCTTCTTAGCTTCGTATTCTCCCAAGATATGATTTGTGACCAGACGGGAGTCTACATTCGCTTCTAGCTTGCGTACACCCATGCGTGATGCTATTCGTAATCCAGCAATTAATGCCTCATACTCAGCCTCATTGTTTGTGGTTGTAAACTCAAAGCGTAAAGCATATGTGAAATCCATACCTCCTAGACTTGTGAGAATGAGACTCGCACCTGACCCATCAATAAATGATCCATAGTTCTTGAAGTTCCACCTGCTTCTGGGGCGTTGTATCAGCTTCATCCAATTTCTCTATGATGATGTCTGCCAAGATCTGCCCTTTAACCGTGGTGTGCGGTTTATAGGAGATGTTGTGCTCCCCTAGTAAGACACTCCACTTTTCAAGTCGCCCTACCACATCCGGTTTTGATATGATCTGCTTGATTGGCAGATCCGTAATCACCACTGTTGGGTGCGCATGGAAGTACGGGTGCATTTGATTTGCAGCGTATACTAGTGTTAGGACTAGCTTTTCTACTGGAGTGTAGTTCATCTTCGGACCTTGTAGCGCTCTACTGACAAAGTAAACAGGTGTTTGGAAAGAGTTTCTATCTGTCGTTAATACCACACTGATCGTTCCATGCGTATCAGATATGTATACGATCAGTTTGTTCTTTCGGTCGTGGTGCGACCAGCATAGGCAATTCTGCTAAGTGCTTTTTGAGCTGGTCAATAGCTTCTTCTGCTTCTGTTTTCCAACAAAAATCCCCCTTCTTCCTAATTTCTTGAGTGTTTTAAAGAGGGTAAGTGACCTTTCAGCGGATTTAGATATAAACCTATTTAGCCTTGCTAGCTTTTCGTTGAGAGATTGCACCTCCTTGATTGTTCGTGGTGATGGGAGTTGTATCACGGCTTCGGTCTTGTCCAGGCATGGCTTAATACCATTTGGGATCTATCATGTATCCTAAGAACATGCCTTCCGTATCCCCGAAAATACACTTCTTAGGATTTAACTCCATGTTGATCTTTCTTAGCGTCCCGAAGGTCTCTTTGATGTCCCGTATGATTTCATCTTTGGTATGACTTTTAATAACCAAGTCGTCAACATAGACTTCAAGGTTACGCCCTATCTGACCTTCAAAGGCTTTGTCCACAAGCCGCTGATTCGTAGCTCCTGCGTTTTTAAGCCAAATGGCATCTTCATGTAGCAGTAGACACCTTGACTTGTGTGGAACGCGGTTTTTTCTCCATCTTGTTCCGCCATCTAGATTTGATGATATCCTTTGTATGCGTCCAGGAAACATTTTAAGGGATACCCACATAGGGATTCGACCTTCCAATCAATCTCTTCTAGCGGGTAGCAGTCTTGAGGGCAAGCTTTATTCAGATCTGTGAAGTCCACACAAATCCGGTAGCTGTCGTCGTGCTTCTTTACCATGACTTTGTTGGACAACCAATCATGGTAGTAAACTTCTCGCATGATGCCCGCCTTTACTAGTTTCTTAACCTCCTCCTTTATAGCTTGACTATGTTCGGGGTCTTGCTCGCGCTTCTTTTGTCTGAGTGGAGGATATCTATCATGGATTTTCAATTGATGTTCAACTATTGACCGAGTTACTCCGGTCATATCCTTTGGTTCCTATGCGAAGACATCGAGGTTATCTTTTAGGATAGAGCACATAGGCGCTTTTCCTTTTTCGGGTAATGTTCCCCCAATCATAACTTCTTGATTTGGGAAATCATTACCACTTTCAGATTGGGTGATGGTGACGATGTCTGTATCGCGGTTGGTGCTTGGGATTCCATCATGGTATTGCATTCCGGAAGTGGTATTACGGTATTGTAAATCATGGCAATACCTCTGGGAATTTAAACATTCCATGATCTGTTTACATTATGGCTCAAATAGCTAATATTCGTGGTCTCCCAATGATGTCGTTGTATGGCGATGGTGAGCGTATCACCATGAAGTTCATCCAGGATTTGGTCATGAACAGTGTCTTCAACCGTCACTAGCAGTCGCAACTGTCATAGTGTCCAAATTACCTCCCCACTGAAGCCTGTGCGCGGCGATGTGGCTGGCATCAATTAGCTCTTCACTTATGGTCATAGTCATGCAAAGCAGTCCTCATAGAGAATTTCTTATGAGGACCGTCCATCAATGTACATGCGTTGGACAACATGGCCCCCCGTGTTTATATCGATCGTTAATGGTCCCTCTGCTACACTGCTTGCAGTTAAAGGAGAGAATGAGATCCTTTTTCCACGAGAAAACTTTCTACTAAACTTTTGTTTGATTCAGCGTTGCCATGACAACACCATGTAGACGGTCACGGGTTTATCCTTGGGTTGGTCTTTTTTTTATCATTTTTCTTGTTATCAAACCTGTCCTTAAGTTCCTTGATGAGATGCTTTAGCTTACCCGCTTTTACCATGTACTCGATTTGCTTCTTGAGCTGCACGCATTTGTCAGTCGCATGCCCTTTTTCACCGTGATATTCACAGTATTTATTACCGACACGCCTGTCTACCGAGGTAGTCATAGGTGGTGGTTTCGGGAAATTCGCCCCTTAGGATGCTAGTATCTCCCTCAGAGTCATCTTTAGAGGGGTGAATTGTTGGATCCCCACCTCCTTTCTATTGTCCGCGATAGTCGTTATTTTGGTTGTTATTCTAGTAGTTAGACTGACACTTGGGCTGATCTTGAGACCTATAGTTCGAATAACCCTTTCGGCTACCCGTGACCGCAACTTCTCCTTGGATTAAGGACCTGGTCCATTTCATCAGCTCGTCAAAGGTTTGGGGAACCCGGTCATTCAGTCACTTGATCAGTTCCTGATTGGTTATCCCATTCATGAAATCCGAGATCATAAAAATCTCCGGACATGCTTTGACGTGTATGCATTCGTATTTGAATCGTTCTGTGAACTCCTCTAAAGATTCACCATGCGTTTGATGACGTATAGTCCCCGACAGGGTCATGGACCCGGCCCACGGGTACCACCCGTATCCAGCCCAACACAAATGGGTTGGATTGATTTAACCTTAGGCTTATGGGCTCGGGTGATAATGGTCATACTCAGTACTTTGTTGGTCACGCCTTGTCGTATGCGGCATAGGTTGGACATAATCACAATTTAGGATTGTGATTCACCTTAAATCAATGAGATATTCATTAACCATAATTACCCGATAAGGATCAGAACAAATGTGGAAATTATCTCTTGCTTGGGGCTTAAGGATCGGTAAGGCCCAACAGGGACTTTACCACCTATATAAGGAACCCCCAAGGGTTCCACAAAGGTACGATTCATTCAATACTCATATACCTCACCGATTTTTAACCCTAAACCGATTACTTACTCTCACGCCAGAGTCTAATCGTGGGATACATTCCTACGGTAAGTCTAACAGCGTGTCGCTTTTAGTGTGGAGGGTCTCAATGGGATGTTGGCCCTATGGTGGATCTAAGCCTTCTACGATGTCCGTTGTGTAAATTTGTGCCGGATTCTCATGACCATCTTTTCTTTGAATGTTCTTATTCTATGCAGGTGGGGCCTATGTGATATGGATAGCATCCCCCCTCGGATTGATGATATTTTAGCCTATGTTATTCCAATTTCTAAGGGAAAGTCTTGTCCTAGCATCCTTGCCCGTCTTGTGTTGGCTGCTACTGCGTACTTTATATGGATGGAACGTAATTCAAGACTTTTCAAGAAAAAGCTGTTGGCCGTTGATCAGATTGTTCAGCTTATTTGTGATACTATTCGGTTGAAGTTGATTTCATTTCGTTTTAAGAAGTTGTCTGTCAGGTCAAGTTTGCTGCTTGACAAATGGAGGGTGCCGAGCTCTAGAGTTCTTCATGATGGGAGTGCCGGGTGAGGGTTGTACTCTTTTTTCCTTGTCTAAGGTTTTTCCCACTGGGTTTTCTTTGGCAAGGTTTTTTAAGGAGGCAGGCTCATTTGGATATCATTTGCTCCTTTCGTGCTGTTGGTGGAAGCTGAAGACAATGTGTGACTTCATGTTTGCATCTTGGTTTCTTTCTAGTTTACTTGCATTGTAGTTCTAGATTAGTTTGTGTTTATGCCATGACATAATCACGTGTTAACATGTTGCCTGTAGCATGCGGTTAATGTGGTATCTTAGCCACATTCCTTTGTACTTCAACGCTTTTTGGTTAATATATTTATCGGGGAAACCCTTTACCAAAAAAAAAACAGAAGTTCACTTGGTGCAAGAGCCGGAGCCCCGGATACCCGAATTAGGTTTAATTCGGGTTAATCAAGGTCCATCCAACTGTTGTGTCAACAAGATGGCGTCATCTGTGGGACCCTACACTAAACTCTACCGATGACGAAAGGTAATCCTAACGTAGGAAACCAAAAGAAGATCGGCAAACGGCCAGCATCAGAAATACCCGTTCAGCCATCCGCGGGGGCGGCATGTGGACCAAACAACCGTAACACGGTGAACCAGTCCCCACGAGGGACAGGTCCGCAATTCAGTACCCCCGCACCAACTTTGACCATGAACAATCCTGACGTGGGATCAGGCCCGTCTCCTCCCAATAGGGAGGCACAAAGACCGCCCTTCACGGAAACGGGACCAGAGATCACGCCACTCAATGATAGCAACATCGAAGATTATGTTACCCAGAACTTCGAAGCTATTGTCCCAGCCATCATAGCAAGGTTGAATCTAGGAAGGAATCTCTAAGCAAGGTTGAACTTTGACAGCATCGTGAGCGACACGCCACGATGCCCTCGAAAAAGACGAAGAAGACTTCACGGAGAGGAACAACCTTGACCTGAGGGATAACCTTAACCACGTAACGTCTTCGAACACATTGGCGATAGAATACTTTAGGATCTCGAAGCAAATTAGGAAGGCGCGGATCTCTCAGATGGATCAATGGAGTGAGCTTCCTTAAAAGCACCACAAGAAAACACCTATAGAGATAGTGTTTTCAAAAGAATCAATCCTCCTAAAGAGAGGAGCATGAATCCCCCTCCACGGATATGCAGCTACCGTAGCCGATCAAAGCGCGAAAGGCGCTCACCCAGTTATAATTCATCCGGATCTGACTCTGATGACAATCATCCAAGGCGCCGCGGGACAAGATACCCCTCCTCTGAAACTTCAGAATGTAGTAGGGAACATAGGAGACGACCACGGCGTCACTCCCAGCAGGATGATGAAGACCTTTCCCTCCCCTGGTGTCGGGAGAGGGAAGACGCATTCAGAAGTCATATTCGGGACTACTCCAAAGAAAAGAAACGGCGTATGGCCGCGTGTGTAAAACCCTATGATGGATCCGGTGACCCGGATGACCATATAAAAGTTTTTGAAACACAGGCAAAGATCGAGCGATGGCCAATGCCGTTATGGTGCTAGATGTTCAATTCGACACTCATTGGGAACTCTCGCGATTGGTTCGAAAGACTCCCACGGCGGAGCATAGATAGCTTCGAAGAGTTGCGAAGAGCCTTCAGAAGGAATTATTCTTAGAGAAAGAAGTGTAATAGAGACCCTGTTTCATTGGCCACAGTGAAACAAAGGCACGGGGAGTCCACTGAAGAGTTCACAAAGCGCTTCAAGGACGAGTGCACAAAAATAAAGGCATGTCCTGAAGTCTTGAAGATATCCGACTATATGCACGCCATAACGGATAAGGAGTTGATCAGACGCCTGAATGACCAGCGTCTAGAAACCTTCGACAAATTAATGAAGAGGGTGAGATCCTTTGTGGAAGGAGAATCCGCGGTCTTAGCAGCCTATACCACGAAGGGAAACCAAAACTATCGGACACAGGATCAACCCAAAAGACAATCAAATAATCAGGCAAATAATAGGAGCCTCGACTATCATGGCCAACAAAGAGGAGGCCGGTGAAGCGATAAGTTCACTCCTCTGAAAATGTCTCCACGTGAGATATCATTATCGGAAGGGGAAAACTTCCCAAGGAGAACTCTTGTGACAACTCTAGTCAACCGTCGTTAAGGGAATCGGTTTTGCGAGTTCCATAATGACAAAGGCCACGGCACAGACGAATGCATCCACCTTAAATAGTACATCGAATCGCTGGTAAAATCTGGCAAGCTTAAGCACCTAGCCAAGGATTGGAAAGATAGGAAAGATAACAAAAAGAACAACAAGAAAGACTACCCGAATGATAAGCCCATAACCATATTCATGGTACAGTCATGGCAGCATAGGACTAAGCAGAAAATTAGCCAAAAATTTTCTCGTTGGAAGAAAATCTCGTTCCCTCCCATCACATCAAGCAACGTACCCCAAGGACCTCTCATAATTAAAGTAAAAATGAGGGACCATATTGGCTGCCGCATGTATATTGACGGAGGATCATCAGTTAAAATACTCTATGAACACTGCTTTGTACGACTACGACCAGAAGTGAAGAAACAGTTGATGTCGACCACGTCGCCGCTAATAGGCTTCACTGGAGAAACAATCTGGCCACTTGGCCAACTGCGGCTCCTTGTAACCATTGGAGATGACGAGCACTCAATCACAGCATGGATGAACTTTATGGTGATACGGCCACCTTTTCCATAAAATGTTATCATTGGAAGGCCAATGATCTTAGCTATCTGATCCGTACCATCCACAGCCCCTAGCATGATAAAATTCCCCGTAGAGGGGGGATCGTTACCATCTTCAACACAACGGTACTACCAGCTGAGTGCCATGCGGTAGCATCACCAGCACAACCAACTCCCAAGAAAAAAGAATCACCACCAACAAACTGGAAGGTGGCAATCCACCCAGACTACCTGGATCAAGAGGTAGAAATAGGAGGAACTCTGACTGACAAGGGTAAGAGTGCTATGTGCGACCTTCTGAAAGCAAACCTCGATGTGTTCGCTTGGGAGCCAAAGGACATGACGGGCGTGTTGTGTTCGATAACATAACACAAGCTGTAAATCTGTCCGGGATATCCCCCGATGAAGCAAAAGAAATGCGGACATGCCCCAAAACGAAGCCAAATAATACTTTAATAAGTAAAGAAGTTGGTGGATACATGCATCATGCGAGAGGTGTACTACCATGATTGGATATCTAACTCAGTCATGGTAAAGAAACACGATGGAATCTGGCGCATGTGCGTGGACTTCATAGATCTAAACAAGGCATGTCCGCAAGACTACTATCCGCTACCAGAAATTGACTGGAAAGTAGAATCCTTATGTGGATATCCTTTTAATGTTTTTTGGACGCATATAAGGGGTACCGCCAGATTTAGATGGCAGTAGAAGATGAAGAGAAAACGGCGTTCCATACGAGCCAGGGCTTTTACTGTTACACTAAGATGTCGTTCAGCCTCAAAAACGCAGGGGCTACATACCAACGGCTGGTTGATAAAGCTTTCGATAATCAAATTGGGCGTAACCTGGGGATCTACGTCGATGACTTGGTCATAAAAAGCCATACGGAAGAAGACTTATCAAAGACATTGAGGAAACTTTCGTGACACTGCGAAAAATCAATATGAAGCTGAATCCCAAAAAGTGTACTTTTTGAGCTACTGAAGGTATGTTCTTGGGATACATGATAGACCCCAATGGAATCAAACCATGTCCCGATAAGACAGAAGGTGTAATACAATTTCCATCCCCAAGAACACTAAAGGAGGTACAATCCCTTAATGGTAAGATCCCGGGCCTGAATAGGTTCCTATCTAAGTCCGCTGAGAAGTCATTACCTCTCTTCAAAACACTCAAGAAGTGTATAAAGAAAGTCGACTTCAATTGGATGAAGGAAGCGGAAGAAGCTTTCAGAGAACTCAAGAAACACCTGGCATCACTCCCAATGTTGGTCGCACAGCGACCCAAGGAGGAGTTGATCATCTATTTGTCAGCTACTCATGGCGCGATCAGCGTAGTCTTAATGACAGATAGAAACTCGATACAAATGTCTATCTACTTAGTTAGCCAGGCGTTGCAAGGGCCGGAACTGAATTATACACCAATGGAAAAGCTATTTCTGTCACTCGTATACGCCACGAAGCATCTGCGTCGATACTTCCAAGCGTATCCCATCGTAGTTATTACGGACCAGCCAATCAAACAGGTAATATCAAAGCCAGACATGGCGGGGCGCTTTTAAAAATAGAGTGTCCTGTTAGGCAAATACAATATCTCGTATAGGCCTCGCACGGCCGTCAAATGGAAAATTTTGGCTTACTTCATCATAGAGAAACCGAGCGAGGAGACACTTGAAACCCCGAAGGAAGAGGTTCCTCAAGATCCATGGATCTTGTTCACGTACGGATCCTCATGCACAGATGGGTCAGGATCTGGTCTCATACTTACAAACCCAGAATGTATGGAGTTTACTTACGCTCTGCGCTTTGAATTCACAACCACTAACAACGAAGCAGAGTATGAATCATTGACTGCCGGTCTAAGCATAGCTACTAGAATGGGTGTACGTAACCTAGAGGCGTATGTCGACTTGCAGCTAGTAGAGAACTACATCTTGGGAGAATATGAAGCTAATGAGGACAACATGGTCCAATATCTCGAAAAGGTAAAGTCGCTCATCTCAGGATTCGGCCAATTCACATTAAATCAGGTTCCTAGGGGCGAAAACAAGAAGGCGGACGCTCTAAGCAAGATAGCGTCCACTAGCGTCGTTCACCTATCCAAACAGGTGTTGGTAGAAATTCTTCAAGATAAGTCAATCATAGAGGAAGAATTTTTGTCAATAGTCAATGAGGAATGACCCACGTGGATAACCCCAATAATCGACTATTTGACAAGCGAAACCCTCCCGGATGATGAGACTGAAGCGCACCGCATCTAGAGGAAGTCACACTCATTCGAGATCCGTGAGGAAATCTTGTATAAGAGGTAATTCTTACAACCTTGGTTGCGATGTGTCGGACCAAAGCAGACCAACTATGTGATTAGTGAAATTCACGAAGGGTCGTGCAGCATGCACGCATGCCCGAGGTCAGTTGTAGTAAGAGCCCTACGGACAGGATACTATTGGCCCACTATACACAAAGATGCACGTGACTTGATACTTAAATGTAATGATTGCCAAGTGCACAGGCTAGTCCCACGTCATCCGCAACAGGAGCTAACACCCATTACGTCCACGTGGCCGTTCTACAAGTGGGGAATTGATATAGCAGGCCCGTTCCCCATGGCGGCCGGAGGTGTCAAATTCTTGATTGTAAAATTAGATTATTTCACTCGATGGATCAAAGCCAAAGCAGTAGCAACAATCACGGGCAAGCAGGTGAAAAAGTTTGTATGGGAAAATATTGTGTGTCGTTTTAGTTTGCCAAAGGAAATAGTCTCGGATAATGGAAAGCAGTTCGCGGATAATCTATTCAGAGATTAGTGCACGACGCTGAATATTACGCAACGTTTTGCATCTGTTAAGCATCCACGGACCAATGGTCTAGGTAAGCGTGCCAACAGAAGCCTGAGATAGGGTATCAAAGCACGCCTAGATGGTAAAAGTGCTAAGTGGGTAGATGAAGTACCACATGTGCTATGGGCACATAGAACAATGATCAAAACTGCTAATGGAGATACCTCATTCGCAATCACGTACGACACTAAAGCAGTAATACCAGCAGAGATCGGAATGCCAACAATCCGCACGGCGGAAGTGAACATTACCACGAACGACGAAGAGCTAGGGGTCAACTTGGACTTGTTAGAAGAAAAACGAGAATTGGCAGCGATCAATGAAGCAAGAGCTAAAGAAAAAATGAAAGGGTATTATTATGCTAAGGTCAAGGGTGTATCTTTCAAGCTAGGAGACTTCGTTTATCGTACAAACGAAGCAAGTCGTGCTGAAAACACAAGAAAAATTGGACCAAACTGGGAAGGACTGTACGAAGTCACAGACACTTTGGGAAACGACGCGTACAGATTACAAGACATGGGTGGCCGAGATTTAGGTCGCACATGGAACATCAGCAATCTCAAAAACTGCTATCTCTAAGGGTCAAGACCCTTGCATGGACATCTAGTTGTAGCCAGCTCCAATAAAGATCCATGTAATTTTCTCATTAATGTTTTTTAGGTTCTGCATGTCTTAGGATTTTCTCATTCTGTTTCAAAAAAATCGTAAACGTGATAAACAAATATCATGGTGCCTAGCTAGCTCCACGGCGTGTTTTTGTTCAGTCCTTTTTTGTGTACTTAGGGTTATTTAAGTTATGTTTTATTCCTATATTATCATCAGTCATACATGTACTATCCGTTTCCATGTGAAGCAAGAGGTATGAGTGAACCTAATAATTCAACTTGTCGTGTAAGAGGGATGCAACCCCAACGACCATGAATCATGAATCATTACAATACACCTTATTATCAAGAGGTTGTAATAAGTTTAAGTATATCGCATTAACAAATGACGGACATGATAAGGACACACTGTGCACGTCTAGTTACATATAATATCCTGTCTTTTCTACAAAGCCGTGACGTACTACTCACAACAGATATATAATTATCCATAAAGTTATATCAAAAAACAAAGACAAGTCTATACAAATCATGGCGCCGTGGACATCCACGGCCTAATATTACAAAATTGCACAAGTGTTTTGAATGTAATACAAAGTTCATAAATTACGATCATTATGAAGGAATGATCTGAGACATGTTTTTCTTCTCTTAAGGAATGGACAGAAGGTTGGAAGGACCAGGGACCACGGGGTCCTCCAGCAGTATAGCTAATCCAGGCCGGGTGGGAGCAGCCACGACAATCCCATTTGTTCTTTGCAGGAGCATAACACCTGATTTTCCTTCTTCCCCCTCGCCCTGACCTGATTTTCCTCTATTGCCTCAGAGAGGGATTGTCAACATAGAATCTTTAGCTGCATGTCTACCCACCAGTCGGGCGCACTTTAAGTACCGAAATTGGTGTTGAGGTGGAGTTGCTCCATGATTTCATCGATGGGTTCATCTTTCAGAGCTTCCAACTTACCAAGTAACAGATACTGGACGTCCTTTAGGGCAGTCATCGATGCGGTCATGACCTTCTAGGCATCAGGTTTATAGTATATGTGATATGTGAGAGCTCTCTTCTGACAGACCCATTCCACACCAGCAATCAGACCCTCATGCCTTCCACGATCAATCCCATCAGAGACGACGTTGGCAAAAGGTTGGACCATATCCTTCGACTCAGCTATCTTCATAACAGCTAGCCTTAGGCCATGCCCAATCATACACCTGCGACCCGCTATGGCCGTTAGCATGTGCGTGTACAGCTCCTCATCTAAGTCAAGGGCCAAGGCGTCTAAACGCAGATCCATATCCTTCAGTCGGTCGTCTACAATCTTTTCCCTCGCTTCCCTATAGTGGTAGAACTCCTCAGCCAGTCGCTGCTCACCCTTAACCGGTATTTGGAGGTTGTCGTGGTCTCGAGTGAGGATGTCAGCCTTCGCAGACAAAGACTGGATACCCGCTTCCGCAGTGGTTACCTATACAAAGAAATTATGAAGTCAATACGTGTAAGAAATATAGGGTGTACATTACCTTTAAAATAGCTAAGTGTCAGAGGGAAAGAGTCGCAAGGGAATTATTTATGATACCTTGTCGTTTGAGAATTGAACCTTAACTTCCAATTCCGTAACCCGGGCGTCACGACTGGCGGCGTGTTGGGCTTGCTCTTTGATGGTGGCCTTGGCGGTAGAAAGTTGAGCTTGAAGCGCCGCAATCGTCTTATCATGTTCCTCAACCATCATCTCCTACGGTCTAACCTCCTATCCGCACTATGATTGCAGAGTAGAGCCTCTTCAAATCGTAATTGCATGGTTGCACCAATAACAACTTGGTGCGCCGCAGATACGTTTTACTCCTCCATCAACTCATCGTAGGAGATCACGCTTAAGTACGTCGCATACCCAAGCGGGGTAATATGGTCGATGAATTCCTTGCAGCTCTCGGGGGTATCAAGCATGTCCGCCCCTGACAAGTTCTAGCTCAGAAAAAAGGTGGGGGCAGTGGCTCATCCATAATTAGCTCTTCGGTATGACTGGTTGGGCAGGGGGGGGGGGGGGGGGTCTTCAGCATGTCCTCAAAGGTGGGAGACGGCGCCTGTGTGTTTGCCTCGATGTCGGGCCCCTTATCCCTTCCTATGCTTCCCTCGTTCGCCACGACCTCGGATTAATCATTCCTATGTTTTGACGAGGAGGGCGCCACGACATTGAAGGGGGTGGGATTCCAGACCACATTTGGTTTCGCACCGCCAACATCCGAAACTTGGGAAGCCCCCGCTTCAGCCGGTCCGGAAGTCCATTGGTATCCTTGGTATAAAGGGTGAACTTTCCGCAGCTTCTTTAGGGGCGCGTTAGTTTGATCGTACTCCTTGACCATGACCTTTCTCTTCTTGGTCTTACGCTTTCTCGAGTGATGCACGACTGATACTCCTTCCCCGTTATCACCCTCAGCCGCCTCTTCCTTATCATCATCGTACACTGTGACGATTTCCTCTTCATTTGTTGGGTTATCCTCATCAAGATTGGTTGTCGCTCTCCTAGCAGCAAAAGTTGCTTCATGCTCCAACATTAGGTTCTCTTCGTCCTCATTCGAGAATTCCAATGGAGATTTCTGAATTTGGGAACCTCCTATGTCTGAGTGGTGCTCAGGGTTCACGACCAAGGGGATGGTCACATTTATTGTGGACTCCAGCATGGGTGGCTCGTTCTCCCAGTGTGGATGACTTCCCTCCTTTACGTCCATTGGGTTACCCTGGAGAAGCAGACCAAATAGATTCATCTCTGCGGACAGTAAAAACAGAAGGATAAATGTTAGTTTATTATAACAGTTAAACTGTGTGAAGCAATATACATATTTATACCCACCCCCATTCCGGCTGTTTAGAAATATGGGGTATCGATCCGGCCTTCCGTAGTAGTTACGGCCAATGCCCACCAAGCATAGAAAGGACTCCGGCAACCCTTTATGGAAGTGAGTTCGATGTGTGTCTAACATCCTCACATCGTTGGTGTTATAAGAATCGGCTGGGGTGGGTAATCGGGGCGGACTTTGAATTTCAGTTTGAATGGTTGGGGGAAGACTACGACATCTACAAAAAAGTACCTATTGTACTAGTTTTTCAACGAATCCATGACCTTGTTGTAACATTGGGGTGCGGTTGGGGACCGTTTCTTAAATGACAGCCAACCATTGACCATTTGAGGCGTATAGAAGACTCTAAATAAACTTACGGATGGGAATACATTGAGTCTTTCGCAACTTATCTCGAATTGGTTTAATTTTCAAGCACCTATGGCGTGGAGTTGTGTGATGTGGAAATCGTAGTATGTAAGGATATCTACAAGAAACCTAGAGAAAGGAATACAGTAGTTGGCCGTATCGAACAACCGGGTATATAGACCAATTTTCTCGGGCGGGCGATCAACGATCGCTTCCCCAGGATACGTGGGATGTACCTCTGGGGGAATGAAATATTTGGATCAAAATTCGGTAAATTTATCCTCCGGATATTCATTCAGCACGGACGTAATGGTCGGATTATCCCTTACCATGATTTATACAAAAATGGAAAAGGGCATGGTGATCTAACTTGTGAAACGGGTTGTCCGTGCGATAATGATTGTAGAAGGAAGAAAGAAAGCAACAATGGCGGATAATAGTTTATATAATTGTGTGTGTACATTCACATTTGAAGCTATATATAGTGTTGCTTCGGGGATTGTGCATTGATGGATTACTTACACATGTAACCCACTACGTTGATCCCACGGTAGGGGATTTATAGTAACTGAACCGTCAGACGGGGCCCACGGGGTCACTTCGTGATTAGAGTTTACGTGGCTCGATGGTGGGACCTACTTGGGACACTTTTTCATCTTTTTTCAGGTGAATAGTCGCCTACATGATACACTGTGACGACAAGTGTTGACTATCATAAATGCTTTCATTAAAGTTGTTCCGCTCATGGCACGCCCCGGGGAGCATTTGTTTCGTCATGTCTTTTTAAGTACGGCTGGGCATATTTTTTAGTCTAGAGGTCACGCCTGCGGCTGTAACAACTAGACTAGGGGGACATGATGACGTATAGTCCCCGGTCGGGTCTTGGACCCGGCCCACGGGTACTACCCGTATCCATCCCAACACAAATGGGTCAGATTGATTTAACCTTAGGCTTATGGGCTCGAGTGATAATGGTCGTACTCAGTATTGTGTAGGCCACGCCTTGTCGTACGCGGCATAGGTTGGACAAAATCACAATCTAATTAGGGTTGTGATTCACCTTAAAGCAATGAGATATTCATTAACCATGATTACCCGATAAGGATTAGAACAAATGTGGTAATTATCTCTTGTTTGGGGCTTAAGGATCGATAAGGCCCAACAGAGACTTTACCACCTATATAAGGAACCCCCAAGGGTTCCACAAAGGTACGATTCACTCAGTACCCCTATACCTCGCCGATTTCTAACCCTAAACCGATTACTTACTCTCACATCGGAGTCTAATCGTGGGATACGTTCCCACGGTATGTCTAACAGCGTGTTGCTTTTAGTGTGTAGGGTCTCAAACCAGAAGTTCACTTGATGCAAGAGCCGGAGCCCCGGATACCCGAATTAGGCTGAATTCGGGTTAATCAAGGTCCATCCAACTTTTGTATCAACATCGTTGTTTTACACTACCAAGTGCAACCGCGTTCTTGGCGCACTTCTTTCGTTGTGTAAACTTTCTTCTGAAAGCTTTTCGTAGTTCGTTGAAGCCATCAATGCTTCGGTGTGGTAGCCTATCAAACCAATTCCACGCGTTACCAATTAATGTGCAGTTGAACATATGGCACCACATGGGCTCTGGCCAATTTTCAATGAGCCGTTGACTCAAAGCCCTTCAAATAATCATCTGCGTCTCCCGATTCGTCATAGGTTTTAAAATTGGACGACATTCGCCGTTTTTTGTCTTCTACGAAATTTTGAATGCAACTCGTGTACGCATCGATTTTTTATGACACCATAGGAGAGATAGATCCTCATCGCTCTGCTTGCGACGTAGTTGACTATATTTCTAGTGCCCCATGTCGCTATCCGATGAGTCTCTTGAGGACGTGTCGTCGCTCCTGCGACGTTTGTGGCGGTAATACGCTGGATCAGAACTGGATGAATCATAGCTCGGGGATCGTTCCATTCTTCTTGATCGGTTGTGGCGACTCCTTCTAGACCGTCGATCTCGAGATTCTGGGGTTGAATTCCTTCCTCTCTGGTGGTCGCCAAGTCTCGCGTGAACACTTGTGTGACGAACGTTCTCATCGGGAGTTACTGTAGCGCCGCACCCTAGCGACCCTCCTGAGTGTTCAGAAGTTTGTTTCTCCCTTGCGTGATTCCCGAGAACCTTGTTCCCTATTTTTTCAGAGATGTGGGGCTTCTTGAGGGGCTCCTCCATCCTGTTCTTGTGCCTTGAGGTATTTTTACGATGCTCCTCCTCCGGGAAAGGGTCTAGCGAAAGTTCGTGTTCTCTCTTGAAATTGAGCGATTCGGAAGGTCTCTACCATAGTTGTTCTTCATTCTTTCGATCATGAGAGGTATAAGGGCTTCTTAGTTTTGAGTTATTGATTTTTCAAGGCGGGTATCGGCACTATGGTCGATGCGTGGTCTTCCAATGGTTCAAACTCGGTATCGAGAGTAGCCGCGCTTCTTTCTGCGACGTGGGTGGTAGCCCCACTAATGCTTGGAGTTCATGTGACCGGCGTTGGCACAGGATTAATGAAGGGCAAGTTCGCCACCTGTGGTGGTTTACCCCCATATTTTGATTATTCGGTTCGCTGGTTGTCCCAGAGGCCGACTGAGTAGAGACTATAAGTGTCTCGTTTGATTGCGATTTCTTGCCAAACGGGGTCCGCTGGCTAGAAACTGCTCCCATCTTAGTCATCTTTAGAGCTTAGTGTAGGGTCTCACTAATGGCGCCAACTTGTTGATACAAAAGTTGGATGGACCACGATCGACCCAAATTAGGTTTAGTTAAGGTTACTAGGGCTTCGGCTCCTGTATCAAGTGAACCTATTTTGAGGATCATACACACTAAGAGAAAACACCGTTAGGCTTACCGTAGTATTGTCTCAGGATTAGACTCCGGTGTGAGAGTAAGTATTCGGTTTGTGATTTATTAATCGGTAGGGTTAAGTGATTATGAGAATCGTACCTTTTGTGGAACCGAGGGGTTCCTTATATACTCGGTGGAACCTTAGCCGGGCTCACCGAATCGTGCGAGCTAAGTAAGAGATAATAACCATATACACAAGATCCTTATCAATTATCTAAGGAGAGTGTATATCCTCTTAACTTGGGTGAATCATAGTCATAATTAGACTATGATTATGTTTGACCTGACCGTGTGCGCCCAGATTTCGGCCCACGTAAGACCGTGTGCGTTAACCGGCTGTTGGGCCTCATGGGCCCACGTCGCTGTTTGTTAACCCATTCGTGACGGATTGAATACAGGTAGTACACATAGGTCGGGCTCATGGCCCGACTATAGACAAATGGAGGGTGCCGAGCTCTAGAGTTCTCATGATGAGAGTGCCGGGTGAGGGTTGTACTCTTTTTACCTTGTCCAAGGTTTTTCCCATTGGGTTTTCTTTGGCAAGGTTTTTTAAGGAGGCAGGCTCATTTGGATTTCTTTTGCTCCTTTCGTGCTGTTGGTGACAGCTGAAGACATTGTGTGACTTCATGTTTGCATCTTGGTTTCTTTCTAGTTTACTTGCATTGTAGTTCTAGATTAGTTTGTGTTTATGCCATGACATAATCACGTGATAACATGCTGCCTGTAGCATGCGGTTAATGTGGTATCTTAGCCACATTCCTTTGTACTTCAACGCTTTTTTGGTTAATATATTTACCGGGGAAACCCTTTACCAAAAAGAACAAGCTCAACTTTGTATGACACGTGCATGATACGTGTTACTCAACAATTAAATTTGCCCGCACCATCCACCTCTTTAAATAGAGGTACTAGTTCATAGAGGTGGCAAAACGGGCGGGCGGGCGGGCACGGACGGCGGGCTAAACGGGCAACGGGCTAAACGGGCGACGGGCTAAACGGGCGCGGGCTAAATGGGCACGGGCTAAACGGGCGGGCAAAATGGGCGGGATAAACGGGTGCAAGCTAAAAAAGGAAAAAAAACATATAAAAACCTACAATTACAAAATAAAAATACTTTGTTTGAAAGCCGGGGATAAAAAAATTTAATAAAAATATTAGTCGAGTATACTAATTTGTATTTTACAAGTGCGCCCGTTAAGCCCATTTAGTTTCTTACATATGCGCCCGTTTAGCCCATCCATTATAAAGAATGGGCAAAAAATGCCCCATCCTTTTTTGAAAATGGACAAAAAGTGCCCATATATATCCAAATGGGCAAGATTTGCCACCTCTACTAGTTCATGTCTATAGCAACAGTATTGATTTGTGTAACAAACATTTTCTCTATAACTATTTTCATTCTTATATTCCATCATTCATCAATTTCACAAAGGCAATTGATATTTACACAGACTCTTTTTATTTGCACATGGAAAATTAGCTTTGAATGACTTTTATACCCTTCTTACGTTTTGCCCAAGATTGTTGTTTTATTATGTGCATGTTTCCTCCTTAAAAAGTAAAAACACTTAAACTAAAATCAATGTAACTGTAAAGAATAACTAATACAGTATCAATTCCGTGACATCATTTGCTCAATATGCTCATAAAAAAATCTTTACTACGAGTATTCGGTCATTGATTAAATCTTAAAAATAATAAACTATAGGGATGTAAGCCCGTGCTTGTTTCTTGACACCTTCATGGTGTGTTCTTCCTATTTACGTATATTTTTATCTATAAAGAGTCGACTTCATCACAAGACTTGAGAGTTGCCATTCAAATTGTTCCTTCTACCCTTATCGCTAACATAAGCAAATCAAGAATGATATGTACCATTTTAAAGAAAGAAAAAGTTTATCTCAAAATTTCTAATAAATAGAGTGTTGGAGAAAACATCCCCAAAGTTAGAAGAACCCGGAGTGAAGATTACAAATAAGTACTCTTTTTTCCATAGTTTGGCACAACTTATTTCACCATGTCGTTAGTGACCGAGAGTAGAATTGCCACAAAAGAATAGAGACAAAAATATAATACTGTATGAAATTAACATCATATTAATTGTCTATTTATTAACAATTTGGCTTTAAAAAGTGAATAATGAACTTACCGATAGTTTAGAGAGATGAAGTGCAATTGGGATGAAAAGAGGAAAGAATAACAGTTAAAGATGGAGTCAAACTAGGAAAGGGCAAAAAAGTCATATTTTCTTATTTTTCAGTGTACAAATAAAATCCATCAGTGTATATATCATCACCCTTTCACAAATACCACCATTAACAATCTATGCAATCTTGTTTCTTTATTCATGGATTCTAGCATGATTGTTGCCATTTTTGAGTATTAGATTGCATCGTATAAGTTTTTAATCAAAGATCTCCGCCTAACTTTTGTCACTATGTCTCCGTGCGAGAAAACAAGATTCAAATTGATATAAGTAACTTATTTTTTAAACAATAGTATAAGGTGTTGCAGTCTGTTTTATTTGTGGTACAATCAATTTTTTCATAAAACAAGTGAGTAACTCTCTCAAAATATCATCTTTCAAACACAAGCTATCACCCCCGCATAGACTCATAGTTTTATTTTATTTTAATATTTTTAAACTACTTAATACATATCGTTTTAATACCATTAAGGGACCATGAAATTTGTAGATAAGTTTAGGATTAGATTTGGGTTAGTGGATTTATATTTGAGTTTGAATTTATATTTGATATAAAGTTTAAATTAAATAAATAGAGAAAAAAAATAAAATATTGATAAGCTTATCTTAAATATTTATTATAATTAAAAAAGTCAAAATTACGAAAGTTAGTTTTGTCATATTTATTAAAACTCACCTAGTAGGCTGGACTTGAATATTTGAGTGAAAATAATTATATGAGATGTGAGACCCCTAAAATCCGGTATGGAACAACTAGGTAGCAAGGGGTAACATGTCATGGTACAAGTAACAATAAATTATAAAATAACTAGAAAATAAAGTAATAAAAGACATATACATTAAATCATAAAAGATTTTAATAAAGGTCCCAGAGTTTTATAAGCGGAAAAGTCTATTATTTAATTATGGCTTTGTAACTTATGGTTACCAAGAATATATGATAAACTTCTAACAGTTTTTAGATAAAACAAAAGTTTAAATATACAGAGAAATCTCCAAGCTATGAAAATATCATGCGGGCTCCCATCCAAACAAAACTAAGTATTATGAGATTGGACATGTAAAACATCAACACAAAGTTGAGTAATATTTATAAGTTTAGCAGTAAAGTTGTGGAACACAAGCATTCATTTGTAAAACAAGTAATAAGGAAGATGGTTATATACGTCAACCATAGTCCGAAACCATTATTATTGCTATTTAGCTCATGACACCGAAGCTTAACAAAAGGTAAGTTCCCCTAATGAGTATTCAGCCCAAATACTCAAGTATAAACAAATGTAATGCGTCAAGGTAATACGGGACAGGGATTGTCAATCCCGATGGATCCACCCACAACATTCGCGCTTAGTAACACAAGTAAATTAACGGTGCATGAAATGGCAGGGAAACTTAGTGGCTATGTAAACTAAAAGCAATAATAATAATGGTAATCTGTTTTGGAAAGCTTACAAGTCTTGGAAAGCATACAAGATCCGGATAGCATACAAGTTCTGGATAGCATACAAGTTTTGGATAGCATACAGTTTTAAATGAATGTGTTCCTCCATGTAAAATCTCACCCCGCGTTTAGAAACAATGTAAAAGTAGTTAAAAGGGGCTATGAACTCTCCTTAAGTCAAAGAAGAAACGATGATCAAGAAGCTAAATAAATGAATAGAGAGATCATCACGAATCATTAACGACCTAAAATGCGTGACATGACTTAGCTGAATGAAGAAAATGATTTTTTGAAAATAGCACTAGCTGATATAATTGTAAAATATGTTACTTAGATATATATGGCATTGCACCTAAGCCTTACTCTAATGTTTAAATCTTAAAATTAACTCATGACCTGAGATTATATTACCCTTAACACCTACTAAGTTTCCACTAAAGTTTTAGTTTAATAATTTCATTTTTAGACTCCTTTTACCATAAAACTAAAAGCTGAATTCTATTTTCTGACTTTAGCTGACTTCAAATACCCATTACTCTTAGCTCGTAATAGATATGAATCTGAGATTTCCACCAATAGAAAGCTCTATATTTCTAGTTTTCAAAAAGTCAAATTATCCATTCTCATTGTTTACCATTTGACAGAAAAAGTCATTTTAGTGACTGGCTATATTTTCAAATTCGCTGCAACGTTAATCTCGTTTTTACCGTTTTGACTATGAATCTCAAACTACATAAGTTTTTAATGAAATTCCAACTGAGGTAGTTTACTTATGATGTGTCGAACTAAGGTAAGTTATAAATTCAATCACCCAAGTACCTTAGCCTAGTATTTTATTCCCTTTGTTTACTCTATTATCAGATTCACATAGTTATAAAAAACGGCCATATAATCCTCATCCGGGCAAGATGGTTGGGCTTTCAACTCACCAAGTGTAGCTAAGACCTGTAGCTACCCAGTTATGCAATAATATCACTAGTCTTAGTTCAAAATTTAAGAGATATCAAGCGTTTTATGATCAAAAACAGTCTCAAATTATTTTTCAAGGACCTATTACAACCTATCCAAATCTCTATTTATCCACATGCAATCCCATAAACACCCTCATAAACATATATTATCTAATTATATATGAAAAATTCAGAGATTAAACCAAAAAAATATGTAATTAAATTATCACAAAAATTACATACAAATAAAGACATAAAATAAACAATAGTATTCTTACAAGGAAGTGATGAATAAACCCAAGAGCATGAACAATGAACATAAGTTTTTTTTTAATCCTCAATCTTATTAGCTAGAACAAAACATATGGTGAGGATATCCTTGTGATGATACTCGGCAAAAACAAAGAGAAATGAAGTACGAGTTGGTTTTGTGAGATTAAAATTTGTATAATCATGGATATTAAAGAGATGTAAAAATCAAGACATGTACATAGATATCAACAATTATATAAATTGACATTTTCATAAGACACGTATGTGAGACGTATCAAATGCAAAGTGAATATGAAAAGTTATACTGTAATTATTTTGTCTCACAATTATGTAAAGTGGGTATTAATAAAGTCCGATGTTATAAAAGTTACGCGATTTGAAAGATATGCGTTAAACAGAAAAATAAACGCTCAATATAAAATAAAAACATCGACATTCGGATAACGTTTTATATTTTGATAAATAAATGAGGGATTATGATCTAATAAAGGTTAACACATCGTATAAACGAATGACACCAAAAGATTTAACGTAAATTACGAATAATGCTCATAGAATGAGAAATTAAAAACGACAATAGAAAATATTTCTATGTCATAACGAGAATGTTTACGGTCAATGTCGCACATATACTTTGCCGATAAATAATAAATGACACGTATTCGATACGTTAAAAACTTAACCTTGCCGGTTAGTCAAGAATTTCATATTATTTATAGAACGAACATGACATTTAAAAGTCGGGTAATAAATATTGTCCGGATATTAGGAATAGAAGCTCGGTCTAAATGTTGATTTTAATTTTCGGGTTACTATAGTAAATAAATACGGAAAAATAAAAATAAATTTTTATAATTCCGAATAAAATATTATCAATGATCAGAAAAATAATTAAAATATAATTTTATTAAAATTCTCGAGATCTTAGGATTTACTATGAAAAAATAAAGAGGAACATGTAAAACATTGTAAAATTGATAAGTACGAATAAAAGAATAATTTAATTACCGAGAAAAATACGAGTTCTCAGAGTCGACCCCCCCTAAAGGAACTCTGGTCCCTCAGAGTTCCACTGGAGACAGTAGATGAGGCAAACAAGATGATACATAGTGTAGAACGGATTCTTTGCTTCTTAGGTAATTCCTCAACCACGTCGTACCTTAACGATTAGAATTCACTACGCTTCAGTTTCTTAACTCTTTTTCGAATAAATTTTCAAACTTGGATTAGAATAATGATCTTCCAGTACGGAGAAATATCAAGAGATATATTGAACACAAGAATTGATTAAACAGACAAAGTGAGCTAAAATGAATCAAGATTGTTAATCAAAAAGGATTCGCAAATCACACAACTGTAAAACATGACAATTTTAAAACGCAACAATCTATTTACAAGAAAAATAGAAGAGAAAAATGAATTACATATGAACATTTAAAATACAAGTTGTTACAATTATCTGTCTAGAATTTGATATTACTTTCAAATTTAGCTTCAGTATTTTCTTGACAAGAGTTTCAAAGTAAAAGTAACTCAGGTCAAATATTTATTTCGATCAGCTTAAGAGCTTTTGGATGACTGTATGAAATTATTGTTAAAAAAACTCAAGTTATCGTTACCATTAGTGAAAGTCAAGTTTCCAAAAAAAAGATTAGAATCATTGTTAGAAATTATAAATTAAATTGATAATTTCATTAGATTGAAAGTAAAGTATGATAGAGTCAAATAATTTAAAAATAAAGCATGCCATCCTTTTAAGCACTAGTTATAAATCAATCAAAGAGGATGGAGATCTGATATTAACTTTAAATGGGTATTTTGTTAATTTAACCACTTGATATAATGTGTAAAACGTTCTTAAAATTTATAATATTTTTTTAGAAATCCAGGAAGGTGATTAAGGTATCAAATGGTAAACATAGGACATGTTTCGGTTTTCAAATGGTGACAAGATAGTAAACGAGTATGAAACGAATAATAATCAACAATAAATATACAAGCAAAATATCATGAGGGAATAAAACGAAATTCGTATCAATTTCTTAACGAACATGATAGAGTAGATGCATCAATGATAAGGACAATAAGAAACAAAGGATTTAGCAAATGGTTAATTCACGAGTGTGGTTGGTGTCACCAACAATGGCTTATTAAATTCTTGATGATCGATACACAATCAAAAGAGAAAAGCCACACAACGAATTTTCGAATCAAAGAAAATTCTTAAGAAGTCACTTGAGAGTAATTCTAGTAAGATGAACAAAATTAGCAAAGAGAGGGGAAATCAATATGTGGTTCACACGAATGAATTTCTAAACAATAGGGTCTGACACACATCATGACGGATATAGGAAATCATTATCCACGTCTGCTCATAAATCGCTATTCGCGTTTGGAGACGTTTCGAAGGTCTTCTAAAATAGATAGAGAAGGTCGATCGATGTTGAAGCATAACAAAGTTGAAACTTTCAAGTCTGGTATCAATGGTAAGAAATTAGACGAGTGGTAACGAGAATTATATCACGAAGGAAGATGAGGTAACAAGTAAAATAAAGATCGTTGAGTAGAGAGAACGTACTCACAGACTCGTAATTTGTTCAAGAAAAGTTAAGGAAATATGTGCATATATTATAAAGTGGTGCTACTCGCATAAGATTTAAAAGTTTTCAAAACTTAATTTTATCTAACTTTTTAGGGAACATAAGTAAAAATTTGGTTCTTGGTCAAATATTTTAGGTGACTACTATTCGGCCACGCATGACTCCTTCTAAATTACGCATAGGTGATCAGGTCATGCATAATTTAGGACTAGCAATGTGATGCTCAGCTTCATCAAACCAGTATTACATGTCATATGATTTAAAATATGTATATAACCCATTTGTAAAACAGGATTTAAAATGATTTATGAAAGTTTGCACAATTAAGTAATTGGCTAAATATTTAAATCAACAATTAGTGTTACAAGAATTCTTTATAAGACCAACGTTGAACAATTTGTGAAAATACCTCGTAAAACAATGACCATTAACCTTATAAGGTATTTTTCAAGTATTTTATAAATTCCTGTAGTACAAGTTGGTAAGTTATTCGTAAAAACAATAACAATTTAAAATATATGGTGACATGATGATAGTTTACAAAATAATGAGTGGGTTACACGAGAGTAGTAAAGAGTAGCTCATTAGACAATCGATAAAATGGTTACAAGGTGATAAGGTTTCAAAAGGTTTAGCCGACATCGTGATGAGGCACGTGTCAAAATAATAACGAAAGATGTGAAAAAAGAACTTCAAATCTTTACCCAAGTTAGTGGTACGATAAAAGCAAAGAAAGATAATATATAATGACAATAAGTCATATATAAAAGAAAAGATAAAGGAATCCATATGTGTTCACATCGTAATTTATTTGACATAAGTATGCTTTTAAGAAAGTAGAGCATCAGTCCCCAAATAGTACAACCACTCCGAAAAGTTTGTATTTTAGGAAAGTTTAGGAATTTAACACATAATTAGTGACGCATAAAAATGTACACATTTTTCGAAACATATAGTTCCTCAGCAGTTTATCAAATCACTTAGTTCCAAAAGTTCAAGATATATGTATGTATGATTGGAATCAAGGTTTATATTTTAAACGTTTTTCAAACCCAATCAATGTTTTTAGTTGTAAAATATTATTCGTTAAAGTTTTACGAGCTCAAACGAACTCAAAAACACTTCAAACCATATTTTTTTAAAGTCTATCATCTTTGACTTTTAGGTTTGACTTTTGGGTTTGACTTTTGGGGTCTGACAAGACCAATTGACTCGCTAAATGACATTTTTAAGACTCGAAGTCTAAAGCCACTTGGTGTAAAACGATATTTTGGACAACTTTCTAGTTTTACTCGAGACTTGAAACGGATAAAAAATGGCCGAAAATACCCTCGCATCAAATCTGTCAACAAAATTATATTTTAGAAATACGCAGAAATAAGTCCTTAAATTTTACAATTTCAAATGAGCGTAACTTGCTCGTTTTCAAGATTTTCGGGTCGAATTTTATGTCCTAAACGAACGTCTCAACAAGTAGAAATATATTTTTATGTCTAAAGTTTATAAAAATATTTTCTCAACATCGTTATATTACATGTAACCTTTCTGCGGAAAATATATTTTTCAACACACCTTGAAGTTTAATCAAATTTCATAACGACACAGAATTTATGTACACACATAACTTGTGGATTCCATAAGATAAAAGAGAATAGATTATATAATTAAGCATGTAAAGAAAATATATTATAAATATGGTTTATGAATACCAACGATAATCTAAGAAATAAAAAACGGCGTATGACATACTTGTCTTCGATTTCAAGAGGCAATGCAGGAAGGTCTCTTGGCAGCGTGATTTTCCAAAATCACAAGACATGCCGAGAAAGAAATGGAACATTAACAAGTCGCACTCCTGGAGCGAGGAGATTTAATGAAAAGGGAGGATACAAGTAGAATTGTATTCCAAACAAGCACCACATTATATTACAGGATATGAATTACAAGATGACGGCGGTGCTTCCAAGGTACAAACGAACGTTGTAATTCGAAGTCGAAACGTAGAATGGTCAATGAAGTAATACTTAATGATAATTCATGAAGCACATAGGCTTTGAAAAGAGGTAGTAATTATCGTCATTAGAGTAAGGTAATATTTCAAAAATGTAATCAAGTGATGAAATACTACAACGATTAAAAGTAAATAATAAGGATTAGAGAGTTACCCGCGCAGATATCGTATAATAATGACAGATTTTGTGTTTGACACTTAGAAACATGAAATATTTGAAATTTCGGTTATAGACTAAATTTTGAAAATGACTCAGTCCCTATAACCATTGCTCTGATACCAATCTGTGAGACCCCCAAAATCTGGTATGGAACAACTAGGCAGCAAGGGGGTAACACGTCATGGTACAAGTAACAATGAATTATAAAGTGACTAGAAAATGATGTAATAAAAGACATATACATTACATCATAAAAGATCAGAGTTTTTAACAAAGTTCCCAGAGTTTTATAAGCGGAAAAGTCTATTATTTAATTATGGTTTTGTAAGTTATGGTTACCAAGAATACATGATAAACTTCTAACAGTTTTTAGATAAAACCAAAGTTTAAATATACACAGAAATCTCTAAGCTGTGAAAATATCCCGCGGGCTCCCATCCAAGCAAAACTAAGTATTATTACTTGAGATTAAACATATAAAACGTCAACACAAAGTTGTGTGATATTCATAGGTTTAGCAGTAAAGTTGTGGAACACAAGCATTCATTTGTAAAACAAGTAATAGGGAAGATGGTTATATACGTCAACCATAGTCCGATACCATTATTATTGCTATTTAGCTCATGACACCGAAGCTTAACAAAAGGTAAGTTTCCCTAGTGAGTATTCAGCTAAAATACTCAAGTATAAACAAATGCAATGCGTCAAGGTAATACGGGATGGGGATTTTCAATCCCGATGGATCCACCCACAACATTCGCGCTTAGTAACACAAGTAAATTAACGGTACATGAAATGGCAGGGAAACTTAGTGGCTATGTAAACTAAAAGCAATAATAATAATGGTAATCTGTTCTGGAAAGCATACAAGTTCTGGAAAGCATACAAGATCCGGATAGCATACAAGTTCTGGATAGCATACAAGTTCTGAATAACATACAGTTTTAAATGAATGTGTTCCATCATGTAAAATCTCACCCCGCGTTTAGAAACAATGTAAAAGTATTTACAAGGGGCTATGAACTCACCTTAAGTCAAAGAAGAAACAATGATCAAGAAGCTGAATAAATGAATAAAGAGATCATCACAAATCATTAACGACCTAAAATGCGTGACGTGACTTAGTTGAATGAAGAAAATGAGTTTTTGAAAATAGCACTAGCTGATATAATTGTATATGTTACTTAGATATATATATATATATGGCATTGCACCTAAGCCTTACTCTAATGTTAAAATCTTAAAATTAACTCATGACCTGAGATTATATTACCGTTAACACCTACTAAGTTTCTACTAAAATATATGTAATTAAATTATCACAAAAATTACATACAAATAAAGACATAAAATAAACAATAGTATTCTTACAAGGAAGTGATGAATAAACGCAAGAGCATGAACAATGAACATAAGGTTTTTTTTAAGCCTCAATCTTATTAGCTAGAACAAAACATATGATGAGGATATCCTTGTGATGATACTCGGCAAAAACAAAGAGAAATGAAGTACGAGTCGGTTTTGTGAGATTAAAATTTGTATAATAATGGATATTAAAGACATGTAAGAATTAAGACATGTACATAGATATCAACAACTATCTAAATTGATATTTTCATAAGACACGTATGTGAGACGTGTCAAATGCAAAGTGAATAGGAAAAGTAATAGTAATTATTTTGTCTCACAATTATGTAAAGCGGGTATTAATAAAGTCTGATGTTTTAAAAGTTACGCGATTTAAAAGATATACGTTAAACATGAAAAATAAACGCTCAATATAAAATAAAAACATCGACATTCGGATATCGTTTATATTTTGATAAATAAATGAGGGATTATGATCTAATAAAGGTTAACACATCGTATAAACGAATGACACCAAAAGGTTTAATGTAAATTACGAATAATGCTCGTAGAATGAGAAATTAAAAACGACAATAGAAAATATTTCTATGTCATAACGAGAATCTTTACGGTTAATGTCGGACATATACTTTGCCGATAAATAATAAATGACACGTATTCGATACGTTAAAAACTTAACCTTGCCGGTTAGTCAAGAATTTCATATTATTTATAGAACAAACATGACATTTCAAAGTCGGGTAATAAATATTGTCCGGATATTAGGAATAGAATTAGAGCTCCGTCTAAATGTTGATTTTAAATTTCAGGTTACTACAGTAAATAAATACGGAAAAATAAAAATAAAATTTTTATAATTCCGAATAAAATATTATTAATGATCAGAAAAATAACTAAAATATAATTTAATTAAAATTTTCGAGATCTTAAGATTTACGTATGAAAAAGTAAAGAGGAACAGGTAAAACATTGTAAAATTGATAAATACGAATAAAAGAATAATTTAATTACCGGAAAAAATATGAGTTCTCATATGAGAGGTGTAATATCACACCAAACATGTCCCAAATCTTAACTATATTACTCTTAAATTAAGGAATATAAAATAAATCATTATGAAGCAAAATCGAAATAAAATTAAATAATGTAAAAAAAGCAAAACCAAAAGAAAATGAATATGTAGTAGCAATTGTTAGTGTTTTAAGAGTGAATAACATAAATCGTTTTTGTGGTTTGTCGGATCTTAAACTTTAGGTCTTTAATTTCTTTTCGTTGGGTTTAGTCCTCATTGTATGCAAAAGTTATGGGTTTGGTCCAAATCTATAACAACGTCTAAATAGTCGTTAAAAATGACTAACGCTAAAAGATGCACATATGTGAAACTTAAAAATTGTAAATTTTAATTCTCTCCTAAAATTTATTGGAAATTTTTTTAACTTTTTTTGTGAAAAAGAAATTATTTTTGGCCTAAAGTTAATGCACTTTTAGCCGAATTAAAAAAAGTAATTAAAAATTTCTTTTTATTTTTTCTAAAATATTTTTACGTTTTTAATGCATTTTTGGAAGAAAAAAAAAACTTTAACCAAATTTTTTTTATCAAAAACTTAGCATTTTTTCATTTAAAAGTAGTTTTTTACAATGATAAATTTACATAATAAAAAGATTCGGTCAGAAACAAAATTAAGGGTGCATTTGTTTTTGTAAAAAACATCTGAATCACATCTGACTGGTCAGATACGGTCTGACGTTTTTGCTGTTTGGTTTTTTTTTTCAACAGTCAGACGTATATAAATGGTGAACATCTGACTTGATCAGACCCGGTGATTAGGTCTGACTCCATCTTGCGTTGTAAGATATCTAGGGCCCGTTTGGTTTGAGGGTTAACTTTGTATTTTAAATAAAACAAAATGATATCAGCTGTTTGGTTGTTTTTATGGGTGGTGGGTTTAGATTTTTATTTCAAATAGTAAAGATTTTTCAAAAGGAGTGTCGTGTGGGTGGTTTACTGACAAACCATAGGTATTGTTTTGTTTTTATACCCATTTACTTTTGTCTTTTCTTTATATCTATATTTTACATTAATAAAAATAATTATAACCTATGTATATTTTACCTTTTTGTTGATACAGACAAATATAATTTACATTTTAATATATCAATAAATTATTAAATTAATAAATATCATCATTTTCTCTTTCTTACATTAAATAAATTAAAACCTACACAAAGTCCTAATCTTACACAATCCTAAACCAATTACTTTATAACCCCACACTCAAAGTAAAACCTAACTTCTAACCAAACGGACCCCTAATCTTTTCGGCTTTCAAACCCTTTAAACCAATAACACCCTTCACCTTTATCAAGATTTAAATCCAAAACAACTAACCACGAGTTACAAAAATATACGAGATTCATCAAGATAGTTCCTTTTGTGATTCGAGATTAAAGGAGCCAAAGACAATAATTGTTTTCCTGGTTCCTATTTTGAGTGGGCAAAAGTGATGACAGCCATATATCTTTTTTTTTGTTTTGGCTGGATGAAAGTGGTGACTGCGTTGGAGTAGTAGGTACTTGTATGTCTAGGGCTTTTTTTAATTTAGGTATAATTATAAGTTTGTTGACATGGGCTGAAGTCCAAAAGAAAAAACATATTGGGCCAACATTTTGAGTTTAGCAAATTGTTAATGCACAAAACTAATTGCATTATTTTTTTTAATGTAAAAGGTTGCTACTTGTAATTGTTTAGCAGTCTCGTATAATTTACGATCGTAAATGAAGACGCATTTTAAAACTTGTAGACGAACATGTTGCTCACGAATATATACAAACTGTTTTATTTTATGTTTACAGAAGTTTTTTAAATTCATCGTATTATTATGGTTTAACATATACTATAAAAACGGATAATTAAAAGCATTCAGATAATTATAGAAAAAACAAACAACAATATTTCATTCAGACTCAGACTTTATAACCATCTCTTACCAGTAAGAGGCGGTAGGTCAGATTCAGACATAAAATATCTTAATGAAAAGTCTTTTTTGATAAATTTTTTTAAAAAAATGTGAAGTTTTTTTATAAAAATTAAAATTTTAAAGTTTTTATTGTAAATAAGTTAAATTATCAGTAAAAAAATGGGTCAAAGTTTGAAGAAAAGTATTTTTTTTCAATAAAAACAAAAACAAAAGTAAAAACAAAAACGTAAAGTTGTTTTTACAAAAAAATTAAGATTTTAAATAAAAAAAATTGAAATTATGTTTTTTTACAAATTCAACCAAATATGCATTAGAAAAATTTAGACCAAAGTTTAGAATTTTCAGCCCTCACATAAATATATCTTTATCAAGTTAGTCCTTTCTAACGACCGTTTAAAAATCGTTACTAATTTAGACCAAACTCGAAACTTTGTATGCCATGAGGACTAAGCCTAATGAAAATAAAACTTAGAGATAAAAAATGATGGATCCGACATACCACATGAACGATTTAGGTAATTCACTTTTGTTTTAATGTTAAAGTTCCTTTTTAACAAAACAAAGATTATAGAGTTTTTTGTGTCGTTAAAATAAAAACAAAACAAAATACACATACACATTATTGAATGAATCATACGACGTAATCACAATCCCTTAAATGAAAAATGCAAAAACCAATAAACAAGGTAACGGTCGTCAAAAAAATGGTTTATGCGTTGATGTATTATCATCGGCCTAGAGCAATGTTTTCAAACTCGAGTCGACCCAGATCCAATAACTCGACCGAATCAATATAAAAACCCGTTTTCAAAACATTGGCCCCGATGCCGGAACGACGACAATCGTCATGGCACACACGTTAAGCCGATAGCACAACCTTCCTGAGTTGAGCATCGGGCCAAAACCGAGCCGACCCGTCCCGTCCCAAAACCGAGTGATCCCAAAACCGAAATAACGTCAAATATAGGACCGAAACCGAAACAATTCGGTTCGGTTCGGTTACAGTCGATTTAAGTCGGCCTATTACCCAAGTCATACCGAAACCGAAAGTCAGTCCAATAACCCTCTTCTTAGCAGGTGCCACATCCACTTGTGCAGAAAGATTAGGGTCATCATCATCAGGTTTATGTTCTTCAATTGGCTGTTCAGCTTGTATAATAAATCATCATTAAGTTTATGTTCTTCAATTGGTTGGACGAATGTTAAAAGGTCTAAGAGAAAGACTAAACGACCATGATCATTGAGGTTTAAGGACTAGAACAGATTTTTAAGATATTGACCACATATATCAAGTTTTTGAGAAAAGATATAGACTGATAAAAAAAGCGGCTAGAGAAAATAAAGATGTGAGAGAAAAAACGGCTAAAAAAGATATATAACCTAAGAGCATTTACAATGGGCAAATGAAGTCTAGCTCAGTTGGATGGATGCATTTGGTTATAGTCTTCATATGGGGGAGGTCAGGGGTTCGACTCCTGTCATTCCCCATATGTTGGATTTTCCCATAATTGGCAGCCGGGTTTGAATCCCATCGCAATGCCTTGAGGCCCCTTAATGAGAAACTGGATGGCTAGCATGGTGGTTGATATTCTCTTCGTGAGATGATTCGAACTCGGGTTGAGAGACTTGGTGCCTCGGTGACACGCAAGATACTCCGCTGCACCAAACTGCCGTTCAAAAAAAAAGAGCATTTACAATGGTACCAAGTTTTAAAGACTTGGTACATTTATTGCATGAGTTTTTAATTAGTTTTTTTCCTTTACAATTAATGTTTTACCCAATTACTAACAATAGCTTTTTGAATTTTTTGTCAAAGACTTGGTAGCTTACAATTCTTTATAAAAAAGAACAACACAAAAAAAGCTCTCTCCCTTAAGGGCGATTTCCGGCGCCGCCACCTCACTTTTCCAGCCATTTTTTCTTATGGAGCCGCCTCTCTACTCTTAATCCTACATTTGTGTATCAAGTGTCTGATTCATATGGTTGTATAGGGTATCTTTTCGAGGACTCCTTTTCTGCCTAAAGTCAGATCATTGTTCACAAAGGTTTGGATCATGAGTATGCAATCGGCTCTATACAGATCTGGCTTTTATGGTGGTGGCGCCGGGTTACTGTGTATGTTAAAAATCGCCTCTTATCATGAATGAAACCCTAACCCTAAATTTTTAGGGATCAGTTCTCGATGGCTGATTATTGATCCACGTGTTATTTATCTATTTTATGGCGGATCAGGGGTTGTATTCTGATAGATCAGGGCGTTGTGGATGGTGGTGGCTCGTTGATATTGCTAAACCCTTTTAGGGTCTTATGGTGCCGCGTGATGGGTGTTTGTACGTGTAGATGACAGCGACACTGGGTAAACTCCTTTTAGGGTTTCTTGTGTATTGATTGTATCTTTAGGGCTCGTTGGTCATGGCTGGAAATCATGTGCTTATTGTTGTCATAGTTACCATTGGAATGATATTGGTTATGAATTGGGTAACAAGGTCCTATCCGCTGAGGATGGTAACGAGCTTTAACTCGTTTTTTATCCATGGTTAAAGTCTTTTGTAAGGGTTTGCTGCATTATGACTTGAATCTTTGGTAAGATTCCTATGATTTCCTAGATCTGGTTCGTTTTGCATGGTCGTGTTAGGGTTCTTGTCCGCTGGTTGCTTGGTCATGGTTATGTTGATTTGGGGAGATTGGTTGTACATGTTCTGTTCACATGTTGGTAGCGTGTCATGTCACGTGATGTGATATTGACTCATGGTGCTGAATTTATGGGCACGCTTGTAGTGGTCGAGTACGTACGTCTCTTCAGGAAACTCTTATATTGAAGACGGAAAGATCACTTTTTGGATTTATAAGTTGATAACGACGGTATTGTAATTCATTTTATCATGTATGGTTTTCAACTTATTTGATTAGCATAAGAGTGGCATGTCACTCTTATGAAGGGTTGTTTTGGTTAGTCCACATTGTGTATATGTGCTGGTTGTAGCCCATGTAACGGGCCGTGATGTTAGGACTTCACCTACATCCGATTGTACTTCAACGTTTTTTGGCGTAATATATTTTATCGGGGTCATTCCCCTTTACCAAAAAAAAAAGTCTTTTGTAAAGTCATGGCTCGAATGTATAAACACACAATAATGAGTTTTTCAAATAGTAAAAAGCTATGTAAAAACTACCCCCCATTATGAATGCTCTAAGTAAGTTAATCGGGTCATTTCGGGTTTAACTTGGTTTTTGCCCCCGACTTGACCCGAAACCAAAAAAATGCCATTTTACAATTCGACTACCAAACTGAATATCTCGATTTTGAGCTCGGTTAAATCGGTTATCTCGATTCGATCAAGTTGTTTCAGGCTTGGTCATTATTGCTCAGCCATACTCGTGCTTTTAAATCGAAATATCAAGAATATTTATGTAGCACATACCACGTGATGTGCTCATGATACAACTCAACCCAAGTTAACTTCCCTCAACCCTAGTTACCCCTCACACCATCCTCACACACCAGGTGTCCTCATCCAACGGTCCACACCCAATCCCAAAACCACACCAACCGTCAGAAACCCCTATATAATCACACACACACAAAACCCTATAATTCATTTCATCCAAACCTAACACGGGGAAACACAATAACCAGCAAAACACCCTCAACATCATCAATGGCAAACCCTAAGGTTTTCTTCGACATGACAGTCGGCGGGGCACCAGCTGGTCGAATCGTGATGGAGCTTTACGCTGACGTCACTCCAAGAACAGCTGAGAATTTCCGTGCACTTTGCACAGGTGAAAAAGGCAAAGGCACTTCAGGGAAGCCCTTGCATTTCAAAGGGTCATCCTTCCACCGTGTGATCCCTAACTTCATGTGTCAAGGAGGTGATTTCACAAGGGGTAATGGTACTGGTGGTGAAAGTATCTATGGAAACAAGTTTGCTGATGAGAACTTTGTCAAGAAGCATATTGGTCCTGGTATTTTGTCTATGGCTAACGCTGGACCTAATACTAATGGGTCTCAGTTTTTTATCTGTACTGCTAAGACTGATTGGCTTGATGGGAAACATGTTGTGTTTGGCAAAGTTGTTGAAGGGTATGAGGTTGTTACTGCTATTGAGAAAGTGGGCTCTGGCAGTGGAAAGTGTGCTAAGCCTGTCATTGTTGCTGATTGTGGACAGCTTTGTTAGATTTAACATTAATTAATGTTTTAATTAATGATTTGTGTGTTTTTTAAGTTTGTTTCGTGTGGTTTAATGTTGTGCTCCTTGATGGTGGTGGATTGTTTTTAGGGTTTCTGTGATTTGGGGGTTTTTTCGTTGACTTGATTGTTAATGGAATTAAGTACTGGTATAAATAAGATTAGTTTCGGATTGATCATGCTTTTATGTTACAGTTTTCTGATTTTTTTTTAATTGTTGTCTTTTTGAGTTTGAAATTATCAATGGTTGTGGATCGTAGCGTAAAGCATGGATCGGGATTAACGAATCCTTTTGTCACGCGTGTGGGTCTGGCATATGCCATGTGTTTTGTCGTGTTTCGTTTTGAATGTTACTATCTGGAATCTTTTGGATGGGTCAGGTTATAAAGACCCCCAAAAACCCTATATATACCCCTGATTTTTAATTTTTTTTATTTTTTTTAATTTTTTTTTTAATTTTTATAATTTTGGTTTTGTTATAAAACTGTGAATCGGAAAATACGGAATCAAAAAAATAAAGTTTAACAGGTTAGAACTGTTAAACAGTCAAAAATACGGAACAAAAACTGAAAAAAAAACTGTCTAGAAAAAATCTGGGAGACAAAAAGTACACAAATAGTGTACTTTTTATACCTTTTTTGTGGGGTAGGGGTACCAATAGGTACCCCTTTTGGATAGCTATAGTAAATGTTACAGACTTTTTTTTATAGATAAAGTGTGTCAATTGGAGTAGAAAATTGATTGCTTTTAATATCGACTGTTAGGTAAGTCTTGCATCGCAGTTGAGAATGCTTATTTGCGAATCTTTCTCGCTGGTTATGTTTTTCGGTACCATATTAAGAGGGCATGGTACTATGGCTGGTCGGCTGGTTGCAATCGCACGAGTTTATGGCGCGAGCTATTGTATCGTGGCTCGTGTTTTCGCTCTCAAGCCGTAGTTGCAAGCCTTCTACGGCGCCACAACTGCGTGGGTCGTGTTATGTTTTTTTTTAAATATAACCGTTGTGTAAAGGAATTTTTTTTGCTATCTTTCTCCGTTTGAGGGTGGTAATACTTTATTTTTCCAATTATTTTCTCTATAATACCCTCATTTAACTATAAAAAAATATATACTATTTTCTACAATATATTCACACACTAGTTTCTCAGAATGTCGAATATTTCGATTTGTTTGTGATTTACGAAAGGTATGATCAAAGATGATATAAAAGATTATGTACGATATCTTCACTATTGGGAACAAATCGATATGTTAGATGATGAAGAGCAAGAAAGTAAAGTTAATATCAGACCGTCCGTTAGAACGTACATCTCACATGAACGAGAAGATGAGGAAAGAAAATTTATGGTCGATTTCGGAAGATCGTTTTCGCCGAAGGTATCATATGAGATATGAGTTTTACGCTTTGTAAAAAAATAGTTCATGATATAACAAATTACAATGTTCAACCACTACCCCGTACTTTTATTTCTTTAGACAACGTCGCGATTGTACATGTCGTTTAGGTTTTAAGCACATAGGCAATACGTCAATTGGCGTACAGTACAACACCCGATTTACTAGATGACAAGCTTCTTTTGGACGAGGCTCCAGAATCTGAATTTGTGAATCTGAATTTGTTGTAAACGATAAAACATACAAGCAAGGATATTATTTAGCAGATGAAATTTACCCTTAATAGTCTTCGTTTGTTAAGTCGTATACAACTGCAACGGACGAAAAGAAAATAAAATTTAAAAGAGTTCAAGAAAGTGCAAGGAAAGATGTTGAGCGAGCGTTCGGGGTTTTACAAGGTCGATGGGGAAATGAGTCAACTAGTCAACCATTTAATGGGTCGAGTTATTCATGCCTTGTCGGATATAATATAACACATAGAAAATCTACGTATAAATGTCACGTCATAAGTATCAGTGGCGGACATACCCTTTGGGTATGGGGTGGCGGCGCCTCCCATGGCTAGACCAAAAATACGAAATTATAGTGTATTTTTTCGTAATTTTGAGCGTTTTTATAAAGTGCCCCCCACTCGAAACTTAAATTTCCCCCACTCACGCATTAAAATCCACTATTTAACACTCTAAAACTTAAAAATCTCCATTTTTTAGTTATAATACTCGAATTTTCATTCGGATTTTAACTTTTTTCATCTTGCTATTGTCAAAAATTTTTTTTTGCCCCGCACAATAGAATTTCCTGCGTCCGCCACTAATAAGTATTATATGTACACTAAGTTTAGAAAAATGTAAATCAAATTCTAGTTGTGCTACGGAGTATTTGTGTTTTACTGAGGATACCTATAAATATAATGAATATATTCAAGTTTAACTAAAAACGCTTTTGAAGATTAATTTAGTAACAAAGTATCATCAACTCCGATAAATATATACTCTCTCCGTCTCATAATAATAGTCCAGGTTACTATTTTGAGACGTCCCATATTAATAATCCAGTCTAAAAATAGATAAAAAAATGTAGATTAAGTTTAACATATTACCCTTACTTTAGGGTATTATTACAAACAATAAAGAAGTTGTAAATTAATTTGTTAAGGACAAAATTGTCATTGTGTAAAAAGTAAGAGAGAGAAAGCTGAAAAAATAATATTTTTATTAAATTGCGTGTTTTTAGTCGGTGGACTATTAATATGGGATGGAGGGATTGGAAAAACTGAATGCATGAAAATATAGAGTCAGGAGTTTTCAAAAAGCAAAAAGACTACTGTACAACCCAAGTCAAGATTGCTATTTTCAAAATGAAAATCTATTACTAGGTGTTATTCATCCATTGATTAATTGAATTAAATATTATTATCAAGTGATGTCATAAATAAATTAATTTTATTTAAAGTGTCAAATTCAACAACTAGCACGAAGTTATCAAGTCAGCATGATTAAAAGAATCATGTATTGTTGCATCATACTACATAACATGATATTGAATGACCAAAATTTCGACATTAGTGAATATGATGATATGTACGCTCCGCCTCAAGCGAATATTGAACGTACTTGAACAGAACGATGCGAGACACATAAAAGGAAAAAAACAAGGAACTTCGGGATAGGAGAGTTCACGATGACCTCCGACGTGATCTAGTTGAGCATTTTTGAAACCTTAATCATTGATGTTTTTAAATTATTATTATTTCTTTTAAGTTATATTTGTTTTCATGTACTTTTTTTAAGTTGTATTTTTATTTTTATTATTAATGAAATATTAAGTTTTTAGTTTAAAATAAATTGTTGTATATATAAAAAAAAGTGATGGGGTCACCATAACACCAAAACTTGTCAAGTTAACTAGGGAGAGTGTTTTTGGTGTTATAGTGTGTTTTAGTGTTATGAGAAAAAGTGGTGACGTGGCACCACTTCCCCAACTGCTCAAGCCCACGGCTTGTAATGTACCTAGCGCTCTAAGAGCTCTTGATTCCGTGTGATGATCAAAGTGATACTAAAGGCCGTTTGTTTTAGCTTATATAACATAAGCCTATTTCGATTTATATAACATAAGCCTCAATTTGGTGGCTTATTTAGATACTTATGGGTTTATCTTATATAAGCCTATATGCTATAAGTCACCGATAAGCTTAAAAAATTAAGGTTTATGAAATATAAGCAGAAATATGGCTTATTTCGGTTTATATAACGTAAGTCCTAATTTTGTGTCTTATTTTGAGACTTAGGGGCTTATATTAGTTTATCATGATATAATAAACTTATATAAGCTCATAAACCTCTAAATAAGCCACAAAATTGTGGCTTATGTTATATAAACTAAAATGGACTTACACTATATAAGTCAAACGAAACACCACCTAAATCATAGTTTTTATATAACACCAAGCTCCACCATAACATCAAATATGAAAGAGTAACCTTGTGTAATTGTGGTGTTGTCAACAAAAAAAAAATAGGACGGTGCGATAACAAGAAAACGCGTCAGCGGGTACAATTGGTGGCGCCGTGGGGTGGCTTTTTGAGCCACTATATCGGCTGGGACTACGACTTCGACTTTTGGTATGGTTGTAGCGTCACAGGGTGAAGTTTTGAGGGAAAATGCACACAAAAACGCATTGTACTGACACCTCTAAGAGGCCACGGTACGGTGGTTGGTGGCTCGGCTGGCCACGATGGCGCGAGCCCACGGCGCGGCCTGTGACACCCCCAAATCAGGTTTGCAGCGGAATAGTAATTGAGTGTCACGTTGCGGATCACAGAACAAATGACAAACAAAACATTGATCATAATTATATGATTTTGAAATACAATTGATACAAATATCGTTTTTAATACAATCAGTTGAAATATTGAATATCAGTTGTTAGAAGTATCCCAGTGAAAAATAGATCCCAAGTCATTTTTATGCTCCTAAATGATGCTCAGTCCATGCTCAAATAATCCAACCTAATTTCCTGAGAAAAACATGCTTAAAACAGTCAACATAAAGTTGATGAATTCATAAAGTTTTGTAAAATCATAATTCAGGACTGTAAATTGTCCTACATAGTGTTGCACAAACTTTGATATAAAAATCAAGTGTAGGATCTCAAATATCCCATATAGTATTTCATAAGGTTTGATAAAAATCTAGTTCAAAGATCTCAGTATGTTCCATGTATTAATGTACCAAATAATATAAAGTCAACTTTAGAACCGCAAACATCACAAACGTAGCATCGCACAAAGCCAAAAACTATAAGGTAATTACATTTCCTATTGTCAGTAACTGAAGCTCGACAGTAGCAGGCTTTGTTAGGGCCTCCTAAAAAGAACCGTGTCCATAATAAGAATACAAGTCCGACATGGTAAACATTTGTTGTCTTGGCCTAGGCACAGTGAGCGCTACTCACCCAGATGGGGATCGTCAATCCCAAATAGATCTGTTTATAACATTCACGCTATCACATAATTAACAGTTACACCACGGGTCGTGGGCTCCGCAATAGGCAAAGGTAATCAAAGGTGACAGTTCAGTTTGCGTCCTATAAAATATGTTACCAGTTTTCTCCACAGTATTAATCAACAATTTATTAAATATAAGTATAGGACAATGATCTCATGATATTAAAATCATATAGTCAAAACAAGTTATAGCATGTCTCCCCCTCGCGGGTTAGTAAAAACATAAATAGTAGTGAAAGGCGAGTCTATGAACTCACGTCAGTAGCATTGATGTAGTGATGATGTCACTGAATAAATTGGCACAGTATAATCACGAAGCAGTAGAATTACCTAAGTAATTAATTGGGTCTTAGTATATGTACAAATATAATGCACATATAAATGAAGTTGATGAAAATGCATGATCATAGATTTATTATGTCGTTACCATTTTTAAGTGTTAAACTTATTGTAAGTTATCGTAACATGTACACTTTTAATTTAATACAGTGTATTTACTTCGTTCGAATTGTAATAGTTTTAAATGAATTAAATAAAATGATTTTTATCTAATTAAGACTTATAGAATATAGTATTTCATAAAAGTCCTTGAAGTTTCAAATGTTCGTAATCAGTCCTCCACGTTTCACGAATTACAATATAGCCCTTATAGTTTATTAAATAAATAATATTAATAAAACTCAAGTTAAATTGCTCATGAGTCCTTGGTTTTAATATAATTACCAAAACAGCCCCTAGGGCTTGCTAAACTTTCACTACTTGGCAAGTTTAGTCCTCTAAAATCCAAAACCTTAAGTACATATATAGTGTAAATGCTGATTTTTGAAAGCCATTTACGGGTTCGTTATCTAACCATAAAACGAACAAAAAACATATTTGTATTCTATCCCGTCTACAAGTTTCGTTCTTTAAGTTTTGCTTGAAAACGGCTCTAAAATGGGTAAAAAAACGCGTTCAAAGACAGCGGGTCTGAATGTATTAATTTTCAGCTTTTTAAAGTGTGCGAGACAAATTTTTAAAGGGTTGTATCTTATTCGTTACTTGTCCGTTTTTAGTGTTCTTGGTGTCTACGGAAATGTAGCAAGGAGATCTATAATATCCTAGTTAGTGTCGGGTTCTGGTTCTAGCTCTAACTCGCTAAAAAACGCAGCCGAAGTAGGCTGGTCAGCCTACGCAGTGAATGCTGTCAGTTGCTGACAGCTTTTGTGTGTTAATCACAGATTTTCAAAGTCAGTTTCCCGCTTCGTTATAGCTCCGTTTTGGGTGAATCAAAAGGCTACGGAAAGCTGGCTAGGTGATCTACGAAATGCCCCCATAATCTGATCTATAATCGGGGTGCAATAGGGTCTAAAAGGGCTCTAAAGTGGGCTACTCGGGCTAGTTTTCTACAATAAATAACGCTTATGTTTAACTCGTTTATCCTAGCAAACGTACTCCGTTCGTGTTCAAATTTGGTAGCGTTACTATTTAAGGGATAAGATAAGACCTAGCATTTTCATTTTAGCCCAGTTCATGTTTTAAGTGCACGTTTCCCTATGGTACGTTGCAACATCAGGGTGTTGTGTCATGTTTTGACACATGTTTAGTTTGGGTTCTAATTTTCTAGGCTTGGCATAGATCTAAAGCAATGATTAATAACACTTATAGGGTTCGAATCTAGATACAAACACGCGAGGAATAATTCAATCCAAGACTTCTATGGCACTAGATCTATGAGTTTTACGTGTGCATGTTATTTTCACCATGATTTTACATATGTATCTTGTTTAACTTATAAATGTCATGTGTTTATCATGTTCATATGTATGTGCAAGTAGATTGTGAAATGGTTATGAAAACTTACTTGTTTCTTAGTATGATGAATGAGTGACTTAGTGAACTAGTAACTTTCTTCTCTTAAATCCTTACGAATCGTATGTGAAATGTACATGTTACCCACGACTTTTAGCTTCTATCCCGTGCTTGATGTTTGAGTTACTAAACTTGTAGTAAATGCTAGGTATTGAGGGTAAAGACAATGATCCGGATAGTAAATGTGTTTTGAAGGATTTGGTGTGAGTGTTTATGTATGCCGAGAGCTTGACTAAGAGAGAAGTGAGGATAAGTGTTTCTGGTTTCATTCCATATTCGGTTATGTATATAATATTTAGGATTTGGTAGATTGTGCAAGATCTTGTGTATCTTGGGTAAGATTTGGTGTATCTAAAGGATTCTTACAACTAGTACTAACCTTAAGTGTAAATTTTGTATACTTTGGCCTTTCACCCCTGTGTAGCCATGTCTAAGGGAGATTGAGAGAGAGATTTGTGAAGTCGTTTTGTGATTGTGTGTGATAAAACACACGACTAAGAGTACAAAATATAGGAAGTATGGGATCTTGGAGGATTTAGAAGGATCTTTGGTAGATTACATGTGATATGGTCATATCTTGTAAGATTTCATGAGATATGGTTTTGATTTGTTTGATAATATGAAACGTGTGAAATATGGAGGAATCCAAGGAAAGAAAAGTTAGCTTAAGGATTTGGCTAAGTATAATGAATATGTGAAATAAAAAGGATCCACGGTAATTAAATGTGTCGACTTTATATAATTTGTGGTATTTGTTTGACTTTAAACAAGTCGTGGTTAAATGTACTAATGATTTGCGTTTAAAAATTAATTTACATAGTTTCAAGTTTGTCTCGGTATGTAATCTTTTAGATAGTCATTATAACTATAATTAAATATAATTTAATTATGAATCAAGTTATAAGTTCTATTTTAAATGTGACGATATTCATTATAGTGTGGTTAAGGTAAAAGTGTTTATATAATTGTAAGTTAAAATACTCTACTATTTTTATATACTAAAATCATGATTTTTGTACGTAATAAGTCTTGTGATGATGTATTGTAAAGGTGATTCGTTAAAATATTATATGACGAACGATAATAATAATGAAGCCGGTGACGTGTCAAGAGCCCAAATTTTGGGGTTTTATAGCACCTACCCGTTATTTTAGCTTTGTCCTCAAAGCTTAAGATGAAGTTACTCGTCCAGGGAACAAGTGAGGACACTTTCTCTTGAACGTGTAATCTTGTGAACTCAAGTTTAGACACATGGGTGACATTTAAAATATAGTTATTGATCGTATTCCTCCGATGAGTAAATTTTAATTCATAAAGTAACTTATCTTTTATGTTTTGATAATTTACATAATGTGGCCCTTAGGGCAAAAATAGTTTCCAATGAAAATAACTTAGGGCTCAAATTCAGTTTCAAAAGTGGTAAAATCAACATTTATGTTTTTAACTCGCGTTAGATTAACTAGGGCTTATTTTAAGTTCACTGAAATTAATGTTTAGTCCTTAGAGTCTTACAACTCCCGTCTTATTATTCTAGGGCTTATAATATGTTTGACAAATGGCAAAAATAAGTCTCTAATAGTTCTAAAAGTCAAGTTGAGCCCAAAAGATTTAGTAAAAGGTTCATTAAATCATATTCGAGTTCTAGTAAGTTTACAAGGTTGGATAAAGTAGGACAAATTCGTTTTAAGTCCTGGTTTTATTTAAGTGTGCTTCATGGGCCTTATTGGGCCTCGATATGCATAGATAAGGTTTATTAACGCTTTTATTAGTTCTTCAAGAGATCTTTAAGTCTATTAAGCTTCAATAAGCTTAAGTGAGTTTATTAGTTTTATGTTGGGTCAAGATAAGCGGAGAACCAATAGCACAATGCTATGATCCAAGAGAAATGAACACGAATCTTTCTTAGGTTTCTAGGTAAGGATGTAATAGTGATAAGATATTTTAGAGGAATCGTGAGTAAAAAAGGAATACACTCCGAAGCTGGATTAATAAAATAACATCAATAATGAGTCACGTCGAATATATTTAAGCCCACTTGTTTATAAATTTCTATTTACATCGACAAGCGTCCTTATCTATGTAAAGTAAAAATTTATAACTTCATGGTTCGGTGACCTATGATTTCTTTATACAAACGAAAAAGCGTCCTAATTCGTTTCAATAAGGATTTCATAGCCCAACCTACTTAAATATTCCCGACAAGGCTTACCATCAAAACGAATATAATATCTAAGAAAATAGATAGTACTAAGAGAGTTTACAGTCAGTTTATTTATAACTTTCGTCTTCAGACGTCCCATAACATCTTAATACGAAACTATAAATAAACTTCTGGTCCGGTGGCTTATGATCGAGAGACTTACGTTCCATATTTAAACGTCATCTAAATAGAGTCATACCTGGATTTGGGTCCCACCGCATCATTTTAACATGCAAACTTATCCAAATAATATCACATAAAATTACCAAAAGCAAAGCGTACGAGTTGTTAATAAGTTGTGTTTTGTAAGTAGATGTTCAAATCATGTGCGTTAAAATATGTATCAATCAAGGATCTATAATTATATTATAAAAGTTGTCAGATAAGGAACTATCAGCGTATAAGCTTAAACTGATACAACAATCAGTCATGAAGGATCTGAAAATCTTAGTATAAGATTTTAGGACTTATTTGGATATTATAACAATATTAAGTATATTTGTCAAATGGTAACAATTGTACAAGGTTTAATATGAGATAGAGAGTAATCTCAACATTTGCTATCAATACTAGTTGTAAACTTTAGTATGAGATTCGTAAAGATTTAGTTAAGTACTAAATGATTTTTGTTAGATTTTCAGGAAAAAATAGGATTTCCAAAGCTCAAATAAGATGAAGATCAAAAACAGATTTCCAAAGATTAAATAAGATTTCTTAAGATAAAAAAAATCTAATTTAGATTTTTTCAAAGATTTCCAAATATTTCCACGATTTTATTTAGATTTTCACTTAGATATTTTCAAGGGTTTGTTAGGTATTAGGTTGTTTGTGGTTACAATGCATTGTTCGGGCCATCATACTTCAGAAGCCATTCTATAAACTTTTGAGGAGCGAGGGCACTTTAAATCGTAAACCCTACCACTCAGTCAAAACATAATATCGAGATGGAACATCTTTAGTATAAAGCTCCCTACTAACATGATATATTTATACGTTTTATTAAATACCATAAGTATTTTAATATTTTAATATCTTCATAAAGATATTAAACAGTCGTAATATATAAAGTACGTAACGGGTTAACATCTAGTACTATCATAAATTATAAATGCATAGGATGATGAATTGCATTTAAATCATATAGTTATGCATGCTCTCTATGCTAAATGCTCTCTAAGTATGTCCCCGTCAAAAAACCAGTTTTTGAAATCTAAGTTTTTGAAAATTTTGTCCGGTTATAGTTCAGTGAATAAAATAAAAATTTTATTTTTGATCTGATTCTCTATAACCATTGCTCTGATACCATTCCGTGACACCCCCAAATCAGGTTTGCAGCGGAATAGTAATTGGGTGTCACGTTGCGGATCACAGAACAAATGGCATACAAAGCATTGATCTATAATATCCTAGTTAGTGTCAGGTTCTGGTTCTAGCTCTAACTCGCTCAAAAACGCAGCCAAAGTAGGCTGGTGAGCCTACGCAGGGAATGCTGTCAATTGCTGACAGCTTTTGTGTGTTAATCACAGATTTTCAAAGTCAGTTTCCCGCTTCGTTATAGCTCCGTTTTGGGTGATTCAAAAGGCTACGGAAAGCTGGCTAGGTGATCTACGAAATTCCCCCATAAAGAGATCTATAGTCGGGGTGCTACTGGGTATAAATGGGCTCTAAAGTGGGCTACTCGGGCTAGTTTTCTACATGAAATAACGCTTATGTTTAACTCGTTTATCCTAGCAAACGTACTCCGTTTGTGTTCAAATTTGGGAGCGTTACTATTTAAGGGATAAGATAAGACCTAGCATTTTCATTTTAGCCCAGTTCGTGTTTTAAGTGCACGTTTCCCTATGGTACGTTGCTACATCAGGGTGTTGTGTCATGTTTTGACACATGTTTGTCTTGGGTTCTAATTTTCTAGGCTTGGCATAGATCTAAAGCAATGATTAATAACACTTATAGGGTTCGAATCTAGATACAAACACGCAAGGAATAATTCAATCCGAGACTACTATGTCACTAGATCTATGAGTTTTAAGTGTGCATGTTATTTTGACCATGATTTTGCATATGTATCTTGTTTCACTTATAAATGTCATGTGTTTATCATGTTCATATGTATGTGCAAGTAGATTGTGAAATGGTTGTGAAAACTTACTTGTTTCTTAGTATGATGAATGAGTGACTTAGTGAACTAGTAACTTTCTTCTACTAGATCCATACGAATCGTATGTGAAATGTACATGTTACCCACGACTTTTAGCTTCTATCCCGTGCTTGATGTTTGAGTTACTAAACTTGTAGTAAATGCTAGGCATTGAGGGTAAAGACAATGATCCGGATAGTAAATGTGTTTTGAAGGATTTGGTGTGAGTGTTTATGTATGCCGAGAGCTTGACAAAGAGAGAAGCGAGGATAAGTGTTTCTGGTTTCATTCCATATTCGGTTATGTATATCATATTTAAAATTTGGTAGATTGTGTAAGATCTTGTGTATCTTGGGTAATATTTGGTGTATCTAAAGGATTCTTACTACTAGTACTAACCTTAAGTGTAAATTTTGTATACTTTGGCCTTTCACTCATGTGTAGCCATATCTAAGGGAGATTGAGAGAGAGATTTGTGAAGTCGTTTTGTGATTGTGTGTGATAAAACACACGGCTAAGAGTAAAAAATATAGGAAGTATGGCATCTTGGAGGATTTAGGAGGATCTTCGGGAGGAATCCATGGAAAGAAAATTTAGCTTAAGGATTTGGCTAAGTATAAGGAATATGTGAAATAGAAAGGATCCACGGTAATTAAATGTGTCGACTTTATATAATTTGTGATATTTGTTTGACTTTAAGCAAGTCGTGGTTAAATGTACTAATGATTCGCATTTAAAAATTAATTTACATAGTTTCAAGTTTGTCTCGGTATGTAATCTTTTAGATAGTCATTATAACTATAATTAAATATAATTTAATTATGAATCAATTTATAAGTTGTATTTTAAATGTGACGATATTCATTATAGTGTGGTTAAGGTAAAAGTGTTTATATAATTGTAAGTTAAAATACTCTACTATTTTTATATACTAAAATCATGATTTTTGTACGTAATAAGTCTTGTGATGATGTATTGTAAAGGTGGTTCGTTAAAATATTATATGACGAACGATAATAATAATGAAGCCGGTGATGTGTCAAAAGCCCAAATTTTAGGGTTTTACACGGCCAACCGTACTGTGGGTCGCGTTATCGTTGTTTGACTGGTGCCTACCAACCGACGTTATGGCTGACCGCGCGAGCCCACAACGCGAAAACTGCACCGTGGCTCGCGTCGTCGGTCGCGTCATCATTTTTTTTAAATATTTGAATTTTTAGCTGTTACAACGGTTACTTTTCGGCTTGTTTTGAATTTTTACGGGTAAATAAAAACGATACATGAATGAATTAAAAATGATACATGGATAAACAAAAATGATATACGAATACTTTAAAAACGAAAACATCGCGGATAATTTTTCAAAACATCCCAACAATGAAGATGCTTAAACTGCCACATATGCTGAGCTTTATAGTCATAGAGGGCATTATTCATTACATCCTCGTCAGTTGCTCCAGACCTATGTATTACTTGCGTTGTGGTAACATTCATCAAACTTATCCACGATGATCATTAGGGACTTCCATTTCCCATGTATGCTATCGTACGTTCGTTTCCTCGGATCATTTAATCAGTCCTCCATTATTTGCAAAACCTTAGCCCAAAAACTACGTGAGACCCTTAGAATCAGACAGGGAAACACGTAGGCAACATGGGGGTGCCACGTCATAGTACATGAAACAATGATATATAAGTGACACGAAATTGACATAATAAAACATTTATATTACATCATAAAAGATCAGAGTTTTTAACTTAAAGTTCTGAGAGTTTTATAAGCGGATAAATCTACTATTTAAATATGGTTTTGTAACATATAGTTACCAAGAATACAGGATAAACTTCTGACAGCTTCTACCAAAACCAAAGTTTAAATATAACACAAAAATCTCCAAGCTGCGAAAATATCCTGCGGGCTCCCATCCAAGAAAAACTAAGTATTATTACCTGAGATTAAACATGTATAACGTCAACACAAAGTTGAGTGATATTCATAGGTTTAGCAGTAAAGTTGTGGAACACAAGCATTCATTTGTAAAACAAGAAATAGGGAAAATGGTTATGTACATTAACCATAGTCCGAAACCATTATTATTGTTATTTAGCTAATGACACCGAAGCTTAACAACATGTAAGTTCCCCTAGTGAGTATTCAGCCTAAATTGTAAAACCCGCTTTAAAAGTCCACGAACATTAATTACGTACAATCACAACTTTAATTTAAACGTTGCGTAACTATTTATCCAGATAATAAAATAACAGTATTAATTCAAGTATTATGAAATTATTATTTATTCAAGAAATAATTAATTCACGTTAGAATATATTCATGAGGATTAATATACGAACACGTACGCAATGTTTAAAATTCACGAATATTGAATTCACGCAGTCTCAGTTTAATTAAGATCATGACGTAATTAATTATTTAGAAAACAATTATTCGGTATTACGTACGTATTATTTTTAGTAAAATAAATAGTACATAAAATATATATATGGTTATGGGTTTACGGCTATAGTAAAAAAACAAAGAAAGAAAACATGGGCTTGGAAACCCATCCCATATTGCAAAAACAACATACGATAATCCACCCCTTCTGTCATACAGTAAATAAATAAAAAAAAGAAGATTAGGGTTTGTTTGGTGCCGCCGGTTTAAGCAAACAAAAGGGAGTCTCAGCTTCATTTTGAGGCATAGCAATTCGCGAGTAGCTGTTTCTTCTCTAATCTCGTAGTAAGGTAATCCCTTCTTTTGTTCATGAGTAAAACACGAAAGTATGTATAAGCTTTTTAAAGAAAATGTTTTTTTAAATTAAAAGGGAAGACGTGAATCACGAATTGATTTAATTGAGGGTTGATTTTTGTTGTTGTGCACACAAACCGAGACACTAGGTGTCTGGGTGGTGTCCTATTGCGACCAACCGTAAAAAAGAAACCAAACAGGGTGCGTTTGGGTCTGTAGTACCAACAAGGGTGTGTTTGGGTTTAGATCGCCCAACAGGGGTGTGACAACCCCGGTTTTTGAGGTTCGTCACATAGTCTTATTTTTGGGGTTTTTTGTGTGACTATGTGTTTTATGTGATTTATGTGTTTATATGTGTGATTTTGGGGATGAGAATGGACGAAATGAGGTACATGATTTGTAAATCTTGGTACGGGTTGGAAATGAAATGAAATGAAATGAGTTCAGAAATGAACTGCGGGAAAGTTCGGATATCGTTTTTACAAGGCCTCGTGTACGTATCGTATGTTGTATGTATGTATTAAGTATAGATTATATGTTTAGGATAAGTTTTAGAGGTACTTTCCATAATTAGAAACTTTTGAAAATGACGGTTAGTTTGGAAATCGCGTAGAAAGTCGAAAAAATCAACGTAAGGCTTTCGGGTTTTGGTCCGGAAGTAACCCGAATGTGAGGTTTAGTTTAAGAATGATATAAGTTATAAAATAAGGTTAAACCCAGATTCTTAGGTGCTTTGGGCTTGGTTTGGGCAGCCAAAAGAAAAGGAAGGAAGAAAATAACCAAAAAGCCAAAAAAACAGGCCCAATGGACTTGTAATGGGATTAACGGTCCTTTAGGACTTAACCAAACCCACTCCATAACCAAAATAACCAGATTTTTCACCCCCATAACATCTCATAGTCGAATTTTAACAATGGTGGCCAATTAGGATTTCAAAGATAAAGAATCTTCCATTATTTTTTTAAGGTAAAATCTTTAATCCCTTTTTAATTAAATTGTTTTTATGCATTTATAAATCAATACATGATGGATCTATGATTATGTCTAAACTAAAATCTGATTTTTAATGATATAATAATGATTAGATTATTTAGGGTTTATAATTAAACAAGTTATGGGTAATTAATTAGACTAATTATGTTAAATTCGTTTTTTAAAAACTGGGCAAAATTTTAGGTCAATTCTTTTGATCATATCTAGAGTTCTACAAACTCTTATTTTGCAATACACATATCCCTGTAAAGGTAATTGAGTTAGCTTTAAAATGCAAGAAACGAGAACTAAATTGGAGGTCGGGAAGTGGGTCAAAAACAGGTTACAACAGTCGGAGATCAAAACAGTTTTGAAATCAGCGGGTTTTCAATTAATGTTTTAAGATGGTTATGAAACTTAGGAGTACAATTGGACTTTAAAACGAACATGAGAGTTAGTTTTTATGTTATATAGGATATCGGGAGGAGGGCTAAGCAAATGGGTTAGGGTAAGACACCCTGATCATAACAAAATTTTTGTATGTTCAAAATAAGTAAAATTTGGATAGACAGAAGTATATATATATATATATATATATATATATATATATATATATATATATATATATATATATATATATATATATATATATATATATATATATATATATATATATATATATATATATATATATATATATATATATATATATATATATATATATATATATATATATATATATATCGCGGCCTTAACAGTAGCGTTAAAGTTGGGGCGAAAGGTGAGAGTTAGCTAACACATGTAAGGGCATAGGGTTTCCTTTACAGAAAGTCTGAGTTTGGTTAGGTGGCCTTTTGTTTCATAGTTTGGGGTATAAAAATCGGGACTATTTGGGATAAAATGTGAATGGGATAGGTTATGAACTTAACCAAGTTAAGGGATTATTAGAGAGGTGTAATGGGATGCTTAGAACATACTAATGAGATTTAAATTAGGAATAGGTATTAGACATCCATCATATATTGATGAGCCATTTTAGTATTTGGTTCATGTCTTGATGAGCCATTTTATTATTGACGCAGGAATTGATGAGAAATTATCACAGAAATTCTGGTCCGCCAAGATGTGCTTTTAAAGTTGATATTCAAAAGGCTTATGATACGGTGGATTGGCAGTTTCTCCGCCACACTCTGATTGGGTTTGGTTTTCATCATATAATGGTTGATTGGATTATGACATGTGTTTCTACTACGTCGTATTCGATTTGTATCAATGGTAATTTATATGGTTGGTTTCAAGGTAAGAGAGGTCTTCGACAAGGTGATCCGTTATCTCCGTATCTTTTCACTTTGGTTATGGAAGTTCTTTCTCTTATGATGTAGCGAAGGGTTCTTGATGCTGATGACTTTCATTTCCATCACCGGTGTGAGCAACAACGAATTATTAACCTTTGCTTTGCAGATGATCTTTTCTTGTTTGCCAGGGGTCATTTGGGTTCTGTGCAAGTTATTATGGATGCATTGGAGGAATTTAAAATTTCTTCTGGTTTGGTTCCAAGTATCCCTAAGAGCACTGTTTTCTTCTGCAATGTTCCTACTGCTGTTAAAAGCACTATTTTACATATAATGCCTTTTGATGAAGGCGAGTTACCTGTCCGATACCTTGGTGTTCCTCTAATCTCTTACAGGCTTCTGTATAGGGACTGTAAGGTCCTTGTAGAAAAGCTTGAGAGTAGAGTTAATGATTGGCGCAATAATTTTCTTTCTTTAGCAGGAAGACTCCAGTTAGTTCGTTCAGTCCTATCTTCTATGCATATTTACTAGGCTTCAATCTTTATTTTACCTGTGCGGATTATTCATGATTTGGAACAGCTTATGAGAGGCTTCTTATGGTGTCAAGGTCAAATGAAGAAGGGTAAGGCTAAAGTTGCTTGGGACTCTATCTGTACTCCATTTTATGAAGGTGGCCTTGGTATTCGTAAGCTTGCTGACTTTAATGCTGCTTTAATGGTTTCTCATATTTGGTGTATTTTGACTCGTAAAGATTCTTTATGGGTCAAATGGATCTATTTTCTTTTTTGGTAAAAGGGTAACAATGACCCCGGTAAATAGAACCAAAAAAAGCGTTGAAATACAAGGAATGTGGCTGAAATACCACATTAACCGCAAGCTACAGGCAGCTTGTTAAACAAAATGTTTATGACAGGCCATAAACATTAACTAGTCTAGAATACTAGAAATATATAAACTAGACAAAAACCAAGACGATAACATAAAGTTACGAGGAAAATAATAAAATATCAACATGGGATCAGCCAGATGGAGTACTTGCCCCAATATTAGTGTTGAGAAGATTCACCGATTCATCAAAGACGACCTCGACTCCCTCCTCCTCCTCATTATCTTCCTCGCTTACTTGAACCCCTTCGTCAATACCAGGCATGGACAAAGATGAAAATTTATTAGATGTAGAAACACTGCTCATTTGAGCTTTACCCTTATTCGGACCATTAGGATTGCTAGACTGCTGCAACTGACCAGATTTAGTATTCAACTTACTACTATTATCACCACTCGTACTTGTAGTATCCAAGTGAGTTTTTGGACGAAAAGCAACCGTATTAACTGTTTGGAAACCCTTGCTCAACGGAACACCTCTCGGAACTTGATTCCCTAAATTACCTTTGTACTTCTTCCTCTTGCTTTGCACTTGTTGGAATCCATCATTATCAACATGAGTTGTCACATTTTCAACCGTATTAGGTTTAACATTTTTCGGACAAGAATCAAAGGAATGACCAAAAATATTACAAGTATGACATCTAGGCGGTTTCCATTCGTAATCAACACGAATTGATTCCTTAGTACAACCAGAGCCTTCAAGATCAGGGACACCAATAGTAACGTTTTTTATAAACTCCGAATCAGCATTCATCTCAATAAGACAACGAGCAAAACTACAACGACCCCAAGACTCTTTGCACATATTATCAGTATAATTATCCATCATAATAAGCTTACCAAGAAACGAGGCAATTAAACTAATACCTTCCTCTTCAAATACCTGTAGCGGGACATCATGAAACTTGACCCATACCGGAATACGAGTTAATTCCTCCTTTAGAAGATTCGTTTTCATAGTCCATTTCTTAAGAAAGATTGGTGAATTACGAACCATCCACGGACCACCTTCCATAACCGCATTAAGACCCCCACTAGACCCAAATTGAAAAAAGAAAAAACCTTTCTCATTCATCATGATACGCTTAAGACCATGTTTTGCCCAGTTATTCTTAGCAAAATACTCAACCACAGGAAATGCAATCCTTTTACCAAGAAAGTAACCATATAAAGTGTTGTGGTAGCGAGTATTTACTTTTTCAACAACCTTCCTAGGAATAGAGATATTAACCCCTTCACAGACATTTTTAGAATTAAACGAAGAAGAGACTGCATTAATACCTCCATTAGTAGACGTAACCATATCATCTTCAAATTTGCAAAGTAACTCCAGAATTTCTTTAGCACGGTCATGTGAGATCAATTCCCACAAAGGATGCTTCTTCATTCTTAATTCATGCATAACTTCACCCGCATCACCAACCGTGCGAATCGTTACACCAAATAATTTCAAAACCTCATGTAGATTACACGGTTGCATACCATTAATGGTTGCAGCCTTAGCTGCAAGGTCCAAAAATACATCACAAGAAGAGGAAACATTTGTAATAGGGTCATCTGTTTCCTTAGCCATTTGTGCAGAGTGCACACTCGAACCACCTGAACTGAGTGAAGAAGTTCTGCTAGTTAGATTCTTATGGCGTTCACACAAAACTTCATAATAAAGCATAGTGGTCTCCTTAGGTAAAGTAGACCATTTAGGAAATTTGTTTGCCTTAACACCATTTGCAAACATTTCAATGTCACGCACAGTATTCAAAGGAATAGAAAACAAATTAGATATCTCCTCTAACATTACTAAAACCTTAAGATTAGACACCTTAACCACATCATTCCAACCTGTAAACAGTGGCTTATCACTTTCATTGCTCGAATCTATGTTCAATCAAACACAGCCCTAACCACGACAAAGAAACCCTAAAAAAACTGTAACCGAAACCCTTAAAAAAACAAACAAGACGACACTCTAAACAAACAGTAACCGAAAACCTTAAAAAAAAAACAAACAAACACGACGAATTTTTAAGATTCACAAGATGACACTCTAAGCAATAAATTGCGACACAGAAACCTAATAATAACTTATTGTCAGCCGACCAATTCAATTTACTAATGTTTAAATAGTCAGCCGACCACAAGAAAACGATTCGCAATATATCATATACTATGTCAGACAATACCAATGATTAAAGAATCAAACGAAAAGCCAACTCCTAACAATGATTAAATAATCAAACTATTCCTACCAATCGCAACCCTAAAAAACAATAAATAAGAAACACAAAAAACAAACTAAACCATGTCGCCTAGTAACATGTGATCCCACTTAATATTATGTTTAAACCGACCAATTCAGCGACAATAAACAACCGACGAAGAACAATCAATTGCAAATTCAATGACGGCAGAAAAAAATAAAAGAAAAACCGATGGCATCCATTGATGTTTTTTAAGGTTTTATTAAAAAAATGGATCTATTCTTACAAGTTAAAGGATAGAAGCTTTTGGGATGTTCCTTGTATTGGTGACATGAGTTGGGGCTGGAGAAAACTTCTCCAAATCAGACCACGTGTTCGTAAGTTTGTATGGTATAATATTAATAATGGTAGAGTTACTTCTATGTGGTTTGATAATTGGGCAGATTTATGTCCTCTACGGGACATCCTCACGGTCTGTAATATCAATAGATCGGGGTTCTCTTTATCTAATAAGGTGAGGGATCTTATCGTTGATGGTGCTTGGCAGTGGCCGTAGGATTGGAATACTAGATTTCCTAATATTGTTTCTATACCTGTGCCTATTATTAATGATGACAAAGAAGATGAGTTGCTATGGAGGGATATTAGTGGTGTTTCTCGGCCGTTTTCTGTGGCGTTAGCTTGGGACTCCATACGTGATCGGGCTATGGAAGTAAATTGGTATAAAGCTGTCTGGTTTTCTCATTGTATTCCTCGTCACTCTATTAATTTGTGGCTGGTGGTTAGAAGGAAATTGAAGACGCAGGATAGGCTTAAGCAATGGGATGTTGGCCCGTTGGTGGATTTAAGCCTTCTTCGGTGTCCTTTATGTAGTTTGGTGCAGGACTCCCATGACCATCTTTTCTTTGAATGTTCTTATTCTCTGCAGGTTTTGTAACACCCCACTTGGATAAGTAGACCGTTACGTGTATTTATGGCGTGTCATCAAAGCATAAGGTAAATGTCCTAAGACATTAAATGACCTTAAAGGAAATACCGGAATCAAACATCGGTAATCCAAAAATAAGCTCAAAACATGAAAAGTAAAATACTGAAGGAAAGGACTAAACAATGTCCAAATAAGCAGAATAATGTAAGAAGTGCATAAAGTAAGAAGTCCGGAGCTTCCATTCAATGAACATGGTCTCAGAATCCTAAAAGCGTCCTGGTGTACCTGTCGTTAGAACATGAAAGCACTACGGCTGAGCATAACGCTCAGTGAACGGATATAAAGCATGATAAGGAATTACTGAAATGAAGCAGATGATAAAATACTGGAGCTGTAAGACTGATAAGTAAAGTTGCAGCGGAAATTTGTGTATAATCTGTAAAGTCTGATTTATAAATAATAAAGCTGAATTATTATCTGTTAAATCTGAAAAACGTGCATTTACTGTATTTTAATTGCCAGAGCTTATATAGGTCATGTGCTGTAACAACGGTTCATGAATAACTAGAGGGGTGACCTCGTCATGCTGTAGAGGGGTGACCTCTAAATAACTGTAGAGGGGAGACCTCTAAATACTGTGTTGGGTGGAGGGATCAGCTCGAATGTGAAGGATGTAGAGCACACATCACATTCACCCTGATAACTGTAAACTGATAAGCCTAGGATGCATCCATACGCCCACTAAAAAATACTGATAAAATGGGCAAACTGAGCTGAGTGGGACGATGCAGGATATCACTCTCCTACATGTGAGTCACGACACCGGTGCCTCTAGTGTCATGGTTACGGTACCTCCGTAACTAGTACATAAACTGGTCATGCTTGTATATAATGCCCAGGCAGTTTATTTAGTTATTAACATGATTACTGATAAGCTTAAACACATAATGGGAAAAACATTTGGCTGCAGACGAGAAATCCTAATCATGCATAGGAAAAGAAGTCCTTACTAAAAGGACGGAAAATCCGTACCTTAGCTAATCTGGATGATTACCCAAAGTCCAAATTATGTTTCATCAATGATCTACATAAATCAATGATCTACTTAAATATTATATCACCTAACTATAAAAATTTAATTGTGTCTGACATAAAAATATAGTTTCATGTTTGTGGTTCGTCTAATACATGTTTCTAAAATTTGCATTCCGATTCTCAAATATTGATATAGTCTAGTATGTCTTAATATACTTTAACATAACAATCTCATTCAAAAATAATTAAAGACCAATGCTACTAGCAGTAGTCAAATATATATATAACTAGTGTATGGAAACCTTTTAAAAATCATATAATTAGCTCCACTTAAAGTGAAAAGATAACTAACTATGATCAATATTCTCACGTGTAAAATTGTAGATTTCGCATTATCTTAAAACGTTTTCATTTGAGTACCAAAATTTGGTTTGTAAATCATCAATGACGACAAGTACTTATTGTAATATAGTGTTAGGCATAGAATCATTTGATCAAAAGACATTAATACTTATAGACAGAAATATGGTTATCATGAAAAGTGAGACATAAGATTTACCTTAAAGTGTACATGAATAGATCGAAACTGAGACATGAATACGGACCCTAGTAATAAACAAGGTACGATCTAATCCGCAACAACCCAACGTATCTGAACAACCAGAATACCATTCGTGAACCAGAATCTTAGTCCCACACAGACTTGGATCGACCCTAAACGCGAAACACAGTCGGAACTAAATACTACACTAGAAAGAACAAGCCAAACCTCGAGGCGTACTCGTACATGAACAGAACACAATCAAAGCTAATGGAAACCCTAACTGTTGCTCTTGTAACCTTCCTGATGAAGTTAACTCTTATATTATTTTTATTATTGTTTTTGAAACTTTATGTGTCATTCGGTTTCACAAATTCAAAAAAGAGAAAAACTGAAGTTCCATAAGGGATTCTTGGCCAGAAATCACGCCATGATAACCGAATTGTTTTGAGAAAGTATTAATGAGCGAATATTTGTTTCTAACAAATGATATTTTTGTTTAAAGTTAATTGAGATATCATATATAGTTGATTGACATGCATAAAATAAGGTTGGCCAATTAACTTGCCGAAAGAAACGACATCGAGCGTTTCATTTTAAATAAAACAAAGAAAAGAATATTCATGTGGGTCTTTCTTTTCTAGACCTTCAATGTTATTCAACCATTTTTTGTAATGAATATAACACGTTATATTGTTTTTAGGCAACTATTCATAAGGATTTATATATATTTTTTTGTTAGTTAGGGTATTACAGTACTAATACTGTTAAATTAATTTTTGACTTCGAAATTGAAAACAAATTTTTTTGGGTTTTACAACTCTTCCCCTCTAAAAAAAATAATAATTCGTCCTCGAATTAGAAGCATTATCAATCTGCGGGTTTTACAATTATCCCTCTCTAAAAATGAAAATTCGTCCTCGAATTATAGATACGATACGCTGATGGGTTATAAAAGCTGAAAGGACACATAAGCTGAAAAGACATGTAAGCTGAAAGACATATAATATGTAGGATAATTCGTCCTCGAATTAAAACATAATGCTGCTGAAAGGGTATAAACATGACATGACTGAAGTGAACATGGAACGTGTCATGGCTGAAGAGGACATGTAACGTAACATGACTGAAAGAGCTTAATTGGATTTATTGAAGGAAAAAGGATGAAAGGTCCTGATGGACTCCTCCGTTCCGAGTGGCCTCCCGCTCGAAACGGCTCCTTCAAAGGTCTAAACAAAATGAAAATCTTGGTCCTAATGAACCTGTCCTGACAATGCTGTTTAGTTTCTGGTTCCATACTTGGGATGGATTTTCTGAATCTGATTGAGTGAATAAAATATAACACATAGGATACATGAAACGATACGTACAATTAACATGAAACGATGACTTCTATATTTCTGAGCAAAGCTGCTGAAAACATATTGGGACGAACTACGTGAACAATTGTGAACTTGCTACGTGGGCAATTGTGAACGTGGTTCGCGATCACCTGATGAACGCTGGGTATGGAATATGTCGTGAACGTGATATGTGGAAGATACTGTGAACGTGATACTAGACATATCATGAACGTATGTTGACTGAGGAAGGAATGCCAGACGATACGGCCTGAGATGTGAAACGTCTGCCTGGTTATGGAAAATTTTGCCTGGTTATGGAAAATTTGTGCTCAACTTGAGTCTGGTTTCTCAAGATTTCTGTAACCGTATTCGGTAATCTGTGAAACGTGTATCGTGAGATCGAACATGAGTCTGATCGTGAGCAATGTCATGAACGTGAACGTAGGCGTAAATCATGAGATAGCATAAAACATGAACTGAAACAGCATCATAATGCGAATGTGAGACGTAAACGTGAAAGTGAAAATAGACGTGAACGTAAAGTGAACGTAAACATACACAATATCGTGAACATGAATTCAGTCTGATATGATGGTCGATGGAATACCTTGAATTCGTACGATTTACTGCTGAATTTCATGCAGATTTGTTACTGCGTAATCATTTCGGATAAAAGAAGACGTGTAGGCTGGGTTCACTGGTTAACAACGACTTAGATAGCATCATGCTTCGTCTGAGTCTTTGATAGCTGACAATAACCTCATGGAGTCTTTTCTTCTGCTCAGAAATTTCTAAGGGTTGTAATAACATACTAGCATGTCGGTGTTCTATCTTGAACCTGTGGTATGTCAGGCATCTAGATATGAACATAGTTGCATCAATTGTATTATACTGCTTCTATCAAAATTTTGTCTGGGATTGAGGAACATTATGGTGGAATCTGGATGAATAGTCATGAAAGGATTTTAGTGAGGACTGACAGTAATTTTTGCGGTAGCAGTCAACTGAGTTCTAGAAATTTTGTACTCTAGTTACAGACGTCGGTCTTGACCATCTGGTGATGGCCTTTACCTTCGCAGGATTGTCTGAAATGTCTTTCTGCTAAAATAGGGTGGTTCAAAAATGCCACCTTGTTCAACTGGAATTCACATCTGGGGAGCTGCTTATATAATTTTCTCCTATCGGGGATTCTGTACAACTGCGAGAAGGTGTTTCTTTTGTACTTCTCCAGAATTTAGGAGATCATGATACCGACCTTCTTCCTGATAGACAGAAACGGTGCACCTCCTAGTGGTGCGCCAGGGCGAATAAAGCCTCGTTCCGGTAATTCTTGCAGCAAATGCTGCAACTCTTTTAACTTAGCTGCAGCCCGCAATAGGGAGTTTTGAAAACAAGTCCTGTTCTTGAGACCAACTTGATGCAAATTCCGTCTCGTGGTTGGAAAGGAATTTCTGAAAAACATTCTAAAATTACGTCTGGGACTCTGGAGAAATCTGTTGGTCATGAATTTAAGGAATTTAAGAAGTGAATTATAACTGGTAGCTGAAAGGTCTTCGTAGCTTTTGAAGAATAATTCACTTGTTGTATAGTATAACAACTTGTACTGATTTCCTGGCAGAAAATAAAATGACTATATTTGGGATTTAGTAAGACGGATCTCGTCGTCAACTGAAAGGAAAAGGAAAACCTTAATAAATATGGGTGGTACGGTGGAGTCTTTCTGGCTGGGAGGTAGGTGATACCTGATTTAAGATAAAGCTGACATATGAATACGTGAAGTAAACGTGGCGACTTTCACTGAATGTGTTCATTTGTAACCTCACAGAATGAATACTGCGTGTCTAACCTGAATAATACTCCAGTGGTGGTAACTGAATTTTTAAAGGTCTGATTTATTCGTGTCATGACAAATTGGGTAGACTCCCTTGGAGGGTACCCTAAATTTCTGAGGGTCTGGTTTAGAAGATATACTGAAATTATGAGTCTTGACTCGTACCTAGAGAGGACACTCTTATGACATGTACCGTGACTGGTGTCTGAAAAATGTCTTCAGAAAGGGTACCTGAGGTCTGAGTCTTGACTAATGTCTTGACATGTGTTTTAGTAGATGAATCTGAACAAGGCTGAAAATTTTGGTAATTGCTAGGGTTGGCGGACCGATTAGACTACTGACCTCTGTATTTCTGGTCACGTCTGTTCCGGAGTTCCGATGGTTACTGACTGATTAATTATAAGCACGGTGGTTGTCACTACTGCTTTTTCTGTCGATTTATGACGGTCATTATCATGACCGTGATTCATGTAACTATTCTACTGAGTGGCCGGCGTTCCGGTTCCCACTCTTCTGAATGAACGGTTAGCTGAGTGAAGTGTGACATCTAGCTGAGAAGGTAAAAGTATGGAATGGAATGGTAGTGTCTGATGGTTGAAATTTATTCTTGTCAGAAATTTCAAATTTATAGTTTTCGTCCTCGTTCTGCAGAGTCTTCATGGTATGAATGGCATCAGCATCTTGAGAGATCTCCAAAGTATCAGCAGCATCAGCATTTGTGAGGTCTTCAAGGTGTTAGCAGCATCAGCATCTGGTAAAATCTTCAACTCACGAGCAGCATCAGCACCTGGTAGAATATCGACAAGTGGAAATGCCTGATATGATTAAGGATCGATTAGCAATATCCATGGAGTAGGGTACCTGGTGTACACCTGGACTACTGTACTTGAATTACAAAATCAATATTACACATGGAGCATATCTGAGACACTGTACGTGAAGTACAGATGAATTACTATACATGAAATATAACTGAGACATTGTAAATGGGATACAAAAGGAATACTGTACATGGCACTGGTGGAAATTTTATGGAATGATCAATACTGGTGTCACTTGTCTGACATGATCAAGGATTAAATTAATTTAACTGGTTAGCAAACTGAACTGAAATGGTTAACATGATAGGCTGATAATTTCTGTGTAGGCTTAATGCTGGTTGTATAGAGGCTGAAGAGTATGATTAAACGGAGTTTCATTAATGTTCAGTATGAAGATACGACTGATGAAAACCAAACATGATTTATTATGAAAACAAGATTCTACTGTAGCCCTTCTGTATCTTCGCAAGAAACATCATTATTTTGCTAAAAACATAACCCTCGTAAGGAGACCTAAAACTTATTCAGCATGAAAACGACCTTCACGTGAGAGCATGAAATTTGGCTGTTACAAAGAACATGAAAAGATAATCGACTGAAGTTTAACTCAACTGGTGTGGATGGCTATGGTTCAATCCACAGAATTCAAGGAACAAAACACGTGACTAAGTATGGGCGATTCTGGTTTGACCCATACTTGTCGAAATTTTCTGAGATCTGTCATGTATGGAATTTTACAATCTGGGACTAAATATGGATGGTTGTAGTCCAATTCATACTTGTCAAAACTTTATAAAATGTCTTGATATGAGCAAAGGTGAACATCTATGGTTCAGTTCACAAAACAATATTCGGCTGAAAGCATGAAATTTTGACCTGAATAATGGTGAACGTTTATGACTGGTTCACTAAGTAATAGTTGACTGAAAACATGAATCTGACATGAGTAAGGGTAAACAACTATGGGTCGGTTTACCAATACAAAATCTGAACTGCAAGGGTGAACGCCTATGGGTCGGTTCACCAAGCAAAATTCGCAGAAAAGCACATGCGACTAAATATGGCCAGTCCTGTACCAACCTTTTACTTAGTCAAAAACTTTAAGAAAACTAACTGATAATTGAAGAAAACTGACTAATAAGTGCACGAGGAATATAAAAGATAACAATGGCAAAATCTGGGAAGTTCCTGGTGACTACCCACTAGTCACAGGTCAAGTTTTAGAGCCTACAGGTCGAACCTATATCTCTGATACCATAATTGTAACACCCCACTTGGATAAGTAGACCGTTACGTGTATTTATGGCGTGTCATCAAAGCATAAGGTAAATGTCCTAAAACATTAACTGACCTTAAAGGAAATACCAGAATCAAACATCGGTAATCCAAAAATAAGCTCAAAACATGAAAAGTAAAATACTGAAGGAAAGGACTAAACAATGTCCAAATAAGCAGAATAATGTAAGAAGTACATAAAGTAAGAAGTTCGGAGCTTCCATTCAATGAACATGGTCTCAGAATCCTAAAAGCGTCCTGGTGTACCTGCCGTTAGAACATGAAAGCACTAGGGCTGAGCATAACGCTCAGTGAACGGATATAAAGCATGATAAGGAATTACTGAAATGAAGCAGATGATAAAATACTGGAGCTGTAAGACTGATAAGTAAAGTTGCAGCGGAAATCTGTGTATAATCTGTAAAGTCTGATTTATAAATAATAAAGCTGAATTGTTATCTATTAAATCTAAAAAACGTGCATTTACTGTATTTTAATTGCCAGAGCTTATATAGGTCATGTGCTGTAACAACGGTGCATGAATAACTGGAGGGGTGACCTCGTCATGCTGTAGAGGGGTGACCTCTAAATAACTGTAGAGGGGTGACCTCTAAATACTGTGTTGGGTGGAGGGATCAGCTCCAATGTGAAGGATGTAGAGCACACACCACATTCACCCTGATAACTGTAAACTGATAAGCCAAGGATGCATCCATACACCCCACTAAAAAATACTGATAAAATGGCCAAACTGAGCTGAGTGGGACGATACAGGATATCACTCTCCTACACGTGAGTCACGACACCGGTGCCTCTAGTGTCATGGTTACGGTACCTCCGTAACTAGTACATAAACTGGTCATGCTTGTATATAATGCCCAGGCAGTTTATTTAGTTATTAACATGATTACTGATAAGCTTAAACACATAATGGGAAAAACATTTGGCTGCAGACGAGAAATCCTAATCATGCATAGGAAAAGAAGTCCTTACTAAAAGGACGGAAAATCCATACCTTAGCTAATCTGGATGATTACCCAAAGTCCAAATTATGTTTCATCAATGATCTACATAAATCAATGATCTACTTAAATATTATATCACCTAACTATAAAAATTTAATTGTGTCTGACATAAAAATATAGTTTCATGTTTGTGGTTCATCTAATACATGTTTCTAAAATTTGCATTCCGATTCTCAAATATTGATATAGTCTAGTATGTCTTAATATACTTTAACATAACAATTTCATTCAAAAATAATTAAAGACCAATGCTACTAGCAGTAGTCAAATATATATATAACTAGTGTATGGAAACCTTTTAAAAATCATATAATTAGCTCCACTTAAAGTGAAAAGATAACTAACTGTGATCAATATTCTCACGTGTAAAATTGTAGATTTCGCATTATCTTAAAACGTTTTCATTTGAGTACCAAAATTTGGTTTGTAAATCATCAATGACGAAAAGTACTTATTGTAATATAGTGTTAGGCATAGAATCATTTGATCAAAAGACATTAATACTTATAGACAGAAATATGGTTATCATGAAAAGTGAGACATAAGATTTACCTTAAAGTGTACATGAATAGATCGAAACTGAGACATGAATACGGACCTTAGTAATAAACAAGGTACGATCGAATCCGCAACAACCCAACGTATCTGAACAACCAGAATACCATTCATGAACCAGAATCTTAGTCCCACACAGACTTGGATCGACCCTAAACGCGAAACACAGTCGAAACTAAATACTACACTAGAAAGAACAAGCCAAACCTCGATGCGTACTCGTACATGAACAGAACACAATCAAAGCTAATGGAAACCCTAACTGTTGCTCTTGTAACCTTCCTGATGAAGTTAAATCTTATATTATTTTTATTATTGTTTTTGAAACTTTATGTGTCATTCGGTTTCACAAATTCAGAAAAGAGAAAAAAACTGAAGTTCCATAAGGGATTCTTGGCCAGAAATCACGCCATGATAACCGAATTGTTTTGAGAAAGTATTAATGAGTGAATATTTGTTTCTAACAAATGATATTTTTGTTTAAAGTTAATTGAGATATCATATATAGTTGATTGACATGCATAAAATAAGGTTGGCCAATTAACTTGCCGAAAGAAACGACATCGAGCGTTTCATTTTAAATAAAATAAAGAAAAGAATATTCATGTGGGTCTTTCTTTTCTAGACCTTCAATGTTATTCAACCATTTTTTGTAATGAATATAACACGTTATATTGTTTTTAGGCAACCATTCATAAGGATTTATATATATTTTTTTGTTAGTTAGGGTATTACAGTACTAATACTGTTAAATTAATTTTTGACTTCGAAATTGAAAACAAATTTTTTTGGGTTTTACAGGTTTGGTCTAAGGTTCGGACCTTGTGTGGTATGGATATTGTTCCCCCTCGTATTGATGATATATTAGCGCATGTTATTCTAATTTCGAATGGGAAATCATGTGTTAGTATTCTTGCTCGTCTTGTGTTGGCTGCTACTGCTTATTTTATTTGGATGGAATGAAATTCAAGACTATTCAAGAATAAGCGGATGTCTGTTGATCAGTTATTTCAGATTCTATGTGATACTATTCGTTTGAAGTTGATTTCTTTCCGTTTCAAGAAATTATCTACCAGGTCAAGTTTGCTGCTTGACAGATGGAGGGTTCCGAGCTCAAGATTTGTTCCATGATAGGTGTGCCGGGTGAGTGTTGTACTCTTTTTTCCTTGTCCAAGGTTTTTCCCATTGGGTTTTCTTTGGTAAGGTTTTTTAAGGAGGCAGACTCATTTGGATTCATCCTGCTCCTCTCATGGTGGTGTTGGATGTTGAAGAGTGTGCGCGGTTTCATGCTCACATCTTGGTTTTTATCTAGTTTACTTTTGTCTTCTAGATTCGATTAGGGCTTTTGATGTTTCATAGTCTTTGTTAACAAGCTGCATGTAGCTTGAGGTTAATGTGGTATCTCAGCCACATTCTTTTGTACTTAAACGCTTTTTGGTAAATATATTTACCAGGGTAACCCATTACCAAAAAAAAGATTGCGTGCCTTTGTGTGTTTAGCATTTTGCTAGTGCGCGGATTTTTGGAGAAGCTCAATCAGGTGAGTTTCATAGTCCCATGTTCTTGAGTTATAAATGTTTTTGATTTCGAGATGGGATAGAAGAGACACTGGTGTTGTTTTTAACTAATGTTGTGAAGGTTTTTATGATTTGTGATGGACTTGTGTGTGTACATATGTGATTAACTGCTATGTGATTCTTGATTTGTTTTGTGGTTTTGGCTTGGTACCAAGGGATGTTGACAAGGTGGGGCCTTGGGGAGGTACATAGATGTATGGGCATCTATGGTACCAAAGGATAATGACAAGGCGGGGCCTTGGGATTGGTACACAGGTGTATGGGCACCTATGGTACCATGGTGATTGGTAAGGCTGGGAGCCTTGGATTTGGTTTGGAATGATTGATCTTGAATGTTAGTTGTTTATGCATATTTGTAGCACCTTGTCCATATGTTTTGATGATGGTTATTATTCACAGCTTATAAATTTGTTTTGTGTTCGAGTCTAAACCTATGACTCTCACCAACATTATTGTTGACGTGTTTTAGTGTCTCTTTCAGGTATTAATGTGGTTAACCGTGAGAACATAAGTGGCTAGGATTGGAGTCGCGTAGGAATCCATTTAGAAGGAGATCACCGTTCCTTCATAGATTTCTTTTGTTTGATTGAATAAGTGATACTACGAGTATCATTATGTTGATGTTTGTTTTATTTGTTTGTCTTTGGTAAGAGGTGAGACTTTTACCTACTTACCTAGACTCCCGCATTGTTGAGACATTGTCATGACATTTGTGTCACCTTTTATGACATTTCTATTTTATATAGTTCTCTCTATAGACACGCTATTGTTGTGATGATATCCATACGTCGCGCCTCATATTCCGCCATGGTAGGGTGTGACAGAATGGTATCAGAGACAATGGTTATAGAGAATTAGGTTGCCTAGTCTCGTAGCCTAGTCTATAGCTTAAGGGTCCTCGCATATAGGCGTCGTAGGAGTATGTGTGCATTTGATATTAATTGAAGTTTTTTTGGATGTTATTGGTTTTTACTTGCGATGTTTGTTAAGTTTTGACTAGTATAGGTTCGAGTTACTAGGAGTAGGTGAATAGGAAGGATTTTAAGTTGTTTCCACTATGATGGGCGACATGATTTATAATTGATTATGTTTTCGTTTTAGATTTTGTCTATGCTGTTTTAGATAAACTATGGATTTCTGTATTCCAAGAGTTTGACTATGTTATTTAAATAGTTGTAGTTTTTGACCTTATTATTTATGTGGTTATGTGCTTAGGTGAGTTGATGGATTTATGTGTTATGTGTTGAATTGATTCTTATAAGTGTCATCATAGGAGGGAGTGCAATGGGGAAAGGGTAATTGTATAAGTATGGTGGCCAACATAGTTATACAAGTACCACAACTTCAATGGATTCTTAAGTATGATTGCATGAAAGAGGATTAATACATGCTTGTATAGTAGATGTTGGACGCATTTGAGTATATGTATCCTAATATGCCTATATATGTATGATCCCCTACAATTATCGACTGTATCCTTAGGAGGGTGGCTAGCTCGCTTCTTTTTAGATATTCAACCTCCGTTGTAGCGTATTCTTCGAGTTTTCTATTTCACGTGTCCGTTTTAAAATGGTGTTTTTGGTTTTAAGTCTATTGAAATAACTTGGGATTTCTTTTGAGATAATGGAATCTTTTGTGTTGAGTCTTACATTTCTTTTGGTCAGTATATATTGAAAAGACTTGGAAATCTACTATAGAGTTGAATAGTTGGTTGTATTCGGTAAAATAAGGGTAAGGTGTTGGAGTCGTGTTTGAAACAAGATGTAACATAAGAATTTAAATCAACACTTATTTATTTCAAAATTCTAAACGACTCTCCATAAAATAAAGCAAAATAAAATTTCTTTCTACATAAATAGTTTATATAATTGAGTTTAATCGATTTACGTCATTTATAATTATTTATACAAGGTTAAATTGAGTTCATGAAAATTTCACATACAATTATTTTTATTTATTTATTTAAAAGGGTTACATTAATCACTAAGATGATTCTTTAATTTTTAAAACAACTAGTATAAAATTGTTTTGGTCGTAACTTATTCTTTTTTAAAGATTTTTGGGTGATTCAAAAGCTTAAAATTATGTACTCGGAACGTACTTTTCAAATATGCGGGATGTATAGTCATGGGAGGTCAGTAGCTTGGTCTAAATGTTTGTACAAGTGTTGGTTCAAGGTTGAGTTTTGAATAGTAGTTTTAAACTTATGTTTTGGGATGTTTAGGGTACCTAGTCTTTGAGTTAAGTCTTGATATCATCTAGAGGGTTGTTTGTAGATTGTTTAAGTCACATAGATGTGGGGAGGTAAAGAAAAATGTTCTTTTGGGAAAAGTCGATTTTGCGCATGATTTAAATAGTATGTCTTGGGGCGTAAGTTGTTTTGGTTGCCATTAAGTGTTTCTTGGATCATTTTTCGTTTTCATGAGTCATTTGAATTTGTACATGTTTCGGGTTGAGTTTTCCTTTTGAGTTTCCATGGTTTTGGTCTGTTTTAACTGGTGCACGGGAAATGTCGTTAGTTATACGTAGTTTTGATTCGTTGGTCGTGTCTGGTGGGTTCCAGATGTAGCTTTGGTTTTGTATTGATTGGGAGCATTGATATAGTCATATGAGAGAATAGTTGGAATGCCCTTTGTGATGGGGAAAGAGTTAGATGTTCGTAGAAAGACGAACTAATGTGGTCATGAGGTCTCTTAGGAGTGCCAAGGGAGATGAATAGAGATTTGTATAAAGTATGGATATTGGCACAAGTAACGCATCATAGAGAATGTTGGAAGGGAATGTGATATTCGTTAGGTATGTAAAATTTTCCGGAAATTTCTTAAGATTTAGTAGGTTTACCTATTATCTTGAAGTAGAACCATGAACAGAGCAAGTAGAAGGAGCAAGATGAGTTGTAGTTAGTGCCTTTCCAAGGTAATTGTTGATGGAATGATTTTAAAGACAAGAGTTGTTAGAAATTGCAAGGAATGCAAGATAAAGGTTGAGTTGCCTGGTAGTAAATGTGATGTGAAAGCGGTTGGATGGGTTGATAAGAAGGAGTATAGATCTTTTAGAATGTGTGTAGAATTTCGCAAGTAGAAAGAGGTAGAAATTTGCTTGTGTTGATGCTAAGAGAGGATGCAGGGATGATGTTAAGAATGTTGAATGAACGCTTTGGGTTTACGGTTATGGATTTGGCTTCACCAAAGCACTAGCGGTTTTCATGAAGTCAATGAACCGAGTGTGCATGACCGTATATAAACGAGTTGTCATCGGGAGTATCGACGACATCTTGATCTACTCAAAGTCTAAGAAGGAGAGTGAGGCGAATTATGTGTTGGTTTTAGAGTGGTTTAGAAAAAGGAATTATACGTGAGATTTTCAAGTGTGAGTTTTAGTATTAAGTTTACCATGATGAATAGTTAGAGATGATGGCATATCATGGAACCAGCAAGGGGCGAAGTGAAGAAGGATGAGGAAGCGTTTTGGAGGCTGAAGAGGTGGATTGGATAATGAGTAGGATCTTGGCATTATCGGAAGGACTAGATGAATTCGCGAAGCATGACGATGCGTGGAGCAAGGATTTGGATGCGTACGAGGAAGAAAAAGAAAGGCGATTGCTTATACGTTGTAGGAACTGAAGATTTAGAAGAACTAGATAAGACTTAGTTAGTAGAGCTGGATTGTTAGATGTGCCTAGAATGCTAGAGGCATTTGGTGTACGATACGTTAAGAATGATCTATACGGATCATGAACGTCTCCAACACATATTCAGTCCTCTTTATTGAACATTTGGCAAAGGTGATGGGTGGAGTTAAGTGATGAAAGAAAATTGCAAGGCCAAGTACCATCTGGGAAAGGCAAGCATGGTTGATGAAACATGGAATAAGAAGAAGGAAGTGAAGCTGAGACGAACTTGAACTATATGGATGACGTATTAGGGTGGTTTGGATGAAGGATGTAGGTTAAAATAGTTGAGTTGTCTAAAGCAGAGAACGCGTCAATATTTATGTTGCGTGGCTTGGATAATCGTATGGAGAAAAGGGACGTAGACTATACTTCCTACATAGATAGGAGTAGCTTAGAAAGGGCGATGTAAGGACGAAGTTGGTGGAAGGGATACATAATGGGGTGGAGGAATAAGTACGATGAGAAGTTGGGTGATAGTCGATAGACTGACTAATTCATCCCATATTTCAAGAGGAATGAGAAGTCACGTAGTTGAGAAGTTGAAGGATTGCGTACAGATACGATGGAATAGGAGGTTTTGTGTAAAAGGTAACCTAATAAGTATGGAATGCCTTATGAAGGATTATGACAAGGGAAGAAACGATGGGAAGCAAGCGTAGTATACCGTTGATAGACTAATGGTTGGTATGAGCATACTATAGGGGTAATTGAGAAATACGCCTAGAGCATTGGCGTGAGATTTGGAGATAGTTGGAGAACGCATTATATTAGGAAGAATTCTTCTACAAAGAGAGAGTCATCGGTGAGAGGGGCATATTTCCCATTGATGAGAATGTAGGGAATAAAGGAGGAAACGTCTAAATTATAGGCTGAAGGCGGGATATAAGATGGTATGGAAATTAAGATTGTCGAAAGACAAGAGAAAAGTAGTATAGAGGAAGAATGATTCGAGGGAGCAAGAGGTTGTCAAGATAGTGGGGTGATATTGAAGGGAAAACCGTTAGAGCAAGAGGTTAGTAGTCACGAACAATGAAACGTCCACCAAGAGAAAAAGTGTAGCACCTGTTAGTATGAAGGATGGTTAGTTACTTGATGCCAAGCATGGGAAAGCAAGGATGAGGTGGTGGTTTTGAAATGTTTCATGTGAATGTTATGGGAAGCTTTTGGTTATGCAGTCCTGCATATACCATTGGATGTGATTAAAGTTGGGAGAACTTCCGAATGATGGAAAATCTGTAGAGGATAGAAGCCGTTAGGTCTGGTGATAGGAATGGTAGTAGAAATTGCCGGAGTTAATTCATAGGAGATGAAATGGATCACCGTTATAGTGGGATGAAGTTAGAAGTGGCCAACGTATTGGACCGAAGGTGGATCGGAAAACTATGAAGGTAGTGGCAGGTTGAAAATGTCAAAGAACCGACAAGAAAGCTATGCGGACGAGAGGCATAAGCCGTTGGGATTTAAGATTGGAGGTAAGGTTATGCTAGAGGTTTCACCATGGATATGAGTGATGTGGTTTGGGAAGAAAGGGAAGATGGCACCTAGAATCATGGGTCCGTTCGAAATCCTCGAAAGGATTGGACCAAAGGCTTATAGGTTGAGGAATTACTGGGAGAATTGAGTAGTGTGCATGATGTATTTCGTGTATCAAGCTTGAGGAATTGCTTAGCAAGAACTGACTTGCATGTACCGTTAGATGATATTAGTATGGATACGAGTATTCGTTTCATCGAAGAGCCGGTAGAGATTTTGGGTCGTGAAGCTAAGACGTTGGAAAAAGGGTAATATACCGTAGTTATGGTTAGATGGAATTTGGAACGTGGACTAGAGTTCACGTGGGAACGGGAAGGATTTATGAGGAACAAGTATCCTTATATTTTTGGGAATTATGATCCTAAGGAGTAAATCTCGGGACGAGATTTCTATTAGGAGGGAGTGATGTGACAACCCTGGTTTTTGAGGTTCGTCACTTAGTCTTATTTTTGGGGTTTTTTATGTGACTATGTGTTTTATGTGATTTATGTGTTTATATGTGTGATTTTGGGGATGAGAATGGACGAAATGAGTTACATGATTTGTAAATCTTGGTACGGTTTGGAAATGAAATGAAATGAAATGAGTTCAGAAATGAACTGCGGGAAAGTTCGGATATCATTTTTACAAGGCCTCGTGTACGTATCGTATGTTGTATGCATGTATTAAGTATAGATTATATGTTTAGGATAAGTTTTAGAGGTACTTTCCATAATTAGAAACTTTTGAAAATGACGGTTAGTTCGGAAATCGCGTAGAAAGTCGAAAATATCAACGTAAGGCTTTCGGGTTTTGGTCCGGAAGTAACCCGAATGTGAGGTTTAGTTTAAAAATGATATAAGTTATAAAATAAGGTTAAAACCCAGATTATTAGGTGCTTTGGGCTTGGTTTGGGCAGCCAAAAGAAAAGGAAGGAAGAAAATAACTAAAAAGCCCAAAAACAGGCCCAATGGACTTGTAATGGGATTAAGGGGCCTTTAGGACTTAACCAAACCCACCCCATAACCAAAATAACCAGATTTTTCACCCCCATAACATCTCATAGTCGAATTTTAACAATGGTGGCAAATTAGGGTTTCAAAGATAAAGATCTTCCATTATTTTTTAAGGTAAAATCTTCAATCCCTTTTTAATTAAATTGTTTTTATGTATTTATAAATCAATACATGATGGATCTATGATTATGTCTAAATTAAAATCTGATTTTTAATGATATAAGAATGATTAGATTATTTAGGGTTTATAATTAAACAAGTTATGGGTAATTAATTAGACCAACTATGTTATATTCGTTTTTTAAAAACTGGGCAGAATTTTAGGTCAACTGTTTTGATCATATCTAGAGTTCTACAAACTCTAATTTTGCGATCCAAGTATCCCTGGAAAGGTAATTGAGTTGGATTTCAAACTCAAGAAACCAGAACTAAATTGGAAGTCTGGAAGTGGGTCAAAAACAGGTTACAACAGTCGGAGGTAAAAACAGTTTTGAAATCAGCGGGTTTTCAATTAATGTTTTAAGATGGTTAGGGTACTTAGGAGTACAATTGGACCTTAAAACGAACATGCGAACATGAGAGTTATTTTATATGTTATATAGGATATCGGGAGGAGGGCTAAGCAAATGGGTTAGGGTAAGACCCCCTGATCATAACAAACGTTTTATATGTTCAAAATAAGTAAAGTCTGGATAGACAGAAGTATATATATATATATATATATATATATATATATATATATATATATATATATATATATATATATATATATATATATATATATATATATATATATATATATATATATATATATATATATATATATATATATATATATATATATATATATATATATATATATATATATATATATATATATATATATATATATATATATATATATATATATATATATATATATATATATATATATATATATATATATATATATATATATATATATATATCGAGGCCTTAACAGTAGCTTTAAAGTGGGGGCAAAAGGTGAGAGTTGGCTAACACATGTAAGGGAATAGGGTTTCCTTTACAGAAAGTCTGAGTTTGGTTAGGTGGGCTTTTGTTTCATAGTTTGGGGTATAAAAATCGGGACTGTTTGGGATAAAATGTGAATGGGATAGGTTATGAACTTAACCAAGTTAAGGGCTTATTAGAGAGGTGTAATGGGATGCTTAGAACATACTAATGATATTTAAATTAGGAATAGGTATTAGACATCCATCATAAATTGATGAGCCATTTTAGTATTTGGTTCATGTCTTGATTGTGTGCCTTTGTGTGTTTAGCATTTTGCAAGTGTGCGGATTTTTGGAGAAGCTCAATCAGGTGAGTTTCATAGTCCCATGTTCTTGAGTTATAAATGTTTTTGATTTCGAGATGGGATGGAAGAGACACTGATGCTGTTTTTAACTAATGCTGTGAAGGTTTTTATGATTTGTGATGGACTTGTGTGTGTTCATATGTGATTAACTGCTATGTGATTCTTGATTTGTTTTGTGGTTTTGGTTTGGTACCAAGGGATGTTGACAAGGCGGGGTTTTGGGGAGCTACATAGATGTATGGGCATCTATGGTACCAAAGGATAATGACAAGGCGGGGCCTTGGGATTGGTACATAGGTGTATGGGTGCCTATGGTACCATGGTGATTGGTAAGGCTGGGAGCCTTGGATTTGGTTTAGAATGATTGATCTTGAATGTTAGTTGTTAATGCATATTTGTAGCACCTTGTCCATATGTTTTGATGATGGTTATTATTCACAGCTTATAAATTTGTTTTGTGTTCGAGTCTAAACCTATGACTCTCACCAACATTATTGTTGACGTGTTTTTGTCTCTTTCAGGTATTAATGTGGTTAAGCGTGAGAACATAAGTGGCTAGGATTGGAGTCGCGTAGGAATCCATTTAGAAGGAGATCCCCGTTTCTTCATTGATTTCTTTTGTTTGATTGAATAAGTGATACTACGAGTATTATTGTGTTGATGTTTGATTTATTTGTTTGTCTTTGGTAAGAGGTGAGACTTTTACCTACTTACCTAGACTCCTGCATTGTTGAGATATTTCATGACATTTGTGTCACCTTTTATGACATTTCTATTTCATATAGTTCTCTCTATAGACACGCTATTGTTGTGATGATATCCATACGTCGCGCCCTATATTCCGCCATGGTGGGGTGTGACAAGGGGTGTTTGTGTTTAACAGTGGAAACTTATAACTAACGGTGGGAATTTATAACGAAGCACGGGGAACTTTAACACCAAAAACTATGGGAATAAGTGAGGAACGGTAGCAACTGGCACTAGGCCAGTGGCTACTGTTCGTGGACAGCAGCAAGGGGACCACGACATTAGGTCGTGGTGTGCTTGATTTTTGTATAAACCCGAGACATGGGTGTCTCGGGTAGAAGTTTTGACTCAGGTTTTTGGGATCACGAAAAATAATAAATACACGGGATTATTTAAATTCATTAAATCATTTCATAAAGAGTTTATAAATAAATAAGTTTAATTGTTGATTTTATTAATTTAATTAATAAAATTAAATCGATATCGTTTTTATCCTTTTAATTATTTTAAAACATATGATTATTGAGGATTTAATTTTAAAGACACTAAATTGGAAATCTTTCTAATTTAGAATACTTTCTAATTATAACGAGTTACTATTTATAGTAATACCAGAATATACATTATACAATAATCAGGAATACAGAGTACATTAAATTAGTAATATTAACGAACAGTCAGAACTTATCAGATTATATACAAACAGTAATACAAGTATACAATAGTATACAATAAATCAAACTAAGAACAGTTAAGATCAAATAGTATACAATAAATCAAACTAAGAACAGTTAATATCAGTAAAACTAAACAGTTAAGATCAGTAAAACTAAACAGATATCAGTCAAATCATTCGCGTCCGTTATTCATGTAGCTTTTTGAAGTCAGAGTAGGAGTTCGTTCAGTTTTCCTTGCAGTCAGTTACTGGACAAAAGGTACGGATTTTCCCGTCCTTCAGTAAGGACTTCCTTCTATGCATGATTAGTATTCCCTGTCTGCAGCCAAATGTTTTCCCAATATATGTTCTAAGTTTTATCAGTAATCATTTTAATAACTAAGTTAAATTTGCCTGAGCTTTATATACAAGCAAGATCAGTTATGTACTAGTTACGGAGGTACCGTAACCATGACACTTGAGGCACCGATGTCATGACTCCTCTATGGGGAAGTGATTTCTCGCAACGTCCCAGTTATTTCAGTTTGGCCATTTATTAGTATTATCAGCGGGGCGTATGGGTGCATCCTAGGTTATCAGTTTACAGCTTATCAGGTGAAGGTGGTGTGTGCTCTACATCCTTCACATTTGAGTTGATCCCTCCACCCATCACATTATTTAGAGGTCACCCCTCTACAGCATGACGAGGTCACCCCTCCATGTATTCATGCAGACGTTGTTACAGCACATGACCTATATAATCTCTTGACATTTAAAATATAGTAATTACACTTTTTCAGATATAACAGATAATAATTCAGCTTTAGTTTTATTAAATCAGTCTTTTCAGAACACACACAGTTTTCCATTGCACTTAACATATCAAACTTGTAGCTTCAGTATTTTGTTACCTGTTTCATTTCAGTACATTCTTATCATGATTATATCCGTTCACTGGGTGTTATGCTCAGCCATAGTTCTTTTCATGTTCTAACGACAGGTACATCGGGACGCTCTTAGGATTCTGAGAGTATGTGCATTTGGATGGAAGCTATCCAGACTTCTTACTTAGTGCACATCATATATTACCCTACTTGTTTGGACATTGTTTAGTCCTTCCTTTCAGTATTTTACTTTTCATGTTTTGAGCTCATGTTTAGATTACCGATGTTTGATTCCGGTATTTCCATTATGGTCAATTAATGTTTTAGGATAGTTACCTTATATGCTTTGATGACACGCCATAAATACACGTAACGGTCCACTTATCCAAGTAGGGTGTTACAATTATGGTATCAGAGAGAAAGGTTCAACCTGTAGGCTCTAAAACTTGACCTGTAACTAGTGGGTAGTCACCAGAAACTTCCCAGATTTTGGCGTTATTATCTTTCATGTTTCTCATGTATTTATCAGTCAGTTTTCTTCATTTATCAGTCAGTTTTCTTAATGTTTTTTACTAAGTAAAAGGTTGGTACAGGACTGGCCATATTTAGTCGCATGTGCTTTTCATTCGAATTTGTTTTGGTGAAGCGACCCATAGGCGTTCACCCTTTCCTGTTCAGATTTTGTATTGGTGAACCGACCCAGAGGCATTCATCCTTAATCATGTCAGATTCGTGTTTTCAGTCGTGTTAGCCTTAAAATGTGTGCGACTAACGGAAATACATTAGTTTCATAGCCGGGACTTGCAGGGACTAATATTGTCATATGTAATAGTCCAAGTCCCGTGCTATATAAACCCCTCCATACTTCCATGGAGGGGTGAGGCTTACCATTTCTTGTCTTTCCTTTCTCTCACTAGAATAAGCACACTTTTCTATAACTCTTGTTTCTCTCTCTACCATGGCTAAACACCACTTCTATCCTCCCCGGCCTCCGGATCTTTTACCCGTGTTCATAGTGAATCCAACTTAACAATTGGCATCAAAGCTAATCGAGGGTGTTTCGTGTTTTTGATTCGTGTTTGTGCTTGATTCGTTCACGGTTTGAATTCCTTTTCATTCTATAAATCTGTCAAAACTTTTGTGTCTTTTGTCCTATATGATCTTTCATATATTTGTTGTTTACTGTTTCATTCGACATCATTTTTTTGTGTTGTGTTTCATTATATTGATCTCGAAATCTGTTACTTTATTACTTAGTTGGGAATATGACATGGAAACATTAACAGATTTGTTTATTGGAAGAAAAGGACAGTTTTATCACAAGTTATGATCCATTTATTTCGGGTGTAAGTCATCAGAATTGTACTTTTATGACACAACAAAATCCATCGCAATGGGGTTTTGACTTAACGACCCACATTGCGATGGGAGATCCCGATGGCTACCTTCGATCGCATTGATTGCGATGGATGACTTGCGATGAATCCATTCCGATGGATCACCGCGATGGTCTGTTACGATGGACCATTCTGATGGCCTATTGCGATGGAACCATAGCGATGGGTACCATCGCGATGGGGCACATCATGTTGCGATGGCTTCCATCAGGTTGCGATGGAACCATCGAGATGATGGGGCACATAGGTTGCGATGGAGTATTCTAGACTGCGATGGCTTTATTTTTTGACTTGAGATGGGTATTAATGAAAACATTACAACTGTTGTAAAAACATGGCCCGAGAACAAAACTGTAACAACATTTTACCAGAACCAACACTTACCATCACCTTATTACTCCGAAAAATCTACCATGAACTAACCTATCCCATCGTCTCCTAAATCCCCATCGTATCTAGACTCTTTTTTTTTAAACAGAAAGTTTCGAGATCTCAGAATCAACTCGTTTGTGACATGCATGTCATGATCTATACAGATCTAACGAATTTCAATCATCATTGATCTATGTAGATGTAACCAACCCTTTGATATTCGAATATAAAGCAAGGGATTAACAACTTATGTCAAACCCAAACTTTGTATTTCTTTTGGTAAAAGGGTTTAAAAACCCTGGTAAATAGATTAACCAAAAAAACGTTGAAGTACAAAGGATCGTGGCTGAAATACCACATTAACCGCAAGCTACACGCAGCTTGTTAAACAATTCTAGCCTATAACAAACATAAACTAGACATAATCAAAGATGAAACCATGAATACATGAAGACATCCAACCTCTAAGTCACACCATGATGGGGGGATGAGTGACTTTTGGAGAAACTGGAAAAACCCTAAACATGGCCGATTCCACAAACCCTAAAAATCCTTCAATTAACCGTATCTGATTAACGATTGGTAATTGATATTTAATATGGTCGGTTAAGTCTTTGTTTCGTTGATTGTTGTGTCGCATTAATTGGTCGGTTAGGTCAGTATTTATTGTGTCAAATCACGTGTTAACTAGCGACTTGTGTTTCAATTTGTTTTGTGTGGGGTAGCATTCATTGTTTTGTTAAGGATTCGTTTGTTAGGGTTAGTTTAAACGTTTTGTTTTTTCTGGTGGGGTTTCGTTAGTATAATCACATTGTGCACCTAGTGTCGGCTGACCCTTCATAACATTCTTGGTCGGCTGACCCTTCACATTGATTATTAATTGTATTGAAGTGGTCGGCTAACATCTATTGATTTGGAGTGGCGGCTGACATTAAATCTGATTAATAAATTGGGGCTGCTGTTTCTTTATTGTGTTATTAATTGCTTTGAATTGGTGTGGCGGCTGACCTTAAATTTATTTAAGGTTTCGGTATTATTTAATCGTAAGTTTTGTCCGTTGTCTTAGTGGTCGGCTGCAATTATTTTGTTTTTAATAAATTGTGCTATTGTTACTAGTGCGTTGGGTTATTATTTAGTGGTTCGTTTGATTGATTTGTTGAAGCTATGGTGGATTCGAGCAATGAAAGTGATAAGTCATTGTTTACAGGTTGGATGGATGTGGTTAAGGTATCTACTCTTGAGGTTTTAGTAACGTTAGAGGAGATATCTAATTTGTTTTCTATTCCTTTGAATACTGTGCGTGACATTGAAGTGTTTGCAAATAGTGTGAAGGCAAACAAATTTCCTAAATGGTCTACTTTACCTAAGGAGACCACTATGCTTTATTATAAAGTTTTGTGTGAACGCCATAAGAATTTAACTAGCAGCACTTCTTCACTCAGTTCAGGTGGTTCGAGTGTGCACTCTGCACAAATGGCTAAGGAAACAGACCTTGAAGCTAAGGCTGCTACCATTAATGGTTTGAAACCGTGTAATCTACATGCGGTTTTGAAATTATTTGGTGTAACGATTCGCACGGTTGGTGACGCGGGTGAATTTATGTAGGAATTAAGAATGAAGAAACATCCGTTGTGGGAATTGATCTCACATGATCGTGCTAAAGAAATTCTGAAGTTACTTTGCAGATTTGAAGGTGATATGGTTACGTCTACTAATGGAGGTATTAATGCAGTCTCTTCTTCGTTTAATTCTGAAAATGTCTATGAAGGGGTTAATATCTCTATTCCTAGGAAGGTTGTTGAAACAGTAAATGCTCGCTACCATAACACTTTATATGGTTACTTTCTTGGTAAAAGGATTGCATTCCCTGTGGTTGAGTATTTTGCTAAGAATAACTGGGCAAAACATGGTCTTAAGCGTATCATGATGAATGAGAAAGGTTTTTTCTTTTTTCAGTTTGGATCTAGTGAGGGTCTTAATGCGGTTCTGGAAGGTGGTCCGTGGATGGTTCGTAATTCACCAATTTTTCTTAAGAAATGGACTATGAAAACGAATCTTCTAAAGGAGGAACTAACTCGTATTCTGGTATGGGTTAAGTTTCATGATGTCCCGCTACAGGTATTTGAAGAGGAAAGTATTAGTTTAATTGCTTCGTTTCTTGGTAAGCTTATTATGATGGATAATTATACTGATAATATGTGCAAAGAGTATTGGGGTCGTTGTAGTTTTGCTCGTTGTCTTATTGAGATGAATGCTGATTCGGAGTTTATAGATAACGTTACTATTGGTGTCCCTGATCTTGAAGGCTCTGGTTGTACTAAGGAGTTAATTCGAGTTGAATACGAATGGAAACCGCCTAGATGTCATACTTGTAATATTTTTGGTCATTCCGTTGATTCTTGTCCGAAAAATGTTAAACCTATAACGGTTGAAAAAGTGACAACTCGTGTTGATAATGATGGGTTCCAACAAGTGCAAAGCAAGAGGAAGAAGTACAAAGGTAATTTAGGGAATCAAGTTCCGAGAGGTGTTCCATTGAGCAAGGGTTTCCAAGCAGGTAATACGGTTGTTTTTCGCCCAAAAACTCACTTGGATACTACAAGTACGAGTGCTGATAATAGTAGTAAGTTGAATACTAAATCTGGTCAGTTGCAGCAGTCTAGCAATCTTAATGGTCCGAACAAGGCTAAAGCTCAAATGAGCAGTGTTTCTACATCTAATAAATTTTCATCTTTGTCCATGCCTGGTATTGACGAAGGGGCTCAAGTAAGCGAGGAAGATAATGAGGAGGAGGAGGGAGTCGAGGTCGTCTTTGATGAATCGGTGAATCTTCTCAATACTTATATTGGGGCAAGCACTCCAACTGGCTGATCCCATGTTGATATTTTATTATTTTCCTCGTAACTTTATGTTATCGTCTTGGTTTTTGTCTAGTTTATATATTTCCAGTATTCTAGACTAGTTAATGTTTATGGCCTGTCATAAACATTTTGTTTAACAAGCTGCCTGTAGCTTGCGGTTAATGTGGTATTTCAGCCACATTCCTTGTACTTCAACGCTTTTTTTGGTTCTATTTACCGGGGTCATTGCTACCCTTTTACCAAAAAAAAACAACATGATGGGCAAACAAATTAGCAGATTCATCATATATATTTTCCACCACTTCGTCATCTTCATCACTATCCATCCCCACTGGATCAGTATCTTCATGTTCTAGTGCACCAAATGCATTAGACATGGAAATTTGGACGGGAGAAGTAGACTTTTTCTTCTTATCCACAGCATTAGCATTTAATTTCTGGTTACCTGGACTCACCTTAGCACCAGCAGGACCCGACGTCGAAGCTTTAGGTTTAAACTTAAAATCATTTCCCATTTGAAACCCTTTCCCTAAAGGAACACCTTTCGGAATCGGGTTTACATTTTTGTTATTACGTTTCCTGCTTTTAAATTGCTTAAAACCATCATCCTGTGAATCATTATTGGGTACCTGTTTGGACGACATGGCAGCAACATTCAATGGACATGAATCAATATCATGTCCAAAGACAGTACATTTAGTGCATCGTGGAGGTCTCCATTCATATTCAACTCTAATATTAGCATTAGAATAACCATCACCTTTAAGTTGAGGAACAACAATAGTGATTTCATCTTTCAGAGGCTCATCTACACGAATCTCAATAAGGCATCTCGAGAAACTACATCGTCCCCAAGATTCTTTCCACATCGTGGTCGTGAAAGAGTCCATCATGATGGGTGTTCCAATATAAGACCCAAGAATGCTAATGCCTTCATCATCAAAAACTTCCAATGGAACGTCATGGAATTTAATCCAAACTGGAACTCGGTGTAAATCCTCCTTAAGAAGACTAGTATTTAAAGTCCATTCTTTCAGTACAATGGGCGTATTCTGTATCATCCATAGACCTTCTTCAAGCACATTCTCAATCCCATTTCTAGATTCAAATTTAAAAAAGAAAAACCCTTTATCATTCATCATAACGCGTTTCAAACCAAACTTTGCCCGATTGGTCCTCACATAATATTCAACCACCGGAAACGCCAAGCGTTTGCCAATAAAATAACCATATAGGGTGTTCTCAAATCTGGAGCTCACATTCTGAACAACTCTACGTGGCATAGTAATATTCACATCATCCTTAGACTTATCAACCTGAAAAAACTTAAATGTAGAATTCTTACTTTTGTTCGGATAATTATTGCTCCCAACCGTGGTTGCAGCATATGTAGACTTCTGGCCTACCGCAACCGAGTGAATCATACCACTAGAACTAACCGAACCTTTAGGATTAGTAGGACTGTTAGGAAGCCCTTGAAAAGATCAAGGTCGGTCGGCGGTGCACCCCGCAAAGGGGATCCCGCCAATCAGCTTCCTTGCGCCTCGCGGGTTTACTCACCCGTTGACTCGCACACATGTCAGACTCGGGGCGTGGACCGGTGCGGATTGGTGCGGCGGCCAAAGCCGAGCTGTTGATATGCTTGTGGAGATATCGCCGCGTCGATCGTGGTTGGCAGCGCGCGCCGTCACGACGTGCTTCGGCACCTGCGCGCTCCTGGCACCGGCCTGCGGGCACCCCATTCGACCCGTCTTAAAACCCAAACTTTGTATCATTTTATTAAAGCTGAAATCAAATTAATCTCTATCAAATAAACCTACCCGTGACCTCCGTTATAGGTCTTGATACTGCGTCGAGATTGACATGAAATACATGGATTTATTTCGTTTATTTAATGCTAGACGCGATGGATCTGTAGTGGAATGAGGGCCGTGATATTGAATGATTATCAAGGGTGCAAGTGGGTTTTGATTTGATGTGGCTGATATGGGATAAGAGTATAGAAAGTGACAGAGATAACAAGATGGGGGCAGACATTTTTATGATTAGGTTTAGAGGGTAACTATGAGTTCTATTAGGGATCCTCTAACTTAATATATCCTCAAAAGTCATTAGTTGGGCTGGTACTTCCTTATGTCATGTTCTAGATATGGTGTATGATAGGTGTGAAAACACCCATCCTTTTACCATTTAATTATAATATTAACCAAGCCTAAACGTGTATTTATTGTCGTAAAAGTCAGAATTATGCGTGGTTTGTGTTTTTGTTGTGATTTAGGACCAAAATGTGAAAAGGGAAGAAAACACGCTCTTTCACGGGCTTTTATCGAAGAAAAATACAAAAGACGAAGTCAAAAGATCAAGAGTGCAAAAAGAACGGAAGTCCAAGGCCTATTCTGAAGATTTATCGAAGAAAAAGTCTTAAGACGGAAGTTTAACGAAGTCGAAGAAACAAATCTAATTAATGAAGAAATTCGAAGACGAGTTCAAATTATTTATTGACAAATCCCGAGACAAAGTCGAGAATGACGAGTTTATTGTCAAAGACGAAAGACGAGAAGACAAAACAAAGAAAGAAAGAAGCACAATCACCATACACTCCCCTTCCCTATAAATACCACCCTTAACCTCATTTTAGAGGTGTTAGCTAATTTGACAAATTAGTTCTCCACTTTATTTCATGCACTTTTCCTATTGTCATTTTAATACTTGTCATTTATTTTTCAAGATCATTTCTAGTAAGTCTATGTGTTGAATCTTTATCATTAATCAAGCTTTTCATAATCATCTAATTCTTCCTTTCTTGTTTTATATCTTGTTTTGTTTGATTAATCTTGAAGTTTGTTTCATCTTGATGTTTATTTGATAAAATTTCTTATTTGTCCATTGTTCTTATCATTGTCATGCAATTGATGTTCTTTCCTTATTGTGTTTTTAGCTTATTTCTTGTTTAGCTTATTTTCTTTTAAGTGTTTTCAAAAGTTTAATCTTTTTAAAGTTATTTTATAAATTTTGTTTATTTAATGTTTTGAAAGTTTTTAAATTTGAGCTTATTTAGCTTTTCTTTTTATTGTTTTAATTAAGTTTTTGGTAATTGCTTATTATTAAAGTGCTTATTTGGTTATTGCTTATTTGCTTTTGTATACCATCGTAATTTTCTTAAGGGTTTACTTGTTCCGATCGAGTAAGTGTGATCGCATAAACCTAAGGGTTTCTACTTGCGATCCATTACTGCGATCAAAGACTACGAACATACTACGATCGTCCATCAAGATCCAGGTCACGATCACTTTGTTGCGATCTGTGGCTGCGATCCGTGTTGCGATCCGTGGGTGCGATCCAGGTCACGATTGGTAACCACGATCGTTGGCTGCGATCTGGACTGCGATCCAAACCTTCGATAGCTGGCTGCAATCTAGACTTAGATCTAGAGTGCGATCGCTTGACTGCGATCCAGGGTACGATCGTGGAATACGATCTAGTCACGATCGCTGACTGCGATCCAAGTGCGACCTGACCTCAGTTTTGTTTTTATTTCCTGTTTTTATTTTAGGTTTTGAATTTAACTTTTCCCACCAATTTTACTTAGTGTTATCTTAAACTTGTTTTGTCCTAGTTTTATTTGTAAGTTTTCAAATTTTAATTTTTGTCGAGTTTTAATTTTTCGTCATTTATTTACAAAGCCTTTATTTTTAGTCCAAATCTTTTCAAGCTTATATATATATTTATTTAAGTCTTTCATTTATGTTTTAATCATTATCATTTTTATTATTTTGTCATTTACGTTAAAGCTTTTATTTCTAATTAGTTATAGACAACGACAAACTTTTATTTTATCCACCAAAGACGAATGAGTCACACTTAAAACTGTAATCAATTCGAATCGAGTCGATTAGACCAATCAAAGAACATTTTCACTTAACAATATCCAGTTATTAAAATGGCGCCGCTGCCGGCTCTTTTCGTGAAGATTAACGGTTTTTGATCGTCTTCCGAAGAATTCAATTCATACATGGGACGAAATGACTCAACGATTTTTGTCGCGCTACTTTCCACCATCCATGGTCACTAGTCTTCGGAATCAAATCAGTGGTTTCACTCAAGAACCTGATGAATCTCTTTTCGATGCTTGGGAAGGTTATAATGTTTTGATCGATCGTTGTCCTAACCACAATATGCTCCCCGTCACCTTAATTGATACTTTCTACAACGGTTTAACTTTTCGTGATCGTGATACGATTAATGCAGCCGCCGGTGGCACATTTATGAAAAGAAGACCCGAGGAGTGTAAAGAGCTTATAGAGAACATGACCACTCATCAGAAAAATTGGGATTCATCTGCATCCTCAAGAAATATTCCGAGAGTGAATGTTTCTTCTACTTCTTCCAGCCCCGAGATGACCGAAGTCACCCGCATGCTAGCCGAAATGAACAAAAATATCCAACTCATGGCTACGAATCAACTACAACAAGTTAAAGCTGTAACACTTTCTTGTGATACTTGCAGCGGTCCTCATTCATACACTGATTGTCCTTCTACTTATGAAAATCCGGAAAATGTGTATGCGGCTATCGGAAACTATTTAACGGAAGGCTATTAAGCCCGAACTCAAGGTGATCGAAACTTGCTAACTTATCGTTCCAACAACTTTCTTTCACCAACTGGTTTTTCTCCTCAAAACCACAACCCAAACAACTTCAATAGAAGCAATCCAACCCAACCTCGAGCTTCTAATCCATATCACCCACCCGCTCACCAAGCTCCACCCATCACTCCACCCACGACATATAATCAAGATGTTGAAACTTTCATGAGGACCCAGGGAGAGGTGGTTAAGAATCTTCAAAGCCAAATCATTAACTTGAAAGGTGATATCACTAAACAAGGGAATGATATTCAAACCGAGCTTAGAAATGATATGCAAACTTCTTTAAGCAATGAAACGAATGATTTGAGGAATATGATGGCTAGTTTTTTCCAAAGTAATCAACCCTCTACTTCGGGCTCTCTTCCTTCGAATACCGTCACCAACCCAAGAGCGAGTGTGAGTGCTATTACTACACGCAGTGGAGCAACTCTTGTAGGACCATCTACCCCTCCCCCGGTTTCTCCATCTACACCTCCTCCACCCCATTTATTCCTCCTACTTCCACGCCTAGTACTAGTTCTACATTACCGTCTCCACCTCTTACGAAAGACGTACCAAAGACAAAACCTTCATCATCCCCACCTTCTACATCTAAATCTACACCTACCACACCTACACCACTTAAACCCAATATCCCTTATCCTTCTCGGTTAGACAAGTGCAAAGTGCTCACTAAAGAGGATGCTCAAGTTACTTCCTTTTTGAAGATGATTACACAAATGAACTTTCACATTAGCCTCATTGAAGCACTTGTCCAAATGCTGAAATTTGTGAAAGCATTCAAGGAATTGCTTAGTAAAAAGGAGAAGATGGCCGAGTTTGTTAATACTCGATTGAATGAGAATTGTTCTACAGTCCTTCTTAAAGAACTTCCGAAAAAATTTGGAGATCACGGTCGTTTTGTGCTACCATGTACTTTTAACCAAACCGAAGAATTTACTGCCTTAGCCGATCTCGGGGCTAGTATAAATTTAATGCCATTATGTGTTTGGAAAAAGTTGTCATTACCCGATCTTACACCAACAAAGATGACTCTTGAGCTAGCAAATCGAACTCTCGCTTACCCCGTTGGTATTGCCGAAGATGTGTTTGTTAAAGTTGGTACCTTCACTTTTCCGGTCGATTTTGTTGTTGTTGACTATGAAATGGACCCTCGTATTCCGTTAATACTTGGACAGCCATTCTTGAGAACCGGAAAAGCTTTAGTCGATGTTGCCGAAGGTGAACTAATCTTAAGGGTCGGGAATGATCAACAAATTTTTAAGATGGGGAAGATCACAAACAAATCCAATAGAAGAGAATCGGCGAATATGATTGATGTGCTTCAAGACGAGCTTGATACAACTACTTATGAAAGTACAAAGCTTGATGATTTTGTCGTCTACAACAACCCTCTTTTCGAGCCTATCTATGATAATCCATTTTTTCAAGAAAATGTGGAAGATTCTGAAGATCCTCTCTCCAATTCGGATGCCCCACCAATATATGATGATCCACCAATCTATGATGCATTTGATGATGATTCTAGTTCCGATGTGGATGATTATGATAGTTTTTCTTCAGAGTATAAAGACATGCCAACTTATGATGACTTTGATGATGTTGATACTCTTTTGAGTGATTCTTCAAATGATGACCTTACTCCTACTTTTGATGAAGATCCTCCATCAACAATGCTTGATCCTACTTTGGATAATTACTCATTTGAGGAAGATTTTGCCACTTTTCTCAATACATACTTCCCCAATGAGCATGATTCTCCTCCTTTCGACTTTGATTTTGGTCTTTATCCTCCTTTAGATATTAAGAACCCGTTTCAAAGGAGAAGAAACCGGAACACACCGACATCCGCAGCACTTATGTTTTGACACCTCTCTATCCACCTTCGTCGGATGATATTGTGCGATTTATGAGCGGATCTTCTTCAAATTCTACTCAGCCTGAGTCTTATTTTCCCCTAAAGGAAAAGGTGTTCGATCCGGGTATCATGATTTTTAAGCCATCTCAGTATCCATCTGATGAAATAAAAGGAAAGATTTTTGGAAACATTGGAGATATGCTTGCACTTCATCATACTTTCTACCACCGTGCTCAACAAATGCTTAAGGGAACCTTGCCTACTCTTCTTTGGCTTGCCTTGTTCAACTTAAGCTTGTGCTACTTGATGGACGAAAACCATGTATTTGATCCCGGTGGATGTTTTTCAAGGTTCTTACCATTCTAATCAAGGTCGAGTCAGGCTCACGAATTGGTGAACAAAAACAAGCGCTTCTCGGGAGGTAACCTGAGTATCTATCCTTTTTATCCGTTTCTTATAATAAGTTTAGGGGGAGACCCTCGTATGTGTTTGTTGTTTTCTTTCTTATCATGTGCAGGGATTCGAGCTATCAAATATCCACTTTTAATGACTTTTGACGACCCGTGATTCCGTGTACCCATCTTCCTGGTTCTATACTAAACTCTTTTGATTCACTATTTCATATTCTTCAATATTAAAATAGGAATCACTTTTGTTGTCTCTTCCTTAGCGAGATTTAAACAAAGTACACAATATCCTAAGGGTAGGGGAGTTTACTCCCACATGCTTAAACATTGAGGACAATATTTATATCAAGTGTAGGGGGACTTCTATCAAAGTTAAGTGGGTTTTTCCTTGTATTTGTCCTCATTTTAACCGGAAAATTAATTTTTTGACATTTTTCAAAATTTTTGATCTATTTTAGCCTATTAGTATTTTCCTTTGTTATCGTTATTTTCTTTTGCTAGAATAAATTTTAATAAAATAGTTTTAATAAGTTTAGATGTCTTTGATATATTAGGCATGTCATGAATCTTTTGACTCAACCTGAGTTTACTTATTCAAGTTTACTCTAGCTAGTATCCTTAACGTGTTTAAATCAAGTTTTGCTAGGCTTTTATATAGGGAACTTTAAAACGCGAAAGTCTTAACTCTTACGGGTTAAGAACACGAACTTTTCGCAAGTTCCTATAAATGGTCCTAGAAAGTCATTTATCAAGGGAACTTTAAAATGCGAATTCTAAACTTGAAAAAGTCTAAGAAGTTGCAAGATCCTATAGATGACTTGAAAACCTAAAACTTTGATTTAATAGGCTAAGCATCCACGAGTCTCATTCCTTGAGATTTTAAATTGTGGAGAACGAAAGATGATAGAGTCAATTATAAGTTTGGTATTCTTTCATGAATTTATGTGAGTTAATTATGAGCTTTTTCTCCCATCGCTTGTTAATAATTTAATTTCAATAAGTAAGGTCGTACGATTTGAAAAGTTACTTAGCTTCTAGCACAAGATCGTTTAAAAGTTGCTCGGTATTAATTAGAGTTCATAGCCAAGGCATAACTTATTGAAGCGGGATGCGAAGATTGGCGAGTCCGAAAAGGTCCTAACAAGACATGAGGGCTACATTTTGTTGCTAAAGATCCAAAAGTGATGTGAAGAATCATTTATCAAAAATCAATATGAAGGATCGAGACACACGACGAAAAGCAAATACTCCCCTAAAGATCATGGAGAAGTCTATCCAAAAAGGCCCTAACAAGGTACGAGGATAAATAGATTCAAGTCCTAAAAAGAGGCGGATCGTTGTATATCAAAATCCCAAATAAAGATTAGAGAAAAATGAAGAAGTCGTGGTCCAAGTATGAAGAATATCTCAAAACTTCAAGTGAAGAAATTCCTATTATGAAGAGAAGACCGTTATTTCATGAACGTCTCTCAAGATTTGAAGTATGAAGTCAATGCCAAATATCGGTGTCTCAAATCGTGAAGCGAGTTATGCCAAGATATGAACTTTATGAGGTCCCGAGAAGCAGTTTTAAAAGATTTTGTCCTTTAGCTAACTATTGATTAAATCGTCCTACTTTATTTTTGGCCTAAATAAAATATCGAAATAAGTCAACAATGCATCCTCGTGATCATTCAAGACAACAATAAAATATAAGAGATACACCTAGGAATAAGGGAGTCTAAGTGAATAATTGGGCCACATGAGTTTGTGTTAGTTTGCTAACTTATAATAACAATGATCTCATTTTTAAGCTTGGTTTGGGGAACGTGAAACTTGAGGGTGATAAACATTCATGACATCCGAAGCCCTAATGTAAGTCTTCGATCTCTTTACTTTTTCTTCCTTCAAATATTTTGTAATTTTCTATCTCTTTAAGTTTCCTTAATATCTTGTGTTCAATAATGGCCAAGGTGGGTTAATTATGATGGAAAATGTAAATTTTGCTTTGTAATTAATGCATTGCATGAGGGTATTGCAATGGTCAAGTGTAGGGGATTTGATAGGTGTGAAAACACCCATCCTTTTACCATTTAATTATAATAATAACCAAGCCTAAACGTGTATTTATTGTCGTAAAAGTTGGAATTATGTGTGGTTTGTGTTTTTGTTGTGATTTAGGAACAAAATGTGAAAAGGTAAGAAAACACGCTCTTTCACGGGCTTTTATCGAAGAAAAAGACAAAAGACGAAGTCAAAAGATCAAGAGTGCAAAAATAACGGAAGTCCAAGGCATATTCTGAAGATTTATCGAAGAAAAAGTCTTAAGACGGAAGTTTAACGAAGTCGAAGAACCAAATCTAATTTATGAAGAAATTAGAAGACGAGTTCAAATTATTTATTGACAAATCCCGAGACAAAGTCGAGAATGACGAGTTTATTGTCAAAGATAAAAGACGAGAAGACAAAAGAAAGAAAGAAAGAAGCACAACCACCATACACTCCCCTTCCCTATAAATACCACCATTAACCTCATTTTAGAGGTGTTAGCTAATTTGACAAATTAGTTCTCCACTTTATTTCATGCACTTTTCCTATTGTCATTTTAATACTTGTCATTTATTTTTCAAGATCATTTCAAGTAAGTCTTTAATTTGTGTGTTGAATCTTTATCTTTAATCAAGCTTTTCATAATCATCTAATTCTTCCTTTCTTGTTTTTAAATATCTTGTTTTGTTTGATTAATCTTGAAGTTTTTTTCATCTTTATGTTTATTTGATAAAAGTTCTTATTTTTCCATTGTTCTTATCATTGTCATGCAATTGATGTTCTTTCCTTATTGTGTTTTTAGCTTATTTCTTGTTTAGCTTATTTTCTTTTAAGTGTTTTCAAAAGTTTAATCTTTTTAAAGTTTATTTTATAAATTTTGTTTATTTAGTGTTTTGAAAGTTTTTGGTAATTGCTTATTATTAAAGTGCTTATTTGGTTATTGCTTATTTGCTTTTGTATACCATCGTAATTCTCTTAAGGGTTTACTTGTTCCGATCGAGTAAGTGTGATCGCATAAACCTAAGGGTTTCTACTTGCGATCCATTACTGCGATCAAAGACTACGGTCATACTACGATCGTTCATCACGATCCAGGTCACGATCACTTTGTTGCGATCTGTGGCTGCGATCCTTGTTGCGATCCGTGGGTGCGATCCAGGTCACGATTGGTAACCACGATCGCTGGCTGCGATCTGGACTGCGATCCAAACCTTCGATAGCTGGCTGCGATCTAGACATAGATCTAGAGTGCGATCGCTTGACTGCGATCCAGGGTACGATCGTGGAATACGATCTAGTCACGATCGCTGACTGCGATCCAAGTGCGATCTGACCTCAGTTTTGTTTTTATTTCCTGTTTTTATTTTAAGTTTTGAATTTAACTTTTCCCGCCAATTTTACCTAGTGTTATTTTAAACTTGTTTTGTCCTAGTTTTATTTTTAAGTTTTCAAATTTTAATTTTTGTCGAGTTTTAATTTTTCGTCATTTATTTTTAAAGCCTTTATTTTTAGTCCAAATCTTTTCAAGCTTTTATATATATTTATTTAAGTCTTTCATTTAAGTTCTAATCATTATCGTTTTTATTATTTTGTCATTTATGTTAAAGCTTTTATTTCTAATTAGTTATAGACAACGACAACCTTTTATTTTATCCACCAAAGACGACTAAGTCACACTTAAAACTGTAATCAATTCGAATCGAGTCGATTAGACCAATCAAAGAACATTTTCACTTAGCAAAATCCAGTTATTAGTGTACTCAAATTGGACCAGATAAGGACTTGGGTTTGCTATCAACATTACATGAGTTACATTATTGGGTCATAGGCTGCATACTTTTTTTAAGAACAAAACAACATTCGGTTGGGACAGTTTGTTCACTTATTGACCACATCTATATTTTTTGGTTTCAAGTATTATTTTAATGATGGGCCAACTAGACTCGTTTGTATAGAAGCTTGCAGTGGAGCGGATATGATTTGAGTTTTGCCACCGGACTGGATTTACTTGGATTCAGACTAGCATTAACGAATATATATATATGGTGATTACGGACTCATTTCAATCAAAGAAAACCCTCGTTTTGAAACCCTAATCCGCGCATCTATTAGGCATTTGACTGATTTTGGGCTTAATAGTAAAGTTTGCTAGACAACGTTGACATCTTCTCATTCTTTAGTCATCGTTGGATCTATAGTAAACGATAAACACAACAAACACACACGACAAAAACAAACAAACACTAAAATGATCCTTCAAGATTCACTAAAACTGTCAAAACGGCTAGTATTCAGGAAAAGTAATGTCAAGTGATTACAAAGTGAATTTGGTATTTATTATTTGAAGGTGAAGTAGAATATCACGAAGGCGTCTACTCAATTCATCATCGAGCCTCTTTCACCCAATTCTATCGATTGATGATTCGCTTCAGCATTTATGATTGAGACTTGATTTATCTAGTTTCCAATGTCAAGGGGTGGATGGTCGACGACATGGATAACTATCACTTAAGGAGTTACGTTGTAGTGCTCAGTGTCACACTCACCGGTAGTTGTGGATACTTCAAGAGGTGTTTTACATCTTATACTTCTCTCTTCTTTTATGTATAAGGTACTAAGAGACGTTTCTCTGCATCGTTCGTCAATCAACAAAAGTGCTAAGCGTAAGTAACAAATTGGTGGGATTGTAGTTCAGTTTCAAGTTTGGAATATCAGGTTTACTTCACTATTGGTCACTACAGATAGCCGAAAGAATACGAGGTTGGTAAGTTTAGCTAGAGAGTACAAGAGTAGAGATGTGACCAGCAAACAATTCTCACGAGCAACTTGAGCTACAAAATGTCAACAAAGATTTCTACTTCAGACACGAACATATCCTGATTCTGATTGTACTAGTCAGATGATGCTTCCGAATGTTCTTAACCATCTTACTCCTGATAAGAACATCTCGCGATTCTGAGCGTACACATCAGATGATGCTTCTGAGTGTTCGTCACCATCATACTTTCGACAAGAACATCTCGCGATTTTGACCGTACACGTCAGATGATGCTTCCGAGAATTCGTCACCATCATGGGGGAAGAACGTGTACTTTGGAGACTTAGTTTCCACTCTGGAGTACTTAGTTCAACTTCCAGGGGGAAGTATTCTACAAGCGTGAGAAGATTTGTTGCTGATTTCTTACATGTTCCCCCAAACACATAATCATTAAGACCAAAAATGTCAAGGTAGTAGTTACTTGGTGTAGTTTGCTTCTTCTTCTACAAAATTCCGCTATGCACTTTAAATGTCAAAGATAGAAGATTGCTCAAGCTACAGGATCTGCTCAAGACAGGGATATTGGTTTGGGGGGAAGCTGATTTAGAAGCTTCATAAAAAAGAAGTCTATGAAGAAAGCTTTTCAAGACATGCGGTATGAATTGGGGGGGGGGGGGGGGAATTTAATCCAGTTCATACATGATACAATGGTTCCTCATCAAGCAAAGACAAAGAGGATTCAAACTGGGGTATAAGTTTTTCTAGAAGACTTGAAGACAACGACGTCATCCTCAGCATTGGAAGCAAACTTAATAATGTCATATTTTAGTTGTATTTGCATTTGTTAGGAACATTGTAAGTAATTCCGTATGTCTCCACATTGGGGGAAGATTGTTAGCCTTAAAATGTGTGCAACTAACGGAATTACATTAGTTTCATAGCCGGGACTTGCAGGGACTAATATTCTCATATGTAATAGTCCAAGTCCCGTGCTATATAAACCCCTCCATACTTCCATGGAGGGGTGAGGCTTACCATTTCTTGTCTTTCCTTTCTCTCACTAGAATAAACACACTTTTCTAGTAACTCTTGTTTCTCTGTCTACCATGGCTAAACACCACTTCTATCCTCCCCGACCTCCGGATCTTTTACCCGTGTTCATAGTGAATCCAACTTAACAAGTCGAATATTACTTGGTGAACCGGCCCATAGACGTTCACCATTGTTCAGGTCAAATTTCATGTTTTCAGACGATAGTCGTTTTGTGAACCGACCCAAAAGCGTTCACCTTTGTTCATATCATGATGTTTCATTTACGTTTGATTAGTATGGATTGGACAACAGCCATCCACATTTAGTCCCAGATTGTGAATTTCTATACATGACAGTTCTCATAAAAGTTTGACAAGTATGACCCATACTTAGTCACATGTTTTTCTCGTTAGAATTTTGTAGATTTAACCATAGCCATCCACACCAGTCGATGTTAAACCTTAGTTGGTTATATTTTGTTCCTATAACAAATCAAGTTTCATACTCTCAAGTGGATGTCGTGTACATGTTGATTAAGTTTCATGTCTTCTTACGAGGATTATGTTTTCAGCAAAGTAATGATGTTTTCATGCTAAGATACAAAAGGGTTACAGTAAAATCCAATTTTCATGATAAATCAGGTTTGGTCTTCATTAATCATGTCTTTATACTAAACATTGATGAAACTCCGTTTAATCATACTCTTGAGCCCCTATACATCATTAAGTCTACGCAGAAATTGTCAGCCTATCATGTTACGCGTTTCAGTTCAGTTTGCTAACCATTTAAATCAATTTATTTTTCCTTTAATCATGTCAGATGATTGACACCAGTATCGATCATATCAGCAAAACTTTCATCGGTACTATATGTACAATATTCTATGTGTTCTTTATGTACAGTATTCCAGGTGTACTCCATGTACCTTACTCCATGTGCATTGTTAATCGATCCTCAATCATCTCAGGCGTTTTCCACTTGTCGATATTTACCCGATGCTGATGCTGTTTGTGGGTTGAATATTTTACCAGATACTAATGCTGATAACTCTTCGAAGACCTCACGAATGTTGATGCTGCTGATACTTTGGAGATTTCTCAAGATGCTGATGTTGTTTATACTATGAAGACTCTTCAGAACAAGGACGAAGTTATAAATTCAAAATTTCAGACAAGAACATACTTCAACCATCAGATGCTACTATCACATTTCATGTCTTTACTTCCTCAATTAAAATGTCACACGTCACACAACTATTCTTTCAGAGAGAAGAGTTAGAACCGGTACCCAGCCAGCCACTCAGCAGAATAGATTACATGAATCACGGTTATTATAATGGCCGTCATGAAACTAACAGGTAAGATAGTAGTGACAACCACCATGCTAATAATTAATCAGTCAGTAAACGTCAGAACTCCGGAACGGACGTGACCAGAAACACAGAGGTCAGCAGTCTAACCGATCCGCTAACTCTATGAGTTACCAAAATTTTCAACCTTATTCGTATCCACGTACCGTAACACATGTCAAGACATCAGTCAAGACACAGGTCACAAGTATCATTTTGATCAGTCAAGACACAGGTCTCAAGTATCATTTCGAAAGACACATGTCAGGATACCAGTCATGATACATGTCATTCGAATATCTTCTCAAAGTACGTGTTGGTCCCTAGTAATTCGATATTACTTATTTTCTTAAGTAATAACTATTACTTGACTCGAGTGTGTTGTTTTAACATTAGATAAGAACTATGAAAGATTAAAACAACAATACCAATATACTTTTCAACGTATAGAGTTTTATTAGGATCAAATAAAGAATCTATAACCCACTTTGTTTGCGGAATAACAAAGTGGTTGAATGACAATGGGGTTTGATCTCCTCTACTTAAACGTTTAACCAAAGTTAAACTCTAAGATCCAATCTAAACGTTCATATGCATCTTTGGCTATATGGTTTAGTTGGTATCGAGAGAGAAGATTTTTCCAGAGTTTAAGCTCTTGTATTGGTTACCTTTCTCTCACAATGTACACTCCTTTATATAGGCAGTGTAAATTAGGGCTTGCATTTTGCAGTACCAATGCATGAGTTTATCCAGTGGGTGGTTGATGCCCATGCTGGATAAACAGTACAAAGTACTTAATAAACTATTCTAGAAAAGATAAAGGTTGTACTTATATCTAAGTATACAAGCAACCTTCTTTGACTTAAAGTTATCTTTTCCCGCCTAATTGCAAACCATCAGAATACTGAAGAGTCTTTAGTATCCTAGAGGAGATCGACATCATTCAGTTTGGTATTGTCAAGCCAAACTAAACTGAAAGCCCTTCTTCAGTCCTTGTTCTTCAGCAAGTAGACCACCTAGTATTTGAAGCAAAGACTCCTTTGTCTTCTAAGTTCACTGGAAGGGGAGTGTTAAACTTTCTTCAACTATAAGTTCTTCAGTAGGAACTTTGTTCCTCTGGTCATCCTTCAGCAGACTGGCCTTACTGCTGAGCATGAAACACTTAGAGGGATTTTATATTCAAATCCTAGAGTTGCTTCAGGGTCAGTAAATACGGACCCAACAATCTCCTCCTATTTGGATATACAACTAGCCTAAGTCTAATGTCAGTAGTAAGTGAGCATAACAACTTCTTCTTACTTGCACTGATCAATTAATAACTTATAAACATCAGATAATCATTTATTCAATAACATTACAAATTACAACAAAATATTACAAATGATTATTCAGTTTTCCTTTGGCCTAAGTTCTTCAATGACAGGGGTGTGTACTGATGGATCAGAGTTTCTGATGTCCAGTATCGATAGTAAGCACATGTTGGAGGTTTTTGCAGCTTTAGTGAGTCCTGGACCACCATGGTGAGCAAAGAAAATTTTCTGAATGTTTTCAAGAGATTCATTATTTAGATCATCCAGATCACTAATGCCCACAAAATCCTGTCGTTCACGATGGTTGAACATTATCATTCCCAATTTTGGTTCTTCTAACACATGTCCAGGGAGATGATTTCCAAACTGAACAAGATCTTTGTATTTCTTGGTGGTGACAAAGATGTCTGAAAGTAGGATTTTACCTAGTATGAATATTAAGTTCGTAGAGTGTGTCTAATCGAATTGATTACTGGTTTACGTGCGACTTAGTCGTCTTTTGGTGGAAACAATAATAGATTTGTCGTTGTAGTAAAATTAAATTGCAAGACTTAAAAGTAAATGAGAGGTAATTAAAACTAAAACTATTTTAAAAGTAAATGGTGCAATATTAAAACTTTTTAAAAGTAAATAAATTTAATGACAAAAATTAAAGCTCGACGAAAAGTAAATTTGACAAGTTAATTAAAATGAAAGTAAAATTGACAATTTAATAAAAATAAAAGCTTTAAAAATTAAACTAAAAGTTACTAGAAAAACACTTGATAAAAATAGAGATTTCGGGAAGCGTGAAAAAATTGAAAACATAAAACAATGCAAACTTAAAATAAAATAAAACTAAGACAAAATATTAAAATAAAACCAACTCCATCGGAATCCTCCTATCGGAATCCTCAGACCGGAATAACGATCAGAATGTTGCTTACCATCGGAATGTTGTCACGACAAAGCCGTCAGAATAAAAGCTTCAACATCTTGATTAACGGGTGGTTCTTGTTGAGCGGGTGGGTGATAAGGATTAGAAGCTCGAGGTGGGTTTGGGTTGCTTCTATTGTAGTTGTTGGGGTTGTGATTTTGAGGAGAAAACCCGGGTGAAATAAAGTTGTTAGAACGGTAACTTAACAAGTTACGATCACCTTGAGGTCGGGCTTGGTAGTTTTCCGTTGAGTAGTTACCATAAGCCGCATACACGTTTTCCGGATTGTCATGAGTAGAAGGACAATCAGTGTATGAATGAGGACCGCCGCAAGTCTCACAAGAAGTTGCAACAGCTTTAACTTGTTATTGTTGATTTGTAGCCAAGAGTTGCATATTCTTGCTCATTTCGACCATTGCGCGGGTCAATTCAGTGATATCAGGGTTTGAAGAAGTAGAAGAAACATTGACTCTCGGGTTTGATCTTGAAGATGCGGATGAATCCTAATTTTTGTGATGAGTAGTCATGTTCTCTATAAGCTCTCTACACTCCTCAGGTCGTCTTTTCATAAATGTGCCACCGGCGGCTGCATTAATCGTATCACGATCACGAAAAGTTAAACCATTGTAGAAAGTATCAATTAAGGTAACGGGGAGCATGTTGTGGTTTGGACATCGATCGATCAAAACATTATATCGTTCCCAAGAATCAAAAAGTGATTCATCAGGTTCTTGGGTAAATCCACTAATTTGATTTCGAAGGCTCGTGACCATAGATGGTGGAAAGTAGCGCGACAAAATCGTTGAGTCATCTCATCCCAAGTATGAATTGAATTCTTCGGAAGACGATCAAACCATTTTCCTGCGTGGTGGGATAAGGTGTGTGGAAATAGGTGAAGGCGAAAAAAATCCATACTAACACCGGGCAACTTCATGCTTTGAGTAACGGTAATGAATTTGTCGAGGTGTTTGTTGGCATCATCATCCTGCAATTCGTGAAATGGACAAGTGTTTTGAACTTGTTGGATCATGTGATGCTTCAACGAAAACTCCAGAGCCGTGATTTGCATTGGCGCAATCGGTCCTCCTCGTCCATTCATCGTGGGTTGACAAAGCTCCTCCATCGTTCTAAGATCAGGTGGGGGAACATTGTTGTTATTATTATTGTTGAGGTGCGGTGGGTTATTGTTGTTATTCACACCAGCCATATCTAAATCTTCACGAGTCTCGGGCTCTAGATAAGTTGAAGATCTAGTACGCATACACCTGCAAAAGCAAAAGAAAAAGATACCAAAGAAATAGAGAATATATATGTACGTGTAAAAATAAAAATAAAAATCTTTTTGGATTTTTGAATTTTTTTAATTTTTATGGATTTTTAACAATTTTTAATTTTTATGGATTTTTGAAAATTTTTGAGCAAGAAAAATAACGTTCACGAGTGAACGGATCCCAAAATTCAACGCGTCTCTCACAGAAAACCGTTAATCTTTACGAAAAGAGCCGGCAGCGGCGCCATTTGAAAGTAGGATTTTACCTAGTATGAAAATTAAGTTCGTTGAGTGTGTCTAATCGAATTGATTACTGGTTTATGTGCGACTTAGTCGTCTTTTGGTGGAAACAATAATAGATTTGTCGTTGTAGTAAAATTAAATTGCAAGACTTAAAAGTAAATGACAGGTAATTAAAACTAAAACTATTTTAAAAGTAAATAGTGCAATATTAAAACTTTTTAAAAGTAAATAAATTTAATGACAAAAATTAAAGCTCAACGAAAAGTAAATTTGACAAGTTAATTAAAATGAAAGTAAAATTGACAATTTAATAAAAATAAAAGCTTTAAAAATTAAACTAAAAATTACTAGAAAAACACTTGGTAAAAACAGAGATTTCAGGAAGCGTGAAAAATTTGAAAACTTAAAACAATGCAAACTTAAAATAAAACAAAACTAAGACAAAATATTAAAATAAAACCAACTCCATCGGAATCCTCCTATCGGAATCCTCAGATCGGAATAACGATCAGAATGTTGCTTACCATCGGAATGTTGTCACGACAAAGTCGTCGGAATAACAACTCACCTATCGGAATGTGATCTGAATCTCCTGTCGGAATGAGCCTATGGAATGTATGAGGACAGTTCTATCGGAATGAATAAAAAACAAAGCTATCGGAATACTATCTGAATGTGCAAGCTGTCGGAATGTCACTTCTATCGGAATGTGGCTATGGACATTTTGGCAGCACTTCGTCTCAATAAATCCTTAAGACCCGTCGCAATATACGATCGCAATGAGCGATCGCAATCACGATACTCTATCTGAATGTTGATCGCAAAGAGCCGTCGGAATCTCAAAACCCTTTTCCAATTGTCACGATCGTAATAAGTGAAGCCGTCAGAATGTAGAATCCCTTCCCGATAGAGTGAAATTCGCAATAAGCAAAACTAAATAAGCTAACTCTAATAAGCACAAATCAAACTTTACCAACACAATAGTAAGACGAAACAACAAGCAAAATTTAAAGACTTTCAAGACACAAAATACGAAAACTTTATAAAATAGACTTTAAAAAGATAAAACTTTTACAAAACTTTAAAACAAATAAGCTAAATACAAAATAAGCCAATAAGATTGTCAAACTTATAGCTTAATTCGTATAAAAGCCTAGATAGAAATAAAAATATAAACTTTTTAATCTAATAAGCAATAAGATTAAGAAAAATTAATGCTTAATCCGAACCAAAATCAAATCGAAGACAAGAAAAGTAGGATGAGAATGATAAAGAAAAGTTTGATTAAAAATAAGATACAACAATAAAATTAAAGAACTTACTTGGAATTAAAGGCAAGAAATTTAAGGTGCAAAACAAGGTAATTAAATTGACAATTAAGTAAATGACATGAAAATAAATGTGCAAGTATTGAAAATGGTGGAAGACTAGTTTGTCAAAATAGCCAACCACCCTAATGTGTCGTTAGGAGGGTATTTATAGTGATTAGGGAGGTTAAGCATGTGTTGCTTCCTTCTTTCTTTCTTTCTCGTCTTTTCGTCTTCTAAATTCTTCGACTTTTACGACTTTGTCTCAGGATTAATTAAACTCGTCTTGTAATTTCTTCATTAATTAGACTTGAGTTCTTCGACTTTATTAAACTTCCGTCTTTAGACTTTTCTTCGATAAATCTTCAGAATAGACCTTGGACTTCCGTTCTTTTTGCCCTCTCGATCTTTTGACTTCGTCTTTTGTCTTTTTCTTCGATAAAAGCCCGTGAAAGCCCATGTTTTCTTCCCTTTTCACATTTTGATCCTAAATCACAACAAAAACACAAACAACGCATAATTCCGACATTTACGACACAAAATACACGTTTTGGCTTGGTTATTATTATAATTAAGTGGTAAAAGGGTAAGTGTTTTCACATTTATTAAATCCCCTAGACTTGACCATTGCAATGTCCTCATGTAACGCATTAATTACAAAGCAAGTTTTACATTCTCCATCATAATCAATCCATCTTGGCCTTTATTAAAGAGATAGAAAATTACAAAATATTTAAAGGAAGAAAACAAGTAAAGAAATCAAAGACTTACCTTAGGGTTTTGGAATGTCATGAATGATTATCATCCTCAAGTTTCACGTTCCCCATACCAAGCTTAAAAACGAGATCATTATTATTATAAGTTAGCAAACTAACACAAACTCACGTGGGCTAATTATTCACTTAGACTCCCTTATTCCTAGGTGTATCTCTTATATTTTATTGTTGTCTTGAATGATCACGAGGATGCATTGTTGACTTATTTCGATAATTTATTTAGGCCAAAAATAAAGTGGGACGATTTAATCAATAGTTAGCTAAAGGACAAAATCTTTTAAAACTGCTTCTCGAGACCTCATAAAGTTCATATCTTGGCATAACTCGCTTCACGATTTGAGACATTTCTCGGACCGATATTTGGCAGTGACTTCATACTTCGAATGTTGAGAGACGTTCATGAAATAATGGTCTTCTCTTCATAATAGGAATTTCTTCACTTGAAGTTTTGAGAGATTCTTCATACTTGGACCACGACTTCTTCATTTTTATCTAATCTTTATTTGGGATTTTGATATACAACGATCCGCCTCCTTTTAGGACTTGGATCTATTTATCCTCATACCTTGTTAGGGCCTTTTTGGATAGACTTCTCCATGATCTTTACGGGAGTATTTGCTTTTCGTCGTGTGTCTCGATCCTTCATATTGATTTTTGATAAATGATTCTTCACATCACTTGGGATCTTTAGCAACAAAATGTAGCCCTCATGCCTTGTTAGGGCCTTTTCGGACTCGCCAATCTTCGCATCCTGCTTCAATAAGTTATGCCTTGGCTATGAACTCTAATCAATACCGAGCAACTTTTAAACGATCTTGTGCTAGAAGCTAAGTAACTTTTCAAATCGTACAACCTTACTTATTTCAAATATATTTATTAACAAGCGATGGGAGAAAAAGCTCATAATCAACTCACATAAATTTATGAAAGAATACCAAACTTATAATTGACTCTATCATCTCTAGTTCTCCATAATTTAAAATCTCCAGGAATGAGACTCGTGGATGCTTAGCCTATTAAATCAAAGTTTTGGGTTTTCAAGTCATCTATAGGATCTTGCAACTTCTTTAACTTTTTCAAGTTTAGAATTCGCATTTTAAAGTTCCCTTGATAAACGACTTTCTAGGATCAATTATAGGAACTTGCCAAAAGTTCTTGTTCTTAACCCGTAAGAGTTAAGACTTTCGCGTTTTAAAGTTCCCTATATAAAATCCTAGCAAAACTTGACTTAAACACGTTAAGGATACTAGCTAGAGTAAACTTAGATAAGTAAACTCGGGTTGAGTCAAAAGATTAAACAACGTTTAAAAATTAAAACCACTTTATTAAAATTTATTCTAATAAAGAAAGAAAATAAGTATAAAAAGGTAATTACAACTAGGCCAAAATAGATCAAAAATTTTGAAAAATGTTGAAAAATCAATTTTCCGGTTAAAATGAGGACAAATACAAGGAAAAGCCCACTTAACTTCGATAGGAGTCCCCCTACACTTGATATAAACATTGTCATCAATGTTTAAGCATGTGGAAGTAACCTCCCCTACACTTAGGACATTGTGCACGTTGTTTAAAACTTGCTAAGGAAGAGACAACTAAAGTGATTACTATTTTAATATTGAATAATATAAAATAGAGAATCAAAAGAGTTTAGGATAGAACCGGGAAGATGGGTACACGGAATCACGGGTCGTCAAAAGTCATCAAGAATGGGTCTTTGAAAGCTCGAATCCCTGCACATGATAAGAAAGAAAACAACAAACACATACTAGGGTCTCCCCTACACTTATTATAAAAACAAAAGAAAAAGGATAGATACTGCGGGTTGCCTCACGAGAAGCGCTTGTTTTTGTTAACCGAGTCCTGAGCCTGACTCGACCTTGATTAGCATAGGAAGAAGCTTGAAACACATCCACCGAGATCAAATACATGGTTTTTATCCATCAAGTAGCACAAGCTTAAGGCAAACAAGGCAAGCCAAAGAAGAGTAGGCAAGGTTCCCTTAAGCAAAGATGGAGCATGGTGGTAGCAAGTGTGATGAGATGATAGCATTTCTCCATAAGTTCCAAAAATCTTTCGTTTTATTTCATCAGATGGATACTGAGATGGCTTGAAAATTTCAATACCGGGATCGAACACCTTTTACTTTAGGGGAAAATAACACTCGGGCTCAAAAGACCTTGAAGAGGATCCGCTCATAAATCGCACAATCTCATCCTAAGAAGGTGGATAGAGAGGTGTCAAGACATAGGTGCTACGGATATCGGTGTCGGCCAGCTTCTTCTCTTTTGAAACGGGTTTCTTCATATCCAAAGGAGGATAAAGACCATAATCATCAAAGTCCAAAGGAGGAGCATCACTCTCATTTGGGAAGTAAGTGTTGAGAAAAGTAGCAAAGTCTTCCTCAAATGAGTAGTCATCCAAAGTAGGATCAAGCATTGTTGGTGGAGGATCTTCATCAAAAGTAGGTGCAAGGTCATCATGTGAAGAATCACTCGAAAGAGTATCAGCCTCATCAAAATCATCATAAGTGGGCATGTCTGGATACTCGGAAACAAAATCTTCATAATCATCCACATCGGAACTAGAATCATCAGTATAGTCATCATAAATTGGTGGAGACTCATGAATTGGTGGAGGATCTAAATTGGAGAGAGAATCATCCACATCATCTTGGAAGAGTAAGCAAGAATCAAATAGAGGATTGTTGTAGACGACAAAATCATCAAGCACATTAATCATATTCGCTGATTCTCTTCCATTTGGTTTGGTTGTGATCTTCCCCATTTTAAATACTTGTGCTTCATTCCCGACTCTTAAGATTAACTCACCTTCGGCAACATCAACTAGAGCTTTGCCGGTTCTCAAGAATGGCCGACCAAGTATTAATGGAATACGAGGGTCCATTTCATAATCAAAAACAACAAAGTCGACCGAAAAAGTGAAGGTGCCAACTTTAATGAACACATCTTCGGCAGTACCAACGGGGTAAGCGAGAGTGCGATTTGCAAGCTCAAGAGTCATCTTCGTTGGTGTAAGATCGGGTAATGATAAATTTTTCCAAACACTTAAAGGCATCAGATTTATACTTGCCCCGAGATTGGCTAAGACAGTAAATTCTTCAGTTTGGTTAAAAGTACATGGTAGCACAAAACGACCGGGATCTCCAAGTTTCTCCAGAAGTTCTTTAAGAAGGACAGCAGAACAGTTTTCATTCAATCGAGTATTAACAAACTCGGCCATCTTCTCCTTCTTATTAAGCAATTCCTTAAACATCTTAACAAGTTTAGGCATTTGTGCAAGAGCTTCAACAAGGCTAAAGGTGATGGTCAGTCCAGAAATCTTCTTCAAATAGTTTGACACTTGAATGTCATCCTTGGTTTGTAGTTTGGCCTGGTCTAAGCGAGAAGGATAAGGGATATTGGGTTTATAGGTGGAAGGTGGGGTTGGTGAAACGAGTGGATTGGGGTTTTGTGAAGTCTATCCTTATTGGTTTTGGGTTTCATCATACTAAGGTTGAGTGGATCATGACGTGTGTTACCACCACTTTGTATTCTATTTGTATCAATGGGGAGCTGTTTGGATGGTTTAAGGGCAAGAGAGGGTTGAGGCAAGGGGATCCGTTATCTCCTTACTTATTTACTCTTGTGATGGAAGTTTTAACGCTTATTTTGCAGAAACGAGTGCGGCTTATGGGTGACTTTCAGTATCATTACCGTTGTGAAAAGAATAGGATTGTAAATCTCTGTTTTACAGATGATCTTTTCTTATTTGCTCGTGGTCACATTGAGTCTATTCGCCTTATTATGGATGCTTTGTTCAAGAATGTTTCGGGTCTTGTGCCTAGTATTCCGAAGAGCACTGCTTTCTTTTGTAATGTCCCGATTCAGGTGAAGAATGACATTCTTACTATGTTGCCGTTTGCTGAAGGTATGTTGCCTGTTCGTTATCTTGGAGTCCCGTTCATTTCATCCAGGTTGCTTTATCGGGACTGTAAGGTGCTTGTAAAGAAGGTTGAGGGTCGTGTTAACGACTGGAGGAATAAATATCTTTCGTTGGCAGGCAGAATATAACTTATTTGATCTGTTTTATCATCCATGCATATCTATTGGGCTTCTATTTTTATTTTTCCTACCCGGGTTATCCTTGATTTGGAGCAGCTCCTTCGTGGGTTTCTTTGGTGTCAAGGTGAGATGAAAAAGGACAAGGCTAGAGTTGCTTGGGTTGATGTGTGTCTGCCTCAGCGAGAAGGGGGTCTGGGTATTCGTAGACTTGATGATTTTAATACTGCCCTTATGGTGACACATATTTGGAGGCTTTTGACTCATAAGGAATCGTTATGGGTGAAATGGGTTCACTCGTAGAAAACTGCTTCAAATTCGTACTCGGATTAGGTCGTTTGTTTGGCACAAGATATTCAATGGAAAGTCTACTTCTATGTGGTTTGATAGGTGGGCTACTATATGTCCTCTTCGTGATGTGGTTACTGTGCGCAACATTTTCCGATCGGGTTTTTCTCTTACTGATTCTGTTAGTGACCTTATTTTGGATGGTGCGTGGAAATGGCCAGCTGATTGGGTTGATCGGTTTCCACATGTGGTTTCTATTCCGGTTCCGGATCTTTATGCTGGTCGTGAGGATTTTATGATGTGGCGTGATAGACAAGGAGTGTTACAACATTTCTCAGTGGTTGGTGTATGGGATACTATCCGTGCTAATGCGGATGAAGTGTTGTGGTATAATGTTGTTTGGTTTGCGCATTGTATTCCACGACATGCTGTACACTTCTGGCTTGTTATTAATTATAAGCTGAAGACGCAAGATAGGCTGAGGCAATGGGATGTCGGTCCTAATGTTGATTTAAACCTGCTACAATGCCCCCTATGTAATACGGTTCGAGATTCTCACTCGCACTTGTTTTTTGAATGTCAGTTCTCTTTGCAGGTTTAGAGTAAAGTTCGTTCTATGGATGGAATGGAGGATATTCCAGATGATCTTGATGATATTATATCGTTCTTAATTCCTATATCTAAGGGTCGAAGTGTTTATAGCATTATTGCCCGTATTATGGTGGCTGGTAGTTCCTACTACATTTGGATGGAACGCAATGCGAGATTATTTAAGAAGAATTCTTTGAGGGTTGATCAGCTTGTTCAAATCATATGTGATACTATTCGATGGAAGCTTGTCACGTTCAAGTTTAAGAAGATGTCGAACCGATCGCGTTTGCTGTTGGATCGGTGGAACCTGCCTAGAGTGTGCTTTAATAAGCATGGTACTGCCACGTGAGGGTAGTACTCTTTTTTCCTTTCTGAGGTTTTTCCCACAGGGTTTTTCTCGGAAAGGTTTTTTAAGGAGGCGACCTCATTTGGATGTTTTGTTTCCTCTGTGTTGTTGCTGGAGTAGCGGGATATTTGCTCTATTTCAAGATTTTCTTCGGCTGGTCATGATTATTACTATCTGGTGGTTCACGCAATGAGTTTGGTTTGTGTTGGTTTAAATTTTTAGGTGTTATGTGTTTATGGCATGTCATAAGCACTTGTTTATCAAGCTTGTTGGCTTGAGGTTAATGTGACGTTTTAGCCACATTCCATTTGTTCTTAACTTCTTTTTTGGTTAATATATTTACCGGGGTAACACCCTTTACCAAAAAAAAGGTGGAGTTGGTGAAGGGTTCTTCTTGGGTGCTTCTTCATGCATAGGTGGAGACGGGAATGGAGAACTAATACTAGGCATGGGAGTAAGAGGGATAAATGGTGGTGGAGGAGGTGTAGATAGAGTAACTGGGGGAGGGATAGATGGTCCTACTAAGGGTGCTCCACTGCGTGTAATAATAGCACTCACATTCGCTCTTGGGTTGGTGACGGTAGTAGAAGGTAGAGAGCCCGAAGTAGAGGGTTGAGTAGTTGGTAATAAACTAGCCAACATATTCTTCAATCATTTGTTTGAGTGCTAAAAGAGGTTTGTATATCATGTCGAAGCTCGGATCTAATATCATTCCCTTGCTTAGTGATATCTCCTTTCAAGTTGATAATTTGGCTTTGTAGATTCTTGATTTACTCTCCTTGGGTCCTCATGAAAGCTTCAACATCTTGATTAACGGGTGGTGCTTGTTGAGCGGGTGGGTGATAAGGATTAGAAGCTCGAGGTGGGTTTGGGTTGCTTCTATTGTAGTTGTTGGGGTTGTGGTTTTGAGGAGAAAAACCGGGTGAATGAAAGTTGTTAGAACGGTAACTTAGCAAGTTACGATCACCTTGAGGTCGGGCTTGGTAGTTTTCCGTTGAGTAGTTACCATAAGCCGCATACTCGTTTTCCGGATTGTCATGAGTAGAAGGACAATCAGTGTATGAATGAGGACCGCCGTAAGTCTCACAACAAGTTGCAACAGCTTTAACTTGTTGTTGTTGAGTTGTAGCCAAGAGTTGCATATTCTTGCTCATTTTGACCATTGCGCGGGTCAATTCGGTGATATCAGGGTTAGAAGAAGTAGAAGAAACATTGACTCTCGGGTTTGATCTTGAAGATGCGGATGAATCCCAATTTTTGTGATGAGTAGTCATGTTCTCTATAAGCTCTCTACACTCCACATGTCGTCTTTTCATAAATGTGCCACCGGTGGCTGCATTAATCGTATCACAATCACGAAAAGTTAAACCATTGTAGAAAGTATCAATTAAGGTAACGGGGAGCATGTTGTGGTTTGGACATCGATCGATCAAAACATTATATCGTTCCCAAGCATCAAAAAGTGATTCATCAGGTTCTTGGGTAAATCCACTAATTTGATTTCGAAGGCTCGTGACCATGGATGGTGGAAAGTAGCGCGACAAAAATCGTTGAGTCATCTCATCCCAAGTATGAATTGAATTCTTCAGAAGACGATCAAACCATTTTTTGGCGTGGTGGGATAAGTTGTGTGGAAATAGGTGAAGGCGAATAGAATCCATAGTAACACCGGGCAACTTCATGCTTTGAGTAACGGTAATGAATTTGTCGAGGTGTTTGTTGGCATCATCATCCAGCAATCCGCGAAATGGACAAGTGTTTTGAACTTGTTGGATCATGTGATGCTTCAACGAAAACTCCAGAGCCGTGATTTGCATTGGCGCAATCGGTCCTCCTCGTCCATTCATCGTGGGTTGACAAAGCTCCTCCATCGTTCTAAGATAAGGTGGGGGAACATTGTTGTTATTATCATTGTTGAGGTGCGGTGGGTTATTGTTGTTGTTCACACCAGCCATATCTAAATCTTCACGAGTCTCGGGCTCTGGATAAGTTGAAGATCTAGTACGCATACACCTGCAAAAGCAAAAGAAAAAGATACCAAAGAAATAGAGAATATATATGTACGTGTAAAAATAAAAATAAAAATCTTTTTGGGTTTTTGAAAATTTTTAATTTTTATGGATTTTTAACAATTTTTAATTTTTATGGATTTTTAACAATTTTTAATTTTTATGGATTTTTTAAAATTTTTGAGCAAGAAAAATAACGTTCACGAGTGAACGGATCCCAAAATTCAACGCGTCTCTCACAGAAAACCGTTAATCTTTACGAAAAGAGCCGGCAGCGGCGCCATTTGAAAGTAGGATTTTACCTAGTATGAAAATTAAGTTCGTTGAGTGTGTCTAATCGAATTGATTACTGGTTTATGTGCGACTCAGTCGTCTTTTGGTGGAAACAATAATAGATTTGTCGTTGTAGTAAAATTAAATTGCAAGACTTAAAAGTAACTGACAGGTATTTTTGGTAAAGGGTTTCCCCGGTAAATATATTAACCAAAAAAGCGTTTAAGTACAAAGGAATGTGGCTAAGATACCACATTAACCGCATGCTACAGGCAGCATGTTAACACGTGATTATGTCATGGCATAAACACAGACTAATCTAGAACTACAATGCAAGTAAACTAGAAAGAAACCAAGATGCAAACATGAAGTCACACATTGTCTTCAGCTTCCACCAACAGCACAAAAGGAGCAAATGATATCCAAATGAGCCTGCCTCCTTAAAAAACCTTGCCAAAGAAAACCCAGTGGGAAAAACCTTGGACAAGGAAAAAAGAGTACAACCCTCACCCGGCACTCCCATCATGAAGAACTCTAGAGCTCGGCACCCTCCATTTGTCAAGCAGCAAACTCGACCTGGCAGACAACTTCTTAAAACGAAATGAAATCAACTTCAACCGAATAGTATCACAAATAAGCTGAACAATCTGATCAACGACCAACAGCTTTTTCTTGAAAAGTCTTGAATTACGTTCCATCCATATAAAGTACGCAGTAGCAGCCAACACAAGACGGGCAAGGATGCTAGGACAAGACTTTCCCTTAGAAATTGGAATAACATAGGCTAAAATATCATCAATCCGAGGGGGGATGCTATCCATATCACATAGGCCCCGAACCTTAGACCAAACCTGCATAGAATAAGAACATTCAAAGAAAAGATGGTCATGAGAATCCGACACCAATTTACACAACGGACATCGTAGAAGGCTTAGATCCACCAAAGGGCCAACATCCCATTGCCTAAGCCGATCTTGTGTCTTCAATTTTCTTCTAACCACTAACCATAAGTGGATATAATGACGAGGAATACAATGAGGAAACCAAACAGCATGATACCAATCAACCATCAAAGCCCTATCTCGAATGGAGTCCCAAACTAAAGAAACTGAAAAAGGATGTAGAACCCCATTTATATCCCGCCACATCAAATCATCATCCTGAGCATCATTAATAACAGGGACCGGGATAGAGACAATGTTCGGAAATCTAACATACCAATCCTGTGGCCACTGCCAAATACCATCAGTAATAAGATCCCTTACCTTATTAGATAGAGAGAGCCCCGATCTTGTAATACTTCGAAACGAAAGAACGTCCCGTAACGGACATAAATCTGCCCATTTGTCAAACCACATAGAAGCCAATCTACCATTATTAATCTTGTACCAAATAAACTGACGAATGCGTGGTCTAATCTGTAGAAGTTTTCTCCAGCCCCAACTCATATCACCTATACATGGAACGTCCCAGAAACTTCGATCCTTTAACTTGTAAGAATAAATCCATTTAACCCATAAAGACTCTTTACGAGTGAGAATACACCAGATATGAGAAACCATTAAAGCAGTATTAAAATCAGAAAGCTTACGAATACCAAGTCCACCTTCATAAAATGGAGTACAAACAGAGTCCCAAGCAACTTTAGCCTTACCTTTCTTCATTTCACCTTGACACCATAAGAAGCCTCTCATAAGCTGTTCCAAATAATGAATAATCCGAACAGGTAAGATAAGGATAGAAGCCCAGTAGATATGCATTGATGAAAGAACTGAACGAACTAACTGGAGTCTTCCTGCTAAAGAAAGAAATTTATTGCGGCAATCATTAACTCTACTCTCAAGTTTTTCAACAAGGACTTTACAATCTCTATATAGAAGCCTGGACGAAACGAGAGGGACACCAAGATATCTGACAGGTAACTCGCCTTCAGCAAATGGCATGATATGTAAAATACTACTTTTAACAGCAGTAGCTACGTTATAGAAGAAAACTGTGCTCTTTGGGATACTTGGAACCAAACCTGAAGCTATCTTAAATTCCTCCAACGCATCCATAATAACCTGCACAGAGTCCAAGTGACCCCTAGCAAACAAGAAAAGATCATCTGCAAAACAGAGGTTGATAATACGTTGTTGCTCACAATGGTGATGAAAATAAAAAACCTCTGCATTCAGAACCCTCCGCTGCAGCATAAGTGAAAGGATCTCCATGACCAACGTGAAAAGATATGGAGATAACGGATCACCTTGCCTGAGACCTCTTTTACCTTGAAACCAGCCATATAAATTACCATTTATGCAAATGGAATATGAAGTAGTAGAAACACACGTCATAATCTAATCAACCATTAGATGGTGGAATCCAAAACCAATCAGAATGTTACGCAGAAACTGCCAGTCCACCGTATCATAAGCTTTCTGAATATCAACCTTAAAAGCACATCTTGGAGGACCAAAATTTATGTGGTAATTCCTCATCAGCTACTACGTCAATAAGATGTTATCCGAGATCCTACGCCCCGGAACAAAAGCAGATTGATTAATATTAACCAAATCGCCCAAATCCCCTTTAATACGGTTAGCAAGTATTTTACTAATGCATTTGAAAATAACATTACAACAAGAGATAGGGCGATAATCAGTAATCTTATTTGGAACAGACACCTTGGGGATAAGAGCAATAATAGTATGATTAACCTCTTTAAGAAGTTTTCCATTAGAGAAAAACTCCCGAATAGGACATGTAAACTCATCACCCACAATATCCCAAGACTTCTTAAAAAACGCAGCAGTAAAACCATCCGGCCCAGGCGCTTTATCATCACTCATGGAGAATAACGCACTCTTAATTTCAGAATCAGAGATGAATCTAACCATATGGGCAGATTTCTGAGCACCAAGCTTTCGAACAAACAAATCAGACGTATTAAAAGAACCTAAAACACTTGCCTGACCAAGAAACTGCTCGTAATGAGCAACAAAAGCTCCAGGCACAGCATCTCCATCATGAAGCACATTATGAGAATCACAAACCATTTCAATACGATTACGAGCCGCCCTACTCTTAACCGAGTTATGAAAATAAGCCGTATTTGAATCACCTGCATCAAGCCATTCAATTTTAGATTTATGTCGTAAGAAGCGTTCCACATCAAGAGAAGCTTCCTTAAAAGCATCTAGATAATGAGCATGGTCTTCTTTCAACAGCACATTGGATGGGTCTCTATCAAGGTCTTGTTGAACAGCATCTAATTCCACACGTAGTCTAGAAACACGATCATGAAGATTACCCTGTTCAAACAGCAGTTTAAGAAACGGAGCCTTTAAACCTTTTAAGCGTTTAACAAGCCTAAACATAGCACAACCATGAACATTAGCCAACCATCCGTTAGCTACCACTGCATGAAAACCCTCCTTATGCACAAGAAAATTACTGAATTTAAAAGGTTTAGGCTTAGGTTTGCTAATTGTAGGGATTCCTAGCACACAAGGAGAATGGTCAGAAATCCTGTAAGGTTGGAATATCGCAAAACAACCTGGAAACTCATCAAGAAACTTAATGTTAGACATAATCCGATCAATCTTTTTGAGAATACCATCATCACCCTGTGGTTTCTCATTCCAAGTAAACTGTAAACCTGTAGCATTAACGTCCATAACTTCCATAAGATTAACACACTCCTTGAATTCCCGCATGGCAATATTAGGAGTGTAGCCACCGCATGAGTGATCCTCAATATTAAGAGCAGCATTAAAATCACCCAAAACAGCCCATGGCTTATCCCGCATAAAAGTATCATGAGCAACCAAATTATTCCAGAGAACACGTCGATGAATATAGTAGTTATCAGCATAAACGAAAGAGCAGAACAACGTACGGTTATCCATACGCGTTTTCACCTGACAATGCATAACTTGACTTGTTTGAGACAACACCATAACATCCACATTATCATCATTCCGGCCAAGAATTATACGAGTCCCTTTAGGACACAAACCACCATTTGACGTCTACTTCCATCTACTAAAAATCTTACGACACATATCATAAACACCCGAAGCATCAACATGAGATTCCAAGATAGCACAAACACTCAGATTATTTTCATTAATAACCTGACGAACCTCTATTCTTTTAGGGGATTGGTTCAGACCCCTTATATTCCATGAGGCTATACTAAACATTTAAAACATTCGTGGCAGGAGTGCTTGCCCCTGATTGAGAATTAAGAAGATTAGCAGATTCATCATAAATTTTTTCAACCTCCTCATCATCATCATCTCCACTTAGGTCACCTATATCCCCTGAAAGAGTCCCAAATGAATTCGAAGTAGAAACGCCACTCACCACAGATTTACATTTATTTGAACTACTAGTATGCAACCCAGATTTGGTACCACTATCAACTTTGCTATTATCACGTTTAGATGCATTCGAAGTCTTACCAGGATTAGATGAGTTATCATGTATATGAGCACTAGAAGTAGACGATTTCGGACTAAAAGTAAAAGGATTACCAACCTGGAAGCCTTTGCTTAACGGGACACCTCTCGGAATCTGGCTTCCTTGCTTTCCTTTGTTGTTATGCTTTCTACTACGAACTTGTTGAAATCCATCATCTTGTTCATGTATAACTGTAGGTGCCACTTTAGGGATAACACGTTTAGGACAAGTTTCAGCCGTATGATAAAAGATATTACATGTAGGGCACCTAGGCGGCTTCCACTCATATTCAACTTTAATAGTTTCCTTAGTAAACCCCTCACCCTCCAAATCAGGAACACCAATAGTAATTGTCTCATGTAAATCACAATCAGATTTAATTTCAATTAAACAGCGAGCAAAACTACTACGACCCCAAGATTCTTTACACATAGTGCTAGTAAAAGAATCAAGCATAATAGGCTTACCAAGATATGTAGCAATTAGACTAATACCCTCTTCCTCAAACACTTGAAGAGGCACATCATGAAGTTTAACCCACACAGGAATACAAGTAAATTCTTCTTTACGAAGGCTAGTCTTCATAGTATACCTTTTAAGAATAATGGGAGAATTACGAATCATCCTTGGTCCACCTTCCAACACAGCTTCATACCCAGATTGTGCATCAAATTGAAAGAAAAAGAAACCATTGGAATTCATCATGATCCTTTTTAACCCAAATTTAGCCCAATTAGTTTTAGCATAATACTCAACAACTGGAAATTCCATTCGTTTACCAATAAAATATCCATAGAGCGTATTATGAAAACGTGTATTAACCTTCTCAACCACTTTACGTGGAATAGATCCCTGAACACCCTCAAACCTGTTTTCAGATATGGCAGAACCGATATTAACACGAGCAATAGGTGAAACTTGTTGGCTTGAACTAGCAGCAGCTGCATATGAGTTAGATGGAACACCAATATCCACCGACTGTACAATAGGACATTCCTTCACAGTTTCCTCGACATCTATCACTGGATCACTTGGATTAGAAAACGTGAAATCATCCATATTTGATTCAAATACATCACTCCCCTCATTATGATTTATATCCAGTTGTTCAAACGATAGCTCATCATTAACCAATTTACTAAACGTAAGAGATGAGACACTCACCTCTTTATGCTGATCCAAGGACATACGCATTGTGATATTAGATAAATCTGGTGTAACTCTAGCATCATGTCCAAAAGCAGTGCTCATAGACGGATCCCTAGCATCATCACGCACACCTGCTTTGGTAGCATTAACATGTTGACGTTTTAGTGTTCTAACACTGCTCTCCAACTCCACTTGGTGTGCACATACGATATCAAGAGTCTTTGTCCATTGCTCAGTAGTCATTCGCTGCAAGAATTCATATTTGTTATTTTGGACATCATTCATAAACCTACTAATTACTTCCACCGTATTGACGGAGATCGAGAACAGTTTTTCAACATCCTCTAATGACCCTACATTCAAATTCAATCGTTCACCATTTGTTGGAGCAACATCCGAACTAGAGTTTGAAACAGCAGTCGAATTACTTATAGAATCCACCATCTCCTAAAAGTAATCAGCCCCACACAAAACCAAACCCTAACAAATATTAAATAATAAAACAATAAAACAAACCCTACCAATCGAATCCCTAGAAAACAAAACTGCGAATCACGGAAGTAACAAAGCCAACAATCGTCGCTAGTAATACAGAATCATGTGATCCCCACTATAAATAATGCCTAAACCGACAAGACCAATTAATGTGACCAATTAAAAGATGCGCCAGTAACAACCAATAGACCAATCAAATCACAATAGAATGACGGCAAGAACTTTGCTTAGTAATTATGTCATAAAGTAGAACCGACTAGGAATTAGAAAGAAACAAGTGGCCGACAAGGGAAAAAAAAGAACGAATCAAAACCCAGTTGTAAATCAATTGGTAATAAATAACGTGTTTAGATAAACAAAACACGACTATTTAATGCTCTCATGATTAAACAATCCAGAAAATATGAGTCGTAGGTAAATGACAGGTAATTAAAACTAAAACTATTTGAAAAGTAAATGGTGCAATATTAAAACTTTTTAAAAGTAAATAAATTTAATGGAAAAAAATTAAAGCTCAACGAAAAGTAAATTTGACAAGTTAATTAAAATGAAAGTAAAATTGAAAATTTAATAAAAATAAAAGCTTTAAAAATTAAATTAAAAATTACTAGAAAAACACTTGGTAAAAAGAGATTTCGGGAAGCGTGAAAAATTTGAAAACTTAAAACAATGCAAACTTAAAATAAAATAAGACTAAGACAAAATATTAAAATACAACCAACTCCATCGGAATCCTCCTATCGGAATCCTCAGATCGGAATAACGATCAGAATGTTGCTTACCATCGGAATATTGTCACGACAAAGCCGTCGGAATAACAACTCACCTATCGGAATGTGATCGGAATCTCCTGTCGGAATGAGCCTATCGGAATGTATGAGGACAGTTCTATCGGAATGAATAAAAAACAAAAGCTATCGGAATACTATCTGAATCTGCAAGCTGTCGGAATGTCACTTCTATCGGAATGTGGCTATGGAAATTTTGGCAGCACTTCGTCTCAATAAAACCTTAAGACCCGTCGCAATATACGATCGCAATGAGCGATCGCAATCACGATCGGAATAAGGGGGAATTACTCTATCTGAATGTTGATCGCAAAGAGCCGTCGGAATCTCAAAACCCTTTTCTAATTGTCATGATCGGAATAAGTGAAGCCGTCGGAATGTAGAATCCCTTCCCGATAGAGTGAAATTCGCAATAAGCAAAACTAAATAAGCTAACTCTAATAAGCACAAATCAAAAACTTTACCAACACAATAATAAGACGAAACAACAAGCAAAATTTAAAGACTTTCAAGACACAAAATACGAAAACATTATAAAATAAACTTTAAAAAGATAAAACTTTTAAGAAAACTTTAAAACAAATAAGCCAATAAGGTTGTCAAACTTATAGCTTAATTCGTATAAAAGCCTAGATATAAATAAAAAGATAAACTTTTAATCTAATAAGCAATAAGATTAAGCAAAATTAATGCTTAATCCGAACCAAAATCAAATCGAAGACAAGAAAAGTAGGATGAGAACGATAAAGAAAAGCTTGATTAAAAATAAGATTCAACAATAAAATTAAAGAACTTACTTGGAATTAAAGGCAAGAAATTTAAGGTGCAAAACAAGGTAATTAAATTGACAATTAAGTAAATGACATGAAAATAAATGTGAAAGTAATGAAAATGGTGGAAGACTAGTTCGTCAAAATAGCCAACCATCCCTAATGTGTCATTAGGAGGGTATTTATAGTGATTAGAGAGGTTAAGCATGTGTAGCTTCCTTCTTTCTTTCTTTCTCGTCTTTTCGTCTTCTAAATTCTTCGACTTTTACGACTTTGTCTCGGGATTAATTAAACTCGTCTTGTAATTTCTTCATTAACTAGACTTGAGTTCTTCGGCTTTATTAAACTTCCGTCTTTAGACTTTTCTTCGATAAATCTTCAGAATAGGCCTTGGACTTCCGTTCTTTTTTCCCTCTTGATCTTTTGACTTCGTCTTTTGTCTTTTTCTTCGATAAAAGCCCATGAAAGCCCATGTTTTCTTCCCTTTTCACATTTTGATCCTAAATCACAACAAAAACACAAACCACGCATAATTCCGACATTTACGATACAAAATACACATTTTGGCTTGGTTATTATTATAATTAAGTGGTAAAAGGATAAGTGTTTTCACACTTATTAATGTCACCCATACCGGGTTGAACCAGATTGGCTCTCTTGTTTAGTTCCAGAATTGGATCTTGATCCTCTAGTGAGATTTGGTTGTTGATGTTCAGATGCTGACCAAGCCTTTCATGATTTCTCACAAAGTGTTCAATTCTTGTGTGAACTTCTACCCATCTCCTGGATGTTTTCTTTTCAATGATTCTGCTCATCTCTAGCCATTCAGTGTAGGAGAGCTCCTTCCCTTGGAAGTCATCTATGATTTCATCAGACCCATCAGCCCTATAGAACTTCAGATTGATATCTCCCTTGTAAGTCAACATGTCAACGTTTTTAATTGCTAAGAGACATCTTCTGTTCAACCTTGTTCTACAAAATTTTTCGTATAACATCTTTTTCTTGAAAAGGCCTTCAACCTCAGATTTTCCAATTCTTTCATATAAGCTCATCTTCAGATCTCTGAGCTTTTCTTCATTTTGAAGTTTGTGTATCAAGTTCTTCTTGAGTGACCAACCATGACTTGATAATTCTTTCATCTAATGTGAATTCACCTTTGCTTTTGGGTTTGATAGGAGGTGACCCATCTTTAGATGATTTAGTGCTGGTGGTAAGGCCATCAATATGAGTGCCCTTAGCTGAAGACCCCCCCCCCCTTAGTCTTAGCTGGATTGTATTCACTAAAGGGAGATACATACACCATAGGTTGTTTTTGGGCCTTCTTCTATGCATGTTTCATAAAGAGCTGCTGAATGGTGACTTTCTCCCCCTCAGCAAAAGATTGCCATGCAGCTTCTGATGAACCCCCAGCAGGTAACCATGCACATATAGAGTCTAAGGTAGATGATACCTTGGTCAACATTGATGGAACATTAGCAAGAGCATTCAGTTTTTGCTGAACTTCATCAGATAAGGTCAGCATTTGTTGTTCCAACAGACCCACCATATCCTTGATCTTTGAAACTGAATCGCATAACTCATTAAGCTGATTAGGAATTGGCTTGTATTCAGCAGGAAGCTCAAACGATGCAGCATTAATGGAGTCCATGAGGGAGGTGATTTCTTTCTTGATAGAAGTGGTAGTGGCCACATCTTTCACTAATGGCTTCAGTGTAGTGAGAATTGCATCTCTCATCTGTTCAGTAGTGGGAGGAACTGGCCTTGCTTTAAGAGTAATGAGTTCAGCATCAGCAATAGCCTTTTCCTCCTTGATCTTGGTCACCTGTGTTTGTAGAACAAACACTTGATTTGTTAATGCATTTACCTTGACGATTCTGGAGGAAGGAGGCTTGGGAGTTTGATCAGCAATGTCATCTTCAGATTCACTATCATCTAAGTTTACTGGAGCTCTTTCACTTAGCCCAACTCCTTCTCCAAGTCATCAACAAACATGTTGAATATAAATGTAGGCAAGTGTCCCCCCTTGGCGCCAGTGGAGAAAGGCACTTCCTTTATTGTCTTCTGATCGCCATCTTCAGCGTGCTGGTCAGTTTCAAGTCCTTCACCACCAGGGTTGGTTTTACCTAATGGATCCTGAGAAAGAGTCCCTGATGAGTTAAGATCAATGATAATGTTTTTGGTTCCTTCAGTAGATCCCTGTTGTGGGGGAACTATATCATTAGAAATAGATAGGCCAGGGTCAGCATCAGCTGTTGGATTTGCTGACACATCATTCCCTGATGCAGACTCAGAGTGACAAATGAAAGATATTGGTAATGAAATTTGAGATGCATTCAGATTTAAATTGCTTACCGATGCTGACTCCACTCTATCGAGCTGAGGGTGCGCTCTATCGTCACCCTTCTCTCCTAAAGAAGTTGAGAGATGGGTTGCCTTCAGGGCCTCTTGATACATGCCACCTTCAACGGAGAATGATGGTGACGGTTGGCTTGGGTTCTGGTCCTTGGCCAAGGACTTTTGTTTCTTCAAAGCTTGGCCTTTGGGATCATCAAAATGCTTCTTTGATGAAGATTCTGTGGGGTGCCTCCTTCTCTTAGACCCACGTCTACACCTAAGAGTATTCACTGTGTGCTCTTTTGACGTGGTCCAGAAGAAGATCCAGACTTTGTGCCTGTTATATCCCCTTCTCCAGTTGGAGAAGTGTCTTTTGGAGCTTTGAACACTACTAGAGCATTTGCTGAGCAAATGTCCAGCATGGGCTGTGTGAAAGGAGGTTCAGTTGTGCTGACTGGAATGTTCCAGCGATTGGTATCAAAGATTGAGAAAACAAGTTTAAATCCTTCATTTTTAGAGTATTCTTCACCAAATTGGTCAGCAAAATTGAGGGATAAAAATTTGGTGTAGACCACATTCTTCTCCCTAGTTTTCTTCTCCATTTTTCCATGGAGATCTTCAAAGATTAGTTTTCCAAAATCAGCATTTATGCCATTTGCCAGACAATACAAAATAAGGGCATCCTTTTGGTTGATTTGATCAAGCCCACCAGTTTTCCCACCCAGACACTCAATTAAGATGGACATCAAAAGTTTCCACTTAGGTGGTAAGCAGCTTCTCTTCAACCCCCATTTATCACCAATCTCTTCAGTGTATCCAATTTCTCTAAAAAATGTTTTGACAACAGAGAGATAATTGGGAACAGCCTCATATTTTCTACAATCCTCCAAATAGTTTAACCCTAAAACCCTTCTAAACATCTTTAAATTTATTTTCCCATGAATACCCAAGGTAGTAGACACAAACTCAATATATTTCTTGTTCGTTGACCCTTGTGCTATGAACCAAAACTCTTTTAACACATTTTCAAACATAACCCCTGGATCCTTGAACAAGGCATCACGAATCACACATTTGGATAAAAAGTTTAGTACTTGTTTTCCTGGTTCAGATGTTAGGGTTTCTGGTGTGATCAAGGTGATGTTGTTGGGTTTAAAGAATATGTCCTCGATGGGATAGTTTACATGGATGGAAGGATTGAGGGTGATCTCAGTCTCTTGTGGTTGTGAAGAAGATTCAGCAGCCACTGATATTTGTTGTGTGTGTTTTTTTGAAAAAAAAAGAGAGAGTTATGTGTATGTTTTTTGAAGTTTTTGCAAATGATATGAATCATCAATCTTCAAAAGATATATGTAAACGCTTTTTAAACTGAGTTGTCAAATTTTGTAAAACATTTGAAAAGAGAATGAAACTTTTAAGGTTTCGTTTGAACAAATGGCACAAACTATCTCATTAATGTTCTGAAAAAGGTGATGATTTTATGTTGCTTTGAACAGTGAAACTCCTCATTGTGTCAGAAAGTTGTTGACTATGATATGGACGCTTGATATTTCTCTAAATAAAAATTGGCACCTTTTGAAAGAATATTTTGTATTTATTCTCAAGAAATTTAATGCCATTTACTCCATTGAGTCACATGATTGATAGGTTTTAAATGTTGTTGCTCAGATATGCTGAAGCTGATGGCAATACTTGTAAGCTTTAGTGCGTCAGATGAGGCGAAAAAACCCCATATACATGTTCACATGAGTGAACAAGACATATGACATTGCACGCTCCTCTACTCAGGCCTAGCTACTCAGTTGTATTAAAAATTTGTTCAGCATTGCTGAAAGAATCTTTTGATGACTGGTGGTTATTTGTTCAGCTTCAGTGAATCAGATAAGGCGACAAAACATCATATACACAATCACATAAAGTGTAGACATATGACATTGCACACTCCTTTACTCAGACAATGCTACTTAACATTAATCAAATTCTTTTATGAAATGCTGAACCTTCAAGCTTCTTCAGTACATGCTGAAGGTTCAGATTTTGTATCATCAATGTTCAGCATACCAAGCTCCATTATCAATCTTTTGAAATTTGGTTCATCCAATGGTTTGGTGAAGATATCAGCCAATTGGTATTGAGTGGGGATGAAATGTAATTCAATGTCCCCTTTCACAATGTGATCTCTGATAAAGTGATATCTGATATCAATGTGTTTAGTTCTTGAGTGGAGGACTGGATTATTGGATATTGCAATAGCACTAGTGTTATCACAAAAGATTGATACCTTTTCATATTCTATGTGATAATCAGCCAATTGGTTTTTCATCCAAAGAACGTTGGCATAACATCCAGCAGCTGCCACATATTCAGCTTCTACTGAAGACATGGCAACTGTTTGTTGCTTTTTAGCACTCCAACACACAAGTTTGCCACCTAGCAATTGGCAGGCACTAGAAGTGCTTTTTCTGTCCAAATTGCAACCAACATAGTCAGAATCTGAGTACCCCTTTAGATCAAAACCTGAGGATTTGGGGTACCAAAGACCTAGACTTAGTGTACCTTTTTGGTATCTGAAGATTCTCTTTACAACAGTAAGGTGTGATTCCTTTGGATCTGCTTGGTATCTTGCACAAAGGCATGTAGAGAATTGAATGTCAGGTCTGCTTGCAGTTAAGTACATGAGTGACCCCATCATACCTCTATGCTGAGTCTCATTGACTGATTGTCTAGTGAGATCAGGTCCTAAGTTGTTAGGGGGTACCATTAGAGTCTTCACTAAAGCACAATTGATATCATACTTCTTCAGCAGATCCTTGACATATTTTTCTTGATTGATGGAGATGCCTTGGTCAGATTGTTTAATCTGAAGACCAAGGAAGTATGTGAGTTCTCCCATCATACTCATCTCAAACTTGCTGGTCATAAGCTTGGCAAATTGTTTACAAAGTTTCAAGCTTGTAGAACCAAAGATTATGTCATCCACATAAATTTATACCAGAATGGTGTCAGTTTTAGATTTATAGATGAACAATGTGCTATCTATTTTTCCTCTGAAAAATTTATGTTCAATGAGAAAAGTTGAGAGAGTTTCATACCATGCTCTTGGAGCTTGCTTCAGTCCATACAAAGCTTTGTAAAGCTTGTAGACATGATTTGGGTATTTACTACTCTCAAAGCCAGGAGGCTCGGTAACATAAACTTCTTCTTTTAGGTCACCATTTAGGAATGCACTTTTGACATCCATTTGGTAGATGAAGAAGTACATTAAGTGGCATACGCAAGGAAGATTCGTATGGCTTCCATACGTGCAACTGGAGCAAAGGTTTGATCAAAATCAACACCAGGCTCTTGATTGAATCCTTGGGCCACAGCCTAGCTTTATTTTTGGTCACTGCATTGGTTTCATCTCTTTTGAGCTTGTAAGCCCATTTAGTGCCAGTGGTTGATTTACCATATGGAAGAGGAACCAATTTCCAGACTTTGTTTCTTTCAAATTGATTGAGTTCCTCTTGCATGGCATCTACCCATCCAGGGTGTGTGGGTGCTTCAGAAACCTTTGTAGGTTCAATTTCTGAGAGAAAATTTTCATAAAGGAATTCTCCTGATGAAGCAACACTCAGTTTCTTTGTCATAGATCTAGTGACTCTACCTTCACCAGGATTACCTATTATGTTCACCAGCTGTATGTGACTATTTTGAGTCCAAGATTTTTGTTGAGCTGAAGAATAGGTACTGGTATCATGATTAGAGCTAGAACTTGGAAGTCCATGACATGGACTTGGACTTGGAATGTCTCTAGTGTCTATTGAAGGATATTCAGTGAACAAGGGTTCAATCATTGGAGGACTTCCTTCTTGGTCAGAAGAAGCATATCCAAGACCTAATTCCCTAGAGATGATAGGAGAGCTTTGAGCAAGGGGCTCAGATTGTTCTTCAGCAGATGCATATGATTGATCATTTTGATCATGTGTGTCAGCATGCTGATTGTTTTGAGACTGACCATTTTGGTCATTTGTGTTTCCTTGCTGATCATTTTGATCATTTTGAGATTGATCATTATTTGATTGACAGTCATCAGTATGTGATACTGAAAGATTTTCTTTTGTAGGACTTGTCATATCTTCAAATAGATCAATATGAGGGACTGAATTGCTTGTTTGATATTTTTGAGAAGGCTCATAATGATTGAATTCATCAGATGGATAATTGTGAGATTCATGTATATGAAGTTCATCATCTGATGGATTTGAAAAAGTGAGAGCTTTAGAACTTTCATTGAAAGTGATGTGATAGGTTTCTTCAATACATTGTCTTCTTGTGTTGAAGACTCTGTATGCTTTAGATACTAGGGAGTATCCAAGAAAATAACCATCATCAGATTTTTCATCAAACTTTCCAAGGTGATCCTTGTGATTGTGAATGAATACTGGATACCCAAACACATGTAAGAATGAAATGTTTGGAATTCTCCCCCTGAAGACTTCATAGGGAGTCTTCATGTGTCTCTTCACAATAATGGATCTATTTTGAGTGTAGCAAGCAGTGGCTACAGCATCAGTCCAAAAATGCTTAGAGAGAGCAGATCCAACAAGCATTGTTCTTGCTGCTTCAGTCAAAGTTATGTTCCTTCTTTCAACCACACCATTTTGTTCATGTGTGTAAGGAGATGATTGGTCGTCTAATCATTGATTGGTCGTCGATCTAACCCTTTTTTATTTGGTCTATTGGTTTTACTATAGTAAGGTGTTTCGTCCGTTTGTGCTCCCATTAATTGTTTGTCGGTTCTCATATCTAATATCTTGATTGTGACATTTCATTCTTTGTGTCTTTTGGATTAATTGTTCGCTGGTCTACTCTTCGTTTTTTTATTAGGGTTTTTTTTAAGAGTTCGTATATTCTGGGATTAATTGTGGTAGGGTCGGCTTGGTTTGGTCGGCTGACATTGTGGTCGGCTGACTTTAGTCTATTATTGGTGATCACAATTACTCAGGTAGGTCAACTGAAGTTTCCGTGTCACACTTATCTTTGTTAAGTATGAACATGGATTCGAGCAATGAAAGTGGTAAGCCATTGTTTACAGGTTGGAATGATGTGATTAAGGTGTCTAATCTTAAGGTTTTAGTAACGTTAGAGGAGATATCTAATTTGTTTTCTGTTCCTTTGAATACTGTGCGTGACATTGAAGTGTTTGCAAATGGTTTTAAGGCAAATAAATTTCCTAAATGGTCTACTTTACCTAAGGGATGCTTTATTATGAATTTTTGTGTGAACGCCATAAGTATCTAACTAGCAGAACTTCTTCACTAAGTTCAGGTGGTTCGAGTGTGCACTCTGCACAAATGGCTAAGGAAACAGATGACCCTCTTACAAATGTTTCCTCTTCTTGTGATGTATTTTTGGATCTTGCAGCTAAGGCTACAACCATTAATGGTATGCAACCGTGTAATCTACATGAGGTTTTGAAATTATTTGGTGTAAAGATTCGCACGGTTGGTGATGCGGGTGAATTTATGCATGAATTAAGAATGAAGAAACATCCTTTGTGGGAATTGATCTCACATGACCGTGCTAAAGAAATTCTGGAGTTACTTTGAAAATTTGAAGCTGATATGGTTACGTCTACTAATGGAGGTATTAATGTAGTCTCTTCTTCGTTTAATTCTGAAAATGTCTGTGAAGGGGTTAATATCTCTATTCCTAGGAAGGTCGTTGAAAAAGTAAATACTCGCTACCACAACACTTTATATGGTTACTTTCTTGGTAAAAAGATTGCATTTCCTGTGGTTGAGTATTTTGCTAAGAATAACTGGGCAAAACATGGTCTTAAGCGTATCATGATGAATAAGAAAGGTTTTTTCTTTTTTCAATTTGGGTCTAGTGAGGGTCTTAATGCGGTTCTGGAAGGTGGTCCGTGGATGGTTTGTAATTCACCAATTTTTCTTAAGAAATGGACCATGAAAACGAATCTTCTAAAGGAGGAACTAATTCGTATTCCGGTATGGGTCAAGTTTCATGATGTCCCGCTACAGGTTTTTGAAGAGGAAGGTATTAGTTTAATTGCTTCGTTTCTTGGTAAGCTTATTATGATGGATAATTATACTGATAATATGTGCAAAGAGTCTTGGGGTCGTTGTAGTTTTGCTCGTTGTCTTATTGAGATGAATGCTGATTCGGAATTTATAGATAACGTTACTATTGGTGTCCATGATCTTGATGGCTCTGGTTGTACTAAGGAATTAATTCGTGTTGAATACGAATGGAAACCGCCTAGATGTCATACTTGTAATCTTTTTGGTCATTCCTTTGATTCTTGTCCGAAAAATGTTAAACCTAAAACGGTTGAAAATGTGACAACTCATGTTGATAATGATGGATTCCAACAAGTGCAAAGCAAGAGGAAGAAGTACAAAGGTAATTTAGGGAATCAAGTTCCGATAGGTGTTCCATTGAGCAAGGGTTTCCAAATAGGTAAGACGGTTGCTTTTCGTCCAAAAACTCACTTGGATACTGCAAGTACGAGTGGTGATAATAGTAGTAGTTTGAATACTAAATCTGGTCAGTTGCAGCAGTCTAGCAATCCTAATGGTCCGAACAAGGGTAAAGCTTAAATGAGCAGTGTTTCTACATCTAATAAATTTTCATCTTTGTCCATGCCTGGTATTGACGAAGGGGTTCAAGTAAGCGAGGAAGATAATGAGGAGGAGGAGGGAGTCGAGGTTGTCTTTGATGAATCGGTGAATCTTCTCAACACTAATATTGGGGCAAGCACTCCAACTGGCTGATCCCATGTTGATATTTTACTATTTTCCTCGTAACTTTATGTTATCGTCTTGGTTTTTGTCTAGTTTATATATTTCCAGTATTCTAGACTAGTTAATGTTTATGGCCTGTCATAAACATTTTGTTTAACAAGCTGCCTGTAGCTTGCGGTTAATGTGGTATTTCAGCCACATTCCTTGTACTTCAACGCTTTTTTTGGTTCTATTTACCGGGGTCATTGTTACCCTTTTACCAAAAAAAAGAGATGAGAAATTTTAGGAAATTCCTTTGTCATCACAGAATTTGATCAGTGAGTGATTTCTGAATTCAGTGCCATTGTCAGTTCTGAGTTGTTTGACATGAGTGTCATTTTGATTTTCAACACTTTTGATGAATGACATAATGACATCTGGTGCATGGCTTTTCTTTGTCAGAAAATATACCTAGGTGTACCTTGAGTCCTCATCAACAATGACAAGTGTATATTTTTCATGACAAATGGCCCTAGGTGATACTGTGCCAAATAAGTCCATGTGAAGCAAATGAAGACTTTCTTTGATTGAGAAAGTTTGCTTTGTTTTGAAAATGTCCCTATGGTGCTTCCCTTTTTCACGTGTTGAGCATGGTTTGTCCTTGGAGTAGACAAGTGAGGGAAGACCAAGATTAAAACCCTAACAATGGCTGCCGAAAAAATAAATCTCCTCTGCCATTCGAATTCTTTTCAGCTTTAATCTAGATACCATATAACGATGATGTTTTCTCGACTAATCTCAGATTAGTTCTTGAGTTAACAAAGTTTTTATTTGGTTGATAGGTTTTAGGGTTAAGTTATTCGTTTTCTTATTATTTTTTCTGGCCGTCTTTGTTTTTTTTAATTGATTGTTGATTTTGTGCTTACACCGCCTCTTACTTTGCTTATTTATATAAAGATTCGTTTTGTGGTTCAATCGCTGCTATACTAGTCGTCTGCTTAGCGATTTAGGGTTACTGGATTTGCTGTTTTGGGGGTGTCGTATTGTTTTGTTTTTAGGGTTTCGGTTACTGCTTTTTAGGGTTTGTTTTTCGTGGTTAAGGTTGTGTATTGATTATGGATTCGTACATGTTGAGTAACATGCCATTGGCTGAAAGAGATTCTATTATTAACAACATGGAATCATGCAGCTTGGATGCGATTAGGGATCTGTTTGGTGTTAAACTTGTGGTTAGACAAGATTTACATGATTTTATGTCAGATTTAAAGATGAATAAGTATGAACTATGGAGTTTGGTTAACAAAGATCATGCCAATGAGGTGATTAAATGGTTGTGTGAATATGAGAAAGAGATTATTGCAATGGGAGATAAGCTGGAATCGGTTAGGGTTCACTCAAGCCCTAAATCTGATCTTGATTCTCATATTACGTTGCGGCAACCAAGTATAACTACTTCATTCACTTCTCTTGATGAATTTGTAAGTCTCTCTACTCCTCTTGTCTCTAAGCTATTACCTGACAAACTAGAACACGCTGATTGTCATGTGGCTAGTACTAATGAGGAAGAAAATGTGTGGTCTTCGAGCCCTAATACTAAATTTGCTGATTATCCTGGTTATCCTCCACCTAAACCTACGGGTAATGAATATAGATTATTTGGTGAGAATGCAACTAATGTAACACATGGTGTGGCTGAACCTCCTATTGTGCAATCTGTGGAGATTGGTGTTCAATCTAACTCTTATGCATCTGCTGCTAGTCCAAGTAAACAACCTCCTATTGTACGTACTATCATTGGTTCTGCTATTGCTGAAAACAGATTTGAGGGTGTTCAGGTTTCTATACCACGTAAAGTGGTGGAAAAAGTTAATACTCGATTTCATAATACACTATATGGTTACTTTATTGGTAGAATAATTGCATTTCCTGTGGTTGAGTATTATGCTAAAACTAACTGGGCTAAATTTGGATTAAATAGGATCATGATGAATTCTAATGGTTTCTTTTTCTTTAAATTTGACACACAAGCTGGTTATGAAAGTGTGTTGGAAGGTGGCCCATGGATGATTCGTAATTCTCCTATCATTTTTAAACAGTATACTATGAAAACTAGTCTTCGAAAAGAAGAATTTACGCGTATTCCTGTGTGGGTTAAACTTCACGATGTGCCTATTCAAGTGTTTGAGGAAGAAGGTATTAGTTTGATTGCTACACATCTTGGTAGGCCTATTATGCTTGATTCTATTACTAGAACTATGTGTAAAGAATCATGAGGTCGTAGTAGTTTTGCTCGTGTTTTAATTGAAATAAAATCTGATTGTGCCTTGCATTAGAAAATTACTGTTGGTGTTCCTGATTTGGATGGGGATGGGTTTACCAAAGAAACTGTTAAAGTTGAATATGAGTGGAAGCCTCCTAATTGCCCTACATGTAATATTTTTGGTCATACGGCTGAAACTTATCCAAAACGTGTTATTCCCAAAGTGGCACCTACTGTTGTACAGGAACAAGATGATGGATTTCAACAAGTCAGGAGTAGAAAGCGTAATAATAAAGGTAAGCAAGGAAGTCAGATTATGAGAGGAGTTCCTTTAAGCAAGGGCTTCCAGGTTGGTAATCCTTTTAACTTTGTTCCAAAGACAATCAATGCTGATAATCCACCCAAATCTGGTACGAATCCTAATCCTAACCGTGATAAAAACAGTGGTGATTCTGGTAATGTTTCTATCCCTGGTAGTTCTAATAGAGGTAAATCTGTTGTGAATGTTTCTACTTCCAATTCTTTTGAGAATCTACCAGATGAAACAGGTGATCAGGTTGAAGATGATGATGATGAGGAGATTGAAAATGTTTATGATGAAACTGCTAATCTTCTCAACTATCAAACAGGGGCAAGCACTCCTGCTACGACTGTTTTAAATGTTTAGTATAGCCTCGTGGAACATACGGGGTTTGAACCAATCCCCTAAACGAAAAGAGTTCGTCAGGTTGTTAATGAAAACAATCTGAGTGTGTGTGCTATCTTGGAGTCCCATGTTGATGCCTCAGGTGTTTATGATATGTGTCGTAAGATTTTTAGTAGATCGAAGTGGACATCTAATGGTGGTTTGTGTCCTAAAGGGACACGTATTATTCTTGGCTGGAATGATGATAATGTGGATATTATGGTGTTGTCCCAAACAAGTCAAGTTATGCATTGTCAGATCAATACCCGTGTGGATAACCGTACTTTGTTTTGCTCCTTTGTTTATGCAGATAACTACTATATTGATCGGCGTGTTCTTTGGACTAATTTGATCTCTCATGCTAATTTTATGCGTGATAAACCTTGGGTTGTATTGGGTGATTTCAATGCTGCTCTTAATCTTGAAGATCACTCAAGTGGTGGTTATTCTCCTAATATTGCCATGCGGGAATTTAAGGAGTATGTTAATCTTATGGAAGTTATGGATGTTAATGCTACATGTCTTCATTTCACTTGGAATGAGAAACCCCAAGGAGATGATGGTATTCTTAAAAAAATTGATCGCATTATGTCTAACATTAAGTTTCTTGATGAGTTTCCAGGATGTTTTGCTATTTTCCAACCTTACAGGATTTCTGACCATTCTCCCTATGTGTTACGGATCCCTTCTGTTAGCAGGCCCAAGCCTAAACCTTTTAAAATCTTTAACTTTCTTGTGCATAAGGAGGGTTTTCATGATGTTGTTGCTAACGGATGGTTGGCTGAGTTTAATGGTTGTGCTATGTTCAAGCTTGTTAAAAGGTTAAAAGGGTTAAAGGCCCCGTTACGTAAGTTACTGTTTGAACAGGGTAACCTTCATGATCGTGTCAACAAAATTCGTGTGGAATTAGATGCTGCACAACAAGCTCTTGATTTGGACCCATCAAATGTTTTGCTGAAAGAAGATCATGCTCATTATTTAGTTGCTTTCAAAGAAGCTGTGCTTGATGAGGAACGTTTCCTTCGGCAGAAATCTAAAATTGAATGGCTTGATGCAGGTGACTCTAACACTGCTTACTTTCATAATCCGGTAAAGAGTAGGGTTGCTCGTAATCGCATTGAAATGGTTCGTGATTCTCTTAATGTTCTTCATGAGGGAGGTGTTGTGCCTGGTGCTTTTGTTGCTCATTATGAGCAATTTCTTGGTCAATCAAGTGCTTCAGGTGAATTTAATACTTCTAACTTATTTGTTCGCAAGCTTGGTCCTCAGAAAGCTGCCCATATGGTTCGTGCTATCTCTGATTCTGAGATTAAAAGTGCTATATTTTCTATGAGTGATGACAAATCCCTTGGGCCGGATGGATTTACTGCTGCTTTCTTTAAGAAGTCTTAGGATATTGTGGGTGCTGATTTTACTTGTGCTATTCGGGAGTTTTTCTCTAATGGAAAACTACTTAAAGAGGTTAATCATACTATTATTGCTCTTATCGCTAAGGTTACTGTTCCTGACAAGATTACTAATTATCGCCCTATCTCTTGTTGTAATGTTATCTTTAAATGCATTAGCAAGATTATTTCTAACCGTATTAAAGGGGATTTGGGGGTTTTGGTTAATATTAATCAATCAACTTTTGCTCCGGGCCGCAGGATCTCAGATAATATATTATTGACGCAGGAACTGATGAGAAACTATCACAGAAATTCTGGTCCGCCAAGATGTTCTTTTAAAGTTGATATTCAGAAAGCTTATGATACGTTGGATTGGCAGTTTCTCCGTAACACTCTGATTGGGTTTGGTTTTCGTCATATAATGGTTGATTCGATTATGACATGTGTTTCTACTACGTCGTATTCGATTTGTATCAATGGTAATATATATGGTTGGTTTCAAGGAAAGAGAGGTCTCCGACAAGGTGATCCGTTATCTCCGTATCTCTTCACTTTGGTTATGGAAGTTCTTTCTCTTATGTTGCAGCGAAGGGTTCTTGATGCTGATGACTTTTATTTCCATCACCGGTGTGAGCAGCAACGAATTATTAACCTTTGCTTTGCAGATGATCTTTTCTTGTTTGCCAGGGGTCATTTGGGTTATGTGCAAGTTATTAAGGATGCTTTGGAGGAATTTAAAATTGCTTCTGGTTTGGTTCCAAGTATCCCTAAGAGCACTGTTTTCTTCTGCAATGTTTCCACTGCTGTTAAAAGCACTATTTTACATATAATGCCTTTTGCTGAAGGCGAGTTACCTGTCCGATACCTTGGTGTTCCTCTAATCTCTTCCAGGCTTCTGTATAGGGACTGTAAGGTCCTTGTAGAAAAGCTTGAGAGTAGAGTTAATGATTGGCGCAATAAATTTCTTTCTTTAGCAGGAAGACTCCAGTTAGTTCGTTCAATCCTATACTCTATGCATATTTACTAGGCGTCAGTCTTTATTTTACCTATGCGGATTATTCATGATTTGGAGCAGCTTATGAGAGGCTTCTTATGGTGTCAAGGTGAAATGAAGAAGGGTAAGGCTAAAGTTGATTGGGACTCTGTCTGTACTCCATTTTATGAAGGTGGCCTTGGTATTCGTAAGCTTTCTGACTTTAATGCTGCTTTAATGGTTTATCATATTTGGTGTATATTGACTCGTAAAGATTCTTTATGGGTCATATGGATCTATTCTTACAAGTTAAATGATAGAAGCTTTTGGGATGTTCCTTGTATTGGTGACATGAGTTGGGGCTGGAGAAAACTTCTCCAAATCAGACCACGTGTTCGTAAGTTTGTACGGTATAATATTAATAATGGTAGAGTTGCTTCTATGTGGTTTGATAATTGGGCAGATTTATGTCCTCTACGGGACACCCTCACGGTCCGCAATAACAATAGATCGGGGTTCTCTTTATCTAATAAGGTGAGGGATCTTATCGTTGAAGGTGTTTGGCAGTGGCCGCAGGATTAGAATACTAGATTTCCGAATATTGTTTCTATACATGTGCCTATTATTAATGATGACAAAGATGATGAGTTGTTGTGGAGGGATATTAATGGTGTTTCTCGGCCGTTTTCTGTGGCGTTAACTTGGGATTCCATATGTGATCGGGCTATGGAAGTTAATTGGTATAAAGCTGTCTGGTTTTCTCATTGTATTCCTCGTCACTCTATTAATTTGTGGCTGGTGGTTAGAAGGAAATTGAAGACGCATGATAGGCTTAAGCAATGAGATGTTGGCCCGTTGGTGGATTTAAGCCTTCTTCGGTGTCCTTTATGTAGTTTGGTACAAGACTCCCATGACCATCTTTTCTTTGAATGTTCTTATTCTATGCAGGTTTGGTCTAAGGTTCGGACCTTGTGTGGTATGGATACTGTCCCCCCTCGTATTGATGATATATTATCTCATGTTATTCCAATTTCGAATGGGAAATCATGTGTTAGCATTCTTGCTCGTCTTGTGTTGGCTGCTGCTGCTTATTTTATTTGGATGGAACGTAATTCAAGACTATTCAAGAAGAAGCGGATGTTTGTTGATCAGTTATTTCAGATTCTATGTGATACTATTCGTTTGAAGTTGATTTCTTTCCGTTTCAAGAAATTATCTACCAGGTCAAGTTTGCTGCTTGACAAATGGAGGGTGCCGAGCTCAAGAGTTGTTCCATGATAGGTGTGCCGGGTGAGTGTTGTACTCTTTTTTCCTTGTCTAAGGTTTTTCCCACTGGGTTTTCTTTGGTAAGGTTTTTTAAGGAGGCAGACTTATTTGGATTCATCCTGCTCCTATCATGGTGGTGTTGGATGCTGAAGAGTGTGCGCGGTTTCATGTTCACATCTTGGTTTTTATCTAGTTTACTTTTGTCTTCTAGATTCGGTTAGGGCTTTTGATGTTTCATAGTCTTTGTTAACAAGCTGCATGTAGCTTGAGGTTAATGTGGTATCTCAGCCACATTCCTTTGTAACGCTTTTTTGGTTAATATATTTACCGGGGTAACCTATTACCAAAAAAAAGTGAGGGAAGACCAATAACAAGATTTTGTTTTGCCAGCAGAGTTATTATTTTGAAATTGAGATGTGAGAGCCTCTTATGCCAAAGCCAATTGGTAATATTGGAGGCTTTAGCAAAGAAGCATGTCTCCTGAGTAGAGTTCATGTTCATGACATAAACATCTTTGACTCTTGGAGCAATCATCATAATTTTATGATTGGAGTTGAAGATTGTACCTTTTTTGTCATCAAATAGCATAAGATACTTTGCATCACAAAGTTGACTTATGCTGATGAGGTTGTGCTTAAATCCATTTACATATGCTAACCTTGAGAAAACTATACCATTGCATTTCAGTAAACCAAATCCTTCAGTAGTAGCTGATGAGTTATCACCAAAAAGAACTTTAGGACCTTGTTCCTCCTTATACTTGTGCAAATAACTTTTGGTGCCAGTCATATGCCTTGAGCAGCCACTATCTAGGTACCAAATAGGCTTCCTGAGATCACACTGCACAAGTTAAGGAAATGGTCAGTTTTGTTTTGGAACCCACCTTTGTTGGGTGGGGGTTTTAGATCTAGAAGGTGTTCTAGATCTGAAGGGTCCTCTTGTAGAGGGTATGTGTGATTGCTCAGAAGAAGAAGAAGAGGTCTGAACAGCTTTAACTTTCTTAGCCTGGAGGCTTCACCTCTTTTAAACCACTCTATATGGTTGTGATTAGATGTAGTGTGGACATCGCTTCCACAAGTCTCACAACATTTGGTAATAGAGTTTGGGTTTCTTGGCTTAATACCAATTTTGAGTGAGATGATTCGATTATTTCCATGAGTGTCATGGTCATAACTTCCACAAATATTACAAACAGGGTAATAGTGGCAGTCATCTGGGTAATGATTGCCCATACCATAATGAATGCATGGTGGGAAAGGTATAATTCGCTTGGAATGAGATGCTTCAGATTTGTGAGCATCAGCACTTGTTTTGGCCAGCATATACTGAGTGTGTTCACAAGTGCGATGATCAGTCCTTTCACATTTAGTACAATAAATCACTCTTAAGCAAGTTTGAGTGAGATGGTTGTTTTGACCACATAACTCACAAGCTCTTTTGAATTGTGTCTTGTACTTTAAATGAGGAGAGTCTAAAGGTTCATCCCTGAATCGTGTTGGTGTTTGCTGATGCCTGAGTTGTATTTTAAGATCATTGATCTCTTGTATGACACGAGTCATTCTCTTATCTTCCTCAGATTTAGTATTCTTTAGTTTATTTGATGAAACTGAAGAGGTAGTTTCCATATGTGAACCTTCAGCAGGAGCTGAAGAGTTCTTAGAAGTGTCAATTTTGACATGTTTGGAAGAACTACCTTTGTGTGTGCTGTGTGACTTGATGATAGACTGGATAGATTTGGGTCCAGTAGAGGGTTCAGCACCAGCCAACTTCTCCAAAGGAGAAAGTGGGGTACTTACTTCATTCTCTATATCATCATCTGAGTCATCCTCAGTAACTGAGGATTCAACTGGTGCTAAAGTGTCAACACATGCTTGTATCTCAGGAAGAAGGATTCGTCTAGTGTCATGATTGGGTAAATTCTCTTGACCTGACCTTTCAATGTCAGGGATCGAGCTACCATCCTCATTTAAGGCTTTGACAAAGGCAATAGATTTGGTGTTGGAGGATCCTTCAGTACCAAGCATTTTCTTCTTTTGAGCAGGTATTTGTTCACTTATGCATTGATTTATCCTATCAGAGTTTCTAAGCCAAGATTCAACAATGTCTTTTGCTTCTTTTAGTTCCACTCTAAGAGAGTTATTTTCCTCCAAAATTTCTTTGTTCAATTGTTGAAAAGTAAGAATATCAAGTTTAGCTTCTTTTAGCTCTATTTGCTTACTTTCAAAATCTACAAGTTGTAGAACAAGTTTGTGAAATTTTTCAAGCAAATTGTTTCTTTGCTCTTCAACAAATTTTAGATCAATGCACAAGTAATCAAAGACAAATTTAATGTCATCTTTATCTTCTAATTCAAGAAGAGTTTGTACCTTTTTTATTGTGACATTGACCCATTCTCTATTTCTGGCACTTTCTCTGGTGACAACATTTGAGTTGGGCCCTTCATCATCAGCAAGTGCCATCAACACTTTTACATTAACCATTTCATCATCATCTGATGAAACATCTTCTTCATCTCATTCATAGGCTTCAGCAACAAGCCCTTTGTTCTTGTCTTGCTTGGGAGTCTTGGATGAGGAACTTCAGTACTCATTAAGGCTAATCTTGCTTTGATTTCTCTATATTTGGCCTCAAAGTCTTTTGTTGGTCTGAGTTCAACCCTGCTTTGCTGAAATGGAGTAGAAGCAATTTGTTTTGGTTGAAATGATGATTGACCAGTTGGTCTTGATTGAGCTGGTGAGGAATATGAAAGGAGATATGTTTTTGAATAACAATCCCTAGCATAGTGACCAGTCTTCCCACATTTGTATCATTCAGTGTCAACTGAAGCTTTTGTGGAGCTGGAGAACTTGCCTCCTTTCTTAAAGAACCTTCTAGACTTGGCCAGAAGTGCTCTTTCATGAAATTCCTCTTTGAGGTCATTCAGATATTCCTCACTAGATCTAGTATCTTCCTCATCATCAGGACTATCTTGGTAGTCTTGAATGATAGCTTCACTGAAGAAGGCTGTGGACAAGAGTGTAGCAATGGTTAATGCTTTACTCTTGCTTGAGCCTTCATAAATCCAATCAACTAGGTTTTCTTCATATTTTAGTTTTCCAAAAAGAGAAGCTACATCACAATCTTTAATGTGATTAGCATTCCTCAAGCTTTGGCAGAAATTAAGCCACTTCTTTGGCAATGCATTCATAAAAACTGTGTTGATTTCAAGTTTTGAAAGCTCAACACCATCATTCACAAGTTCATTCATCAGTGTTTTGTATCTGGTGAATGTATGTGTGAGGGTTTCCCCTTCTTTGTGCTTGAAGGTGTTGTATTGAAGCTTTAAATCCATGATTCTGGTTTGTTTTACATCAGAGGGTCCCTCATGGTAAAGAATAAGGTCCTCCCATGTTGCTTTGGCTGTTTTACAATTTACAACAGAATTCATTTGGTTATCTGGGAGTACAGACATGATGAGACTTTTGAGATGCTGATCAAGGTTAGCAGCTCTTCTCTCATCAGCAGTCCATTGTACTTCAGGTTTTTTATTGTCCCCAACCATGGGAACAAAAGGACCATTTTCAATGATTCCAAGGAATTGAGGTTCAATTCCAACCATGTGGACAAGAAACCTCTTCTTCCAATTTGTAAAGTTGGCTACCACTAGTACAGGAGCAGCATTGAGTTGGCCACCCCTATATTCTAGGGTTTGTGGTATAACTTGAGCCATTTTGGATCTTGATTTGAAAACTTTTAAATGAGCAGTTTAATAAAATAAGAGTTTAACTAATCAAACTGCTCTGATACCACTTGTTGGTCCCTAGTAATTCGATATTACTTATTATCTTAAGTAATAACTATTACTTGACTCAATGTGTTGTTTTAACATTAGATAAGAACTATGAAAGATTAAAATACCAGAGGACAAAAACCCTAATTCTCTCTCAAACTATGGGTGATTATCACAGCCGTTTTTTTTTCTGATTTTCCTAAATCAATCTCTTTTTCTATATTAATTCTTACGCATTATAATAGATCGTTTAATCACGTCTCCTTGATTCTTATTAACAATTTTTATATTGCTGCGGGTTCATGTGCAGTTAGGGTTTCGATTTTACTTTCTGGGCTGGGTCATCGAAGTAGTTTGTTAGGGTTTTTTGATTCGTATATCTCTTGTGCTTTAGTTATATCTCTAATCTTTATACATGGAGGCTGGTTAGTCATAGGTTGAACAAGCGCCGTCTGATAAAACTCATTTAGGGTTTTATTGGATTTGTTTTACGTGGTTTGGTTAATTGTGGTGTTTAGATTGATGAGAGGGATGGATAATGCATTTGCGTCGGTTGATATGGAGGCTCTCAATGCTCGTATGACACTGCTGAGAGAGCAAATGGGGACTAAGGACAACGTATCTACAGCGAACTTGGGTGTTTCAAACCCTAATTTTGTTCTTAATGATACGAGTCTTAGTCAGGGGCCGTCTGGGGATCCTAGAAAGTAGTGTACTGATGAGTATTCGTTGGGGACTGGGGGTCTAGTGGTTCTACTAGGGTTGCTGATGTTATAGTTACTAATGAGCAGGTGACTAGGGTTGCTGCTGTGACAGTTGGTAATATTCCTGTGTTGTCGAATCAGGTTGGAGTGGAAGCTTTGAATACTAATAATGGTAGTCTAGCTACCACAAGTTTGGGACAGTCAGTTGCTACTTCTAACCAGGAGTCGTATGTAGGGCAGCAGATGGGTTCATTTGCATCGATAATTCAGAATGAGGCTACCCATAATCAACATAAAAAGATTGTGAAGATCTCTGAGTTACGATGTGAGGAGAGTGTTGAGGGAGCACGTATCGCACTTCCTTATGACGTTGTTGAAGAGGTTGAATTAAGATTTGCGCATACGCTATATGGGCATTTTATTGGTAAGCGCTTAGCGTTCCCACTAGTGGAAAACTATGTTAAACATGCATGGGCACGGTTTGGTTTAAAGCGTGTTCAGCTTCATGAAGATTTCTTTCTTTTTCAATTTAATACAAAGGAAGGAATGGAAGGTGTGCTTGAAAATGGCATGTGGTTGATTAGGACTGTTCCTATTATCTTGAATATTTGGTCGCCTACTACTGATCTAAAAAAGGCGAAGAACAAGAAAGCGCCTGTTTGGGTAAAGCTTCATCATGTGCCGATTGTTGCTTATTTGGAGGTTGGTCTTAGCCTTATTACTACCCAGATTGGCACACCTATTATGTTAGATTCCCACACGAGTAATATGTGTGTTAATTCGTGGGGTCGTAGCACATATGCTCGGGCGCTCATTGAGGTTTCAGCTGATGTTGAGTTATTGGATTCGATGGTCATTGCTATCCCTAAAGGTCGTGACAAAGGGCATTCATTGGTTACGATTGATATTGAGTATGAATGGAGACCCCCTAGATGTTCTACATGCTTGATTTTTGATCATACTAATGACATGTGTCCGAAATTGCATAAGGAGGTAATTGCTCAGGCTACTAGTGATCTGGTGGATGATGGGTTTGAGGTGGTCAAGAACAAGAAGAATAAGGGTAAGAAGAAGCAACAACAGGTTGCAGGTATCAAGATAACTAAACCAGCTCTTAATTTTCAGTTTCGTAATGTTGAAAAGGGTGAGACTTCTAAAACGAATGCTACGGGTCAGAATCCTAAGAAGTCAGCTCCCATGCTTAAGAAGGGTTTCTTGAATAACAAAGCATCGAGTTTTGTAGCTAAGACTAATTATAAGGAGAAGAGTTCTCATAATTCTTTTAGTGCTCTTTGGGATAAGATAGATGATGGTACCGATTTGGAAGATGGTTCTAATATCAAGGAAGATGTGGTTAATGCTAGTGATAGTGAGGTTGAATAAGTCATATCGATTTATGATCGGCATGGTGCTCGTCAGCCTGATGTTCGCTCTAAATGTTAGCCTTGATGTCATTTTACTTTCATTGTTCATGCACCTTTAGGTGGTTTTTTCCTATTGGTGTTATTTGTTTTGTAATTGTGTAGTAGGATCATATGGCATGTCATATGATTTAGTGGTTGTTCAAGCTTTTGCTTGAGGTTAATGTAGCATTGTAGCTACATTCCATTGTACTTCAACGCTTTTGGGAATATATTTTACCGGGGTCTTTCCCCTTTACCCAAAAAAACAACAATACCAATATACTTTTCAACGTATAGACTTTTATTAGAATCAAATAAAGAATCTATAACCCACTTTGTTTGCGGAATAACAAAGTAGTTGAATGACAATGGGGTTTGATCTCCTCTACTTAAACGTTTAACCAAAGTTAAACTCTAAGCTCCAATCTAAACTTTCATATGCATCTTTGGCTATATGGTTTAGTTGGTATCAAGAGAGAAAGGTTTTCCAGAGTTTAAGCTCTTGTATTGGTTACCTTTCTCTCACAATGTACACTCCTTTATATAGGCAGTGTAAATTAGGGTTTGCATTTTGCATGTACCAATGCATGAGTTTATCCAGTGGGTGGTTGATGCCCATGCTAGATAAACAGTACAAAATACTTAATAAACTATTCTAGAAAAGATAAAGGTTGTACTTATATCTAAGTATACAAGCAACCTTCTTTGACTTAAAGTTATCTTTTCCCGCCTAATTGCAAACCATCAGAATACTGAAGAGTCTTCTGTATCCTAGAGGAGACCGACATCATTCAGTTTGGTATTGTCAAGCCAATCTGAACTGAAATCCCTTCTTCGGTCCTTGTTCTTCAGCAACTAGACCGCCTAGTATTTGAAGCGAAGACTCCTTTGTCTTCTAAGTTCACTGGAAGGGGAGTGCTGAACTTTCTTTAGCTATAAGTTCTTCAGTAGGAACTTTGTTCCTCTGGTCATCCTTCAGCATTCTAGCCTTACTGCTGAGCATGAAACACTTAGGGGGGATTTTATATAGAAATCCTAGAGTTGCTTCAGGGTCAGTAAATACTGAACCAACAGTACAAGTCAGAACTCATAACTCCATATGTTTTCTAAACCAGGCCCTTAGAAATTCAGGGTACCCTCCAAGAGGGTATACCCGTTTTGTCATGCCACGCATAAATCAAACCATATAAGATTCAGCTACCACCACTGGAGTATTATTCAGGTTAGACACGCTGTATTTAATCTGTGAGGTTACAGACGAACACATTCAGTGAAAGTCACCACGTTTACTTCACGTATTCCTACGTCAACTTTATCTTAAATCAGGTATTTACCTACCTCCCAGCCAGAAAAGACTCCACAGTATTACCCATATATATAAAGATCTTCCTCTAGTTGAAGACAAGATCCGTCTTACTAACTCCCAAATATAGTCATTTTATTTTCTGCTAGAAAATCAGTACAAGTTGTTATGCTTCAACAAGTGACTTATTTTTTTTTAGTAAAGGGGATTTTCCCCGGTAAAAGATATATTGCACAAAAAAACATTGAAGTACAAAGGATAAGGGTGACTTCCTTATCTCAGCCGGTTACATGGGCAAGAAACACGCCAAAATCGGCTAAAACCAAACACCTACATAAGATAGACATGCCCATCTTATGACTAACCAAACTAGCTATTTTTTATGCTTATTATTGAGACTAAAGTCAAACTTATCAGCGTAGCTATCATTAGGATCAAATACCTCATCCTCATCAGATTCATTTATCACACTAAAAGAACCTGAGCCGTTTGTGTTGTGACCTTTCGTCACAGTCATTTTCCTCTTTCCCTGATCTGGAGCCAAATTCTCATCTTCCTCAATTGAGTTCAACACATCAAAAAAATTAGAAGTAGAAGTAGATGCGACATTAGACACATCAGATTTTGTTGCCTGCTTTTTTTTTCCATACCTGTTTTTGTCGGAGGCTTATAATAGGAAACTTTTAGTTTTGTAAGTCGTAACCCAGCAACCGGTTTGGGTTTCCATTGTTGATCAGATGGTTTACCATTGTTCTTCCTATTTCTCACCTCAATAAACTCATCCTTTTGACCAGGAGGCACAACACGTGCTTGAGAGGTCTTAGGAACTGGTTTTACACGTTTCGGACATTGAACATTCACATGGCCAAAATTTTACACTCCATACAATGCGGGGGCTGCCATTCATATTCCACCTTGATCTTTTCTATAGAATACCCTAAATCATCATCTAATGGAATAGCTACTATTAACAAATCCACAAGCACTTTATCAGATGATACCTCAATTAGAGCACGAGCATAAGTACTACGACCCCAAGGATTAAGGCACATATCGCACGTATAACTATCCATCATAACAGGCTTCCCCAATTTTGAAGTAATGATATTAAGACCTACTTCAGAATATGTGACAATAGGTATATTGTGGAGTTTAATCCACACCAGAACCGAGGTAACCTCCTCTTTAACCAGTTTCGTATTCGGCTTCCAAATATTAAGGATAATAGGAACTAACCTGATCATCCATGGACCATTTTCAAGCACCTGTTCCATCCCTTCCTTAGTTTTAAATTTAAATAAATAAAAACCATTTGGCACAATCACACGCTCAATACCATATTTAGCCCATGTATTCATAACATACCGTTCTACCAATGTAAATGCAATACGTTTCCCAAGAAAATATCCATAAAGATTATTGGTAAAGTGAGCCCGGACCTCATCAATCGCTACTTTAGGTAGAGCCACATCCGCACCCGACACATTCACAAACTCAGTAACATGTGATACTTTAACAATCTTCTTTGGATGTATAGGTTTCGACTTATGGAATAAATCAGCAAACAAACCTGGTCGCTCCTGAGTATCACAAGTCTTATGCCTTTCACTTTGAACTTCACCATGCTTCAAATCTAAAACCCTAGACCCCATATTGTCTGCTGGACTCGAACCATGTGTACCACTGAATGGAACATCAGAAAAACCATCCTTAGTATGCATCTGCCCCGACTTGGTTTCACCATCCACATGATTGAAAACCTTTCCCCCATCACTCCCATCATTCAGGAAGCCATCATTACCAACTAATTCTGGTATTTTGGACAACGTAACGTCATCATTATTTGAAGGAAATACCCCACTAGTGTCATCTTCTAAACTGGCTGAAGTCATAGTGCTTAAAACCTCATCTTTTTCCATGGCTGATCGTAATATATGCATTTCATCTTCTTCAACAAACGATACCTTCGAGGGCGAAAAAAAGACTTCTCGCGTACCTCTTATAGGTAGACGAGGTTTAACACCACTTTTTAATATCTTACCGTCAATGTTTCTGATTCTTTTTCCAAATCAACAAATGAGAATCCCTTCACCTCATTAGGATAACCATTATACTTTATTCCACCATCAACCTTAATCCTGGATTCCAAGAATCCTTTCTCCAACAGTGCATCAACAATAACACTTGTATTCTCCTCCATTACAACAGCCTCCTTAAACGCAAAACCCTAAAAAAACCCAATAAAACACGTCTTTGATTAACCACCAGAAATAACAAACCCTTGTTTAATGAGCATGGATCAGGAACATCCAAAGCATAACAAACAGATCCTGGGACGATTTTCCTTGATAAAAGTAACAGCAAGAAAGAAACCCTAGACGACCGTCAAGAAGAAACCCTAAAACAAAAATTAGTCTAAAATCTTTAAGTAAACCAAATAGAATTAATGTTAAGATACATGAATAAAAGATTCAGTAACAAAACAAAAACTTTATAAGCAATTAAAGAAGAAATCAGATTAAGAAATGAATTAGAAAGGTTTAATCAGTGGCGGCTAGGGGGAGTTTGAGATTCGCCATCCATAGGGTTTTTTTTCTAGGAAGTTTTTTGGTTATCCAATTTGTTGTGAATTATATCCAAGTGACTTATTATTCCAAAGCTACGAAGACCTTTATAGCTATCAGATATAAATCCACTTCTGAAGTTCCTTAAATTCATGATCAACAGATTTTTACAGAGTTTTTCCGGGTGTATTTCCAGAAGTGTTTCCAGAAATCCCTTCCTAACCACGAGACAGAGTTTAACATCGAGCTTGTCTCAAGGACATAAACTGTTAGCTGAGTTAAAAGAGTTGCAGCATTAGCTGCAAGAGTTACCGGAACGAGACATTATTCGCCCTAACGCACCACCAGGAGGTGTACCATTTATGTCTATCAGGAAAAAGGCCGATAACATGAGTCATGTATCAACCACCAAAATTTTTACAAGATCACCATTCTTAATCGATGTTCGTTCCACGTATAGATGATTACCTGATCTGATACGATGTCTTAAATATTTTTACAGAACAATTCATGAATTAGGCTACCATCAGTGGTGAGAGTAAGAGCACGATGTTGTAGGACTGCTTTTACACACGTTAGGTCTCTCTTAAATTTTGATTTTACTTTTGAGCTCCCAAATGCTCCAGCTATAGTATGAAATTTATGAATAAATTTTTTTCCATGACTTCTTAGACAAAATCGCCAGTATATTCATTGATAGCATTCTGATCTGCTAAAATCTAGAGTAGAACACGAAAATCATCTTCTCACAGTTGTACAAAATCTCTGATAAGAGAAAATTATATATGCAGCTTCCTAGATGTAAATTCCAGTTGAACAAGGTGGCGTTTCAGACCCATACTATTTCAGCAGAAAGAAATTTCCGAAATCCTGCGACGGTGAAGACCATCACCAGATGGTCAAGATCGACGTCTGTGACTAAAGTACAATTTTTATTCTAGAACTCAGTTGACTACTATCGTAGAAATTGCTGACAGTTATCGCGATTAGCTTTCCATGGCTAAGCTTACGCAAAAAGGAGAGGACCTACACTAAAAGTTTGTATTCCATAAGATCCTACGCTAGGAGAGATCTAATTTACCGAGACTCATAATTCTTTCATGACTATTCGTCTAGATTCTACGAGAATGTACCATAATCCCAGGCAGGATTTTGATAGAGGTAGTATAACACGTTGATGCAGTTATGTTCATATCTTGATGCCTGACATGCCAGTAGATTCAAGATAGAACACCGACATGCTAGTGAGTTATTACAACAATTAGAAAATTCGAACAAAAATGAGACAGGATTCCATGGAAGTTATTATCAGTTTACCACAGACTCAAGAGAAGTATGATACTACCTAAGTCTTTGTTGACCATTTAACCAGCCTACACGTTCCTTTCATCCGAAAGGATTACGCAGTACCAGATCTGCAGGAAATTCAGCAATGGATCGTACGATTTCACGGCATCGCATCAACAATCTTGTCAGATAGAAATTCGCGTTCGCGAATCATGCTCACGTTCAGGTTCACGATCGCGTGTACGTTCACATTCACGTTCACGTTTATTTTCACCTTCACATTTACGTCTCACGTTCACATTATGATATTATTCAGTCCGTATTTTGTGCTATTTCATGATATAAATTCACGTTCGCATTCATGACAACCGTTCACGTCCAGGTTCGTGCTCCATCTCAGTATATATGTTCCAGGTCTTATACCGGATACGGTCACAGAAAGCTTAAGAAACCAGACTCAAGTTTAGCACAACTTTTCCATACCCAGGCAGACGTTTCACGTCTCAGGCCGTATCGCTTGGCATTCTTTCCTCAGTTATCCTACGTGCATGATATGTCCTAGTATCATATTTACAGTATGTTTCACATATCATGTTCACGATATATTCCATGCCCAACATTCATCTGATGATCGCGAACCACGTTCACAATTGGTCACGTAGCACGTTCATAATTGTTCACGTAGTTCGTCTCAATATGTTCCCAGCAGCTTTGCGCAGAGATATAAAAGTCATTGTTTCATGTATTCCTACATACTATAGCTTATTCATTCTATCAGATTCAAAAAATCCATCTTAAATATAGAACCAGAAACTATTCAATATCGTCAGGACATGGTCATCAGGACTAAGATTTTCATTATGTTTAGGCCCTTGAAGGAATCGTTTCGAGCGGGAAGCTACTCGAAACGGAGGAGTCCATCCGGAACTCTCAATCTTTTCCTTCAAAATTCAGTTAAGTTCTTTCAGTCATGTTACATTCTCTGTTCACTTCAGTCATGTCACGTTTATACTTTTTCAGCAGCATTATGTTTAGATTCGAGGACGAATTATCCTTTCAGCATACATATCCTTTCAGCTTACGTGTTCCTTCTATAACTTCATCAGCTTATTACCTTTAATTCGAGGACAAAGTTTTCTTTTTTAAAGGGGAAGAATTGTAAAACCACAGCATTATCATATCTCTAATTCGAGGACAAATTATATTTTTAGAGGGGAAGAGTTGTAAAACCCGCTTTAAAATTCCACGAACATTAATTACGTATAAGCACAGCTTTAACATAAACGTTGCGTAACTATTTATCCAAATAATAAAATAACAGTATTAGTTCAAGTATTACGAAATTATTATTTATTCATGAAATAAATAATTCACGTCAGAATATATTCACGAGGATTAATATAGGAACACGTACGTAATGTTTAAAATCCACGAATATTGAATTCACGCAGTCTCAGTTTAATTAAGATTGTGACTTAATTAATTATTCAGAAAATAATTATTCAGTATTACGTACATATTATTTTCAGTAAAATAAATAGTACATGTCGGGGTTTTAAAAACGAGAGCTTAATACACGAACACGTAATTTTTATTAACACGAAACGAAAACATATTATATATATATATATATATATATATATATATATATATATATATATATATATATATATATATATATGGTTATGGGTTGGCGGCTATAGTAAAAAAAACAAAGAAAGAAAACATGGGCTTGGAAGCCCAACCCATATTGCAAAAACAACATACCGGAATCCACCCCTTCTGTCATACAGTAAAAAAATAAGATTAGGGTTTGTTGGATTGGTGTCGCCGGTTTAAGCAAACAAAAGGGGGTCTCGGCTTCATTTTGAGGCATACCAATTCGTGAGTGGCTGTTTCTTCCCTAATCTCGTAGCAAGGTAATCCCTTATTTTGTTCATGAGTAAAACACGAAAGTATGTATAAGCTATTTAAAGAAAACTTTTTTTTAAAATTTAAAGGGAAGAGGTGAATCACGAATTGATTTAATTGAGGGTTGATTTTTGTTGTTGTGCACACAAACCGAGACACTATGTGTCTCGGGTGGTGTCTTATTGTGACCAGCCGTAAAATAGAAGACAGGGTGCGTTTGGGACTACAGTACCAGCAAGAGTGTTTTTGGGTTTAGATCGCCCAACAGGGGTGTTTGTGTTTAACAGTGGAAACTTATAACTAACGGTGGGAATTTATAACGAAGCAGGGGGAGCTTTAACACCAAAAACAGTGGGAATAACTAAGGAACAGTAGCAATTGGCACTAGGCCAGTGGCTACTGTTCGTGGACAGCAGCAAGGGGACCACGACATTAGGTCGTGGTGTGCTCGATTTTTGTATAAACCCGAGACATAGGTGTTTCGGGGAGAGTTTTTGACTCGGGTTTTCGGGATCGCGAAAAATAATAAATACACGAGATTATTTAAATTCATTAAATCATTTTATAAAGGGTTTACAAATAAATAAGTTTAATTGTTGATTTTATTAATTTCATTAATAAAATTAAATCTTATATCGTTTTTATCCTTTTAATTATTTAAAAACATATGATTTACTAATGATTTAATTTTAAAGACACTAAATTGGAAATCTTTCTAATTTAGGAAACTTTCTAATTATAACGAGTTACTATTTATAGTAATACCAGAATATACATTATACAGTAATCAGGAATACAGAGTACATTAAATTAGTAATATTAACGAACAGTCAGAACTTATCAGATTATATGCAAACAGTAATACAAGTATAAAATAAATCAAACTAAGAACAGTTAAGATCAGTAAAACTAAACAAATATCAGTCAACTCATTTGCGTCTGTTATTCATGTAGCTTTTGTGAAGTCAGAGTAGGAGTTCGTTCAGTATTCCTTGCAGTCAGTTACTGGAGAAAAGGTACGGATTTTCCCGTCCTTCAGTAAGGACTTCCTTCTATGCATGATTAGGATTCCCCGTCTAGAGCCAAATATTTTCCCAGTATATGTTCTAAGTTTTATCAGTAATCATTTTAATAACTAAGTTAAATTTTCCTGAGCTTTATATACAAACATGATCAGTTATGTACTAGTTACGGAGGTACCGTAACCATGACACTTGAGGCACCGGTGTCATGACTCCTCTACGGGGGAGTGATTTCTCGCATCATCCCAATTATTTTAGTTGGCCATTTATCAGTATTATCAGTGGGGCGTATGGGTGAATCCTAGGTTATCAGTTTATAGCTTATCAGGTAAATGTGGTGTTTGCTCTACATCCTTCACATTGGATTTGATCCCTCCACCCAGCACATTATTTAGAGGTCACCCCTCTACAGCATGACGAGGTCACCCCTCCATGTATTCATGCAGCTTCCCGCTCGGAATGGTTCTTCTAAAAGATCGTAATGAAAGTAATAATCTTGGTCTTCATGACCATGTCTTGACGATACGGAAAGTTTCTGGTTCATCAACGTAAGACAGATTTGCATGAATCTGATCGAGTGGATGAGAATTAACGTGCAAGGTAATTAAAAGTTTTGATGCGAAATTCTGAAGCAGATGACATAAGTATGTCTGAGCAGTGATGCCCCAGAACATACTGAAACGTAGTACGTGAACAATTGTGAACGTGATACGTGGAGATATGGTATAATATGATAAACATATGGTGAACAAAGATACATGTACCATATCGTGAACATGAGATAATTGAGGAGGTAAAATATGACATGGAATGTCTGTCTGAGAATGGGAAGTTTATTAAACTTTCCAGGATACAAGTGAAACTTAAGCCGTAAGCTAGAATATGATCATTAACGTGAATAGTGTCATGAACGCGAATGCGAAAGCAAATGGTAGGATTAACAAGGACGTGTACGTAATGTCGAATGCGTACGCGAGTCTTCATTTGAACTCATAGCTGAGAGAGTGCCCAGTGATCATACGATCTCTGGCTGGGAAATGTCTGATAATTTGCTAGCTGTGAAATCCTTACGGATTAAAGGATTTCGTAGACTTGGTCAAACGGTTAAAAACAAACCAGATAGCATCATGCTTCTTCTGAGCTTGCGATGGTCTGTAACAATTCCATGGAGATTGATATGAATTAAATCTCATATCAATTTAATCATATTAAACTCTAAAACACGAAGCAAAATACCTACTTTATTGTATCAAAACAGGTTTATGTGGTGTTTTTGTGTTTGTGTTCACTTGAATAGGTAAATTGATACAAAATCAAGAAATCATGGAAATCAAGCTTATTTGTGATGAAAAAGACAAGAAGGATGCTTAATGACAAGACTTTGAAGATGAAGGACCTATATTGACAACATTCTAAAGTTGAGGGGCTAAAGTGCAATTTGGACAAAGTCAAGATTCAAGTCAAACCTGGTCAACTCTCAAGTCAACCAAGTCAAAATGACTCAAATGTTCAAGTATGCAAGTGAAAGGACTTATTTTGCCATAAGAATGAAGATATTAGCTCAAAACATCAAACTGCCAAAGTCAAGGGGCTAAAACTGCCATTTTTGGAAGTTAATATGAAGCTTGATCCATGTGCTTGCAAACCAACCAATGAGAAACAAGAATTAACTCTACTCGGATTGCCAACTCAACCCTACTTATTATCTCTCCAATTAATAACTTCCCAGTCCCCACTTTTACTGATCCACCAATAGAATTTAAGGAAATGGATAATAATCCGTGTGAGGGCGATAGATCCAATCAAAGAACTCCACGTGGCGGCTTCTTCAACACCACAGCCCAGATCGAACAAAGAGCTATACTGCATTTCATAAAAAGTTTTATACATGAAAAGTGATCGTTTTCAAGCAAGGATTCCATCCCACATGCTCAATTAGCCTGAAAGTCGACCAAGAATAAAAGCCCAATTTCAAACGTGCAACGGCTATGAGCAATTAACAGATTTATGACACCTGGCAATTTCTTATTGGTGGGAACAAGTCATTGACGCCCCCTACACTTCATTTCAAGTCTATAAATAGAGAGGACAGGTCTCATTTGTTGAAAAGTAGTCAAGTGTGAAAAAACACACACACTTTAGATTCCCTCTCATTTCTGTTTCTTTCATTCAGTTAGCAACTTCTCTCAAGAGTTTGACACACTCTTGAGAGTTAGTTATAGAGTTAGTTAAAGCTGTTGTAACAGATTTCCTTTCATCAATCAATAAAATCCAAAAAATATTCATTTACTCTTTTCTATCCTTCAATTCACTTAATCAATCCTGCAATCTTGTTACTATTTGTGCCATTCATTGATCTTACTTGATCAATGGAGTTTGTTTGAGATATTTTGGAGGTTACAGCAAGCTTATCTAGAAAAATCAGTTCATTCCAGTCCTTAGCAGCAGATTGTGTAGCGGATGGTTTGATTTGTTCATAAAAGGCTTTTGGAGGTGACAATATGGTTAATGGTGGTGTTTTCATGGTGTTCTTGTAGATTTGAGTTGGCTTAGCGCCACACTCCTCCATCAAAGGAGGCCTTAGCTAAAAAGTTTGTTAATTCTGTTTTACATTCCACTCAAAAGAAGTTTGCATGCTCAATTCTTAGTATAAATGATCTGTGATGCTATGATCAAGTGTGTTTAGCTTATTCGCAGTAGAATTGTGATGTTTTGATAGCTTGTTAGTAGTATTGTAGCCTTAAGACTGTTTTTACTTGATTTCAGTTTAGTGTTCATCAGTCATAGTTAATTGAGTGCATTTTGTGGTTTAGTCTGTTAACAAGTCTGACTTTGTGCTAAAAACTCTTCATTTTACTTCTTGAACCTGTCTTGATATCAGACTTAGCTTGATTCAATCTTTTAATCAATATCACTTTGACAAAGTTCATCTCAGTCTTGAAAACTAGTGTTTGGATCTGCATAGTTGTTGTAATAAGAGTGTGTTAATCTTGTTAAGCTTTGTTCATTTTCATGAAGTAAAACATTTGAAACAATCTTGGTCTGTTTTGAAGTCAAGATAATAGTCAAAAAGGCAAATGGCTTGATAAAAGTTTGGGTCAGAGTCTGTGATCTTTATCATTCAGAAACTAGCTACTTTCAAACCATTTCCATTTGTTCATTTCTTGGTCAAATTACTTCAAATCAGTTTCTAGCTGTAGTTTAACATCTAAAGTTCAAGTCTGTGCTAGGAATTTCTACAGTATTCAATTTTTAGTTAGATATTAGCTTATTAATAAGCTCCTAGGCAAATGCAAGTTTCTGTAAAGAGACATGGACTGTTTTCTTGTATAGCAAAATCTACTTCATAAATGTTGACATTTTGTTTCACAAATCTGTTTAAAAACAAGTCTTGAGTAGTTTTGGAGATTTTGAGCTTTTTCCATATTTGGTCAACAAAAGTCAAATAAGCTACGTTTTTGCTTATTTCATGATAACTGCTTATCTACTTGATCATTAGTAGCTAATCTTGCTAGTAATTAGGGTTTGCAATAATTAGACCCTTTAACTTTCTGTTACTTGTCATTTTCAGTTAGACATATTGTTAGTTGGTTAAAATTAGTTACAAATTTGTTAGAATTTTCACTTTTGGTCCTTTTACTTTCTAAACTTTACATTTCAAGCTTTGTAGTTTCATTTACTTTACAATTTGAGCACTTTACTTTCATGTTTTTACATTTTGTCCTTTTGTGAATAAAAATTTGGTATTTGCAAAGTGTTTTACGGATATATAGCTTAATATTTTTCACCCTTTTTACTTGTTGCTTGAAATAGACATAGAATATCCAAAAAAACCCTATCAACCAAGAACAATAATAAACTTGAGATTTTTAGGACTTTTAATTGGTCAAGAATCGAGAGAAACGAACTTCAATATACTCAATTTCAAATGGCGCCGCCGCCGGGGACATCAATGAGGGTAGGAGATGAAAGAGTTGTGTTTAACATGGGAAAGTTGTCAAAGAAGTCTAATGAGCCCGAAGCGGTGAATCATATTGATGTTGTGAATGAGGAAACTCAAGATGATATCCTTGATGAAGTTTGTGATGAATATTTTTATGAAGCTTGTTCAAGTGGAGATTATGATTTACCTTATGTTGAGACCATTGCCTCCTTTACTTCATCCTTGGATTTTCATGAACCTCAAGAGCTTAACATTGGTGATTTTGTGATTTATTCCAATCCTCTCTTTGAAACCTCATATGATAACCCACTTTTCCACCATGATGGAGACACCAATGAGGATTTTAGTGATGAAGAATCTCTTCTTTGTGATACACCAACATATGATGATTATAGTGATGATGAGAACTCCACTTGTGACTCTCCATTTGTTGATGATCACACTTCCTTGAGTTTTGAGGAATCACCAATCTTTGATAGACCAATCTTTGATGTTTATGATGATGAGGAGGATTCTATCATGGATGAGAGTGATGAGTTTTTAGAGGTGGATATACCTTTTGAGTACACTCTTGGATATATTGATGAGGAGGGGGACATACTCTTTCTAGAATCTCTATTGCATGAGGATCCTTTACCTTCTTTCTTGTCCCCCTCAACCTTTCAAAGTGATAAAGGAAAACAAGTCATGTTGGTTCCTTTCAAGAGTTTGTTGTCACCCATTACTCCACAACCTTTCTCTCACCATGTGACCTACACGGGAGAATCTTCTAAGGAAACCACCACTTGTTGTTTTCCCATCAAGGAACGGATTTTTGATCCTGGCATAGAGCTTGCTAAACCATCTCAGTATCCGCCTGATGCAACAAAAGGAAAACTTGTGAAATAATTGAGAGTATCACCATATCATTTTTGGAAGAACATATGGGAAACCATTTTAGAGAACAACACCTCATCTTTTTCACCATTGCTTGGGAAGTTAGTTGTTGAATTGGGTTATAAGTGGGATGGTAATTATGTATTTGATCCGGGGGATATTTATGGAGTTTTGATAATTGAAAACTTGCTTTACCTTATCATGGAGATTTTTCTAAAAAGGGCAAAACTTTTCTTCTCCATGATAGGTTTTAGGCACTTTTAAGTGTGGGATGAGTCGAGCTAGAGACTCCTTAAATCAAGCTTGAATAACTAGGTTTAGAGGTTTTAGACTTAGAGTGTTGTAGGTTAGAAATAAGGATAGAGAGTTGATGAGAAGTGTAGGGGAGACCTTCTTTTGTCTTCATGTTGTTTGTAGGGTTGCTCACTCATCACATGCTTTGGAGCTTATGGAGGAGGCCCGTGTATCCGGTTCACTTTGTTACTATTATGATTTTTCATAGACACATTGTGCTTAAAAAATGAATTCACTATAGTTGATCTTTCCTTAGCTTGGGTTAAGCAAAGTCTATTCATTGTCATAAGTGTAGGGGAAGTTTATACTTCCAAGCTCTTAAACATTGAGGACACTGTTTAGCTTAAGTGTAGGGGTTCTTCTATCGAAGTGACCTTACCTAGACTTTGTGACCTTCATGATAACATGGAAAATTAATTTTTCAAACATTTTTCAAATTTTTGATCTACTTTGGCCACCAAAAATATGCATTCATAATTTTTGCATCAATCATTTTTCATTTGCATAACACATTTGCATTTTATATATTTCTTCTTTTATTTTTCATTAAAAATATATAAAAGGAAAAAAAATATAAGAACATGGTTTAACAAATTTAGACTTCTTTGACATATTAGGCCCGCCATGGATATTTTGACTCAACCCGAGTTTGCTTATCTAAGCATTCTCTAGCTAGTATCCTTAACCAGGTAGTCCTTCATTGGTCTATTAGGCTAAGCATCCACCAATCTCATTATTTGAGATTTTAAATTTGTGGAGAATGGGAGATGATAGAGTTGAAGCAAGTATAAAAGGCTAGATAAACTTCATGATGATTACTTGTGGCTAAACCTTTCTCTTCTTTACCTCTATATTTCTTCGCATGTATATATGTTAATAAATAATCAAGAACGGTTTTAATTGGTTTGTAATCTCTTATGCATTTTTTCTAATCATTCACGGTTGGTATAAGTACGTCTTAAGATTCTAAGTTAGAACGTTTTATGTGTACTAGACTTATGTCATGCTTAATACTTAGCGGGTGTTTTTCCTTTTATTCTTTTCAACTTTCTTTGTGAGAAATAAAGAAAAATAAGAGCGGCTTATGAAAAAAATGAGTGGCTAGAAAAAAAAGAGAAAAAGAAAAGAAAAAAAAATAATAATTATACAATACTCCCAAGAGGGGCAGTGAAGTGTTAATTATAGTAACTATTATATTCCAATATTACCTTGACGGGTTGCGGGGATTTAATAGTTGCTCCAATCCAATATCACCTTGACGGGTTGCGGGATTAAAGATCCAAAGTCTCAAAAAGGCGGAGGATGTAAATTATTGCGTGAGTTTTATTCCTTAGCGAGTGTGTAGCTACTTATTAATGCATGACATGAGGATCTTACACATAAGGCGAATGACTTATTACTCTTGAAACGGACTTATATTAATTGTGAGCGGTTTTTCAAGTAATGGATGAGAGGATTACTTAGGGTTAAAACCATGCTTCCTTATTTTTGGATTTTACACCTCTTATACTTCACGCTTCAAATAATGACAAATTTTCCTTCAAGCAATTTGCTCAAATAATAACCGGTTCCACATTTAATTGTCATGAATAAGTTGATGCACTTTTTACTTGTGAATGCAATGATCCCACTATTAAGCTTGGTATGGGGAAAGTGAAACTTGAGGGTGATAACTGTCCATGGTACCAAAGCCCTAATTTAAGTCATTGATTTCTTTATGAGTTTTTCCATCAAAACCATTTCAAGAAAATTAAAAAATATATAAATAGAATTGTTTTCTTTGCATTGCATTGTACAAAATCAAAATCATGCATCATATAGAGTAGAGTAGTATAAGAACATTCCATATTGGCTAAGGTGTGTTAATTATGAGGAAAATGTAAAATTGTGCTTTAAAATATAGCATTACATGAGGTCATGGCAATGTTCAAGTGTAGGGGATTTGATATGAGTTAAATCTCATATCAAGTTAATCATATTAAACCCTAAAACACGAAGCAAAATACCTACTTTATTGTGTCAAAACAGGTTTATGTGGTGTTTTTTTGTTTGTGTTCACTTGAATAGGTAAATTGATACAAAATGAAGAAATCATGGAAATCAAGCTTATTTGTGATAAAAAGACAAGAAGGATGCTAAATGACAAGACTTTGGAAGATGAAGGACCTATCTAGACAACATTCTAAAGTTGAGGGGCTAAAGTGCAATTTGGACAAAGTCAAGATTCAAGTCAAACCTGGTCAACTCTCAAGTCAACCAAGTCAAAAGGACTCAAATGTTCAATTATGCAAGTGAAAGGACTTATTTTTCCATAAAAATGAAGATATTAGCTCAAAACATCAAACTGCCAAAGTCAAGGGGCTAAAACTACCATTTTTGGAAGTTAATATGAAGCTTGATCCATGTGCTTGCAAACCAACCAATGAGAAACAAGAATTAACTCCACTCGGATTACCAACTCAACCCCACTTATTATCTCTCCAATTAATAACTTCCAAGTCCCCACTTTTACTGATCCACCAATAGAATTTGAGGAAATGGATAATAATCCGTGTGAGGGCAATAGATCCAATCAAAGAACTCCACGTGGCGTCTTCTTCAACACCACAACCCAGATCGAACAAAGAGATATACTGCATTTCATAAAAAGTTTTATACATGAAAAGTGATCGTTTTCAAGCAAGGATTCCATCCCACTTGCTCAATTAGCCTGAAAGTCAACCAAGAAGAAAAGCCCAAATTCAAACGTGCAACGGCTATGAGCAATTAACAGATTTATGACACCTGGCAATTTCTTATTGGTGGGAACACGTCATTGACGCCCCCTACACTTCATTTCAAGTCTATAAATAGAGAGGATAGGTCTCATTTGTTGAAAAGTAGTCAAGTGTGAAAAAACACACACACTTTAGATTCCCTCGCATTTCTGTTTCTTTCATTCAGTTAGCAACTTCTCTCAAGAGTTTGACACACTCTTGAGAGTTAGTTATAGAGTTAGTTAAAGCTGTTGTAACAGATTTCCTTTCATCAATCAATAAAATCCCAAAAATATTCATTTACTCTTTTCTATCCTTCAATTCACTTAATCAATCCTGCAATCTTGTTACTGTTTGTGCCATTCATTGATCTTACTTGATCAATGGAGTTTGTTTGAGATATTTTGGAGGTTACAGCAAGCTTATCTAGAAAAATCAGTTCATTCCAGTCCTTAGCAGCAAATTGTGTAGCAGATGGTTTGATTTGTTTAGAAAAGGCTTTTGGAGGTGATAATATGGTTAATGGTGGTATTCTCATGGTGTTCTTGTAGATTTGAGTTGGCTCAGCGCCACACTCCTCCATCAAAGGAGGCCTTAGCTAAAAAGTTTGTTAATTCTGTTTTACATTCACTCAAAAGAAGTTTGCATGCTCAATTCTTAGTATAAATAATCTGTGATGCTATGATCAAGTGTGTTTAGCTTATTTGCAGTAGAATTGTGATGTTTTGATATCTTGTTAGTAGTATTGTAGCCTTAAGACTGTTTTTACTTGATTTTAGTTTAGTGTTCATCAGTCATAGTTAATTGAGTGCATTTTGTGGTTTAGTCTGTTAACAAGTCTGACTTTGTGCTAAAAACTCTTCATTTTACTTCTTGAACCTGTCATGATATCAGACTTAGCTTGATTCAATCTTTTAATCAATATCACTTTGACAAAGTTCATCTTAGTCTTGATAACTAGTGTTTGGATCTGCATAGTTGTTGTAATAAGAGTGTGTTAATCTTGTTAAGCTTTGTTTAATTTCATGAAGTAAAACATTTGAAACAATCTTGGTCGGTTTTGAAGTCAAGATAATAGTCAAAAAGGCAAATGGCTTGATAAAAGTTTGGGTCAGAGTCTGTGATCTTTATCATTCAAAAACTAGCTACTTTCAAACCATTGGCATTTGTTCATTTCTTGGTCAAATTACTTGAAATCAGTTTCTAGCTGTAGTTTAACATCTAAAGTTCAAGTTTGTGCTAGGAATTTCTACAGTATTCAATTTTCAGTTAGATATTAGCTTATTAATAAGCTCCTAGGCAAATGCAAGTTTCTATAAAGAGACATGGACTGTTTTCTTGTATAGGAAAATCTAATTCATAAATGTTGACATTTTCTTTCACAAATATGTTTATAAACAAGTCTTGAGTAGTTTTGGAGATTTTGAGCTTTTTCCATATTTGGTCAACAAAAGTCAAATAAGCTACGTTTTGCATATTTCATGATAACTGCTTATATACTTGATCATTTTCCAATCTGATTGACATTCCTTACTTCTTGTTAGCTAATCTTTCATTTCCAGTATGAAAATCAAGTTGTGCTTATTTGAATTTGTTTTTAGCTAAACTTGTGATTATTAAAAAAGCTGTTTGAGAGTTTAAGGGAATTACAGCTTATGAGCTTAACCTTCCCTAGCTAAAATCTCAATAGAAAACGTTTGCAAAAAGAATTTTTGAATAAGCTTTTGTTTTGAGCTTTAACGAGCTTATTATTTGGTGTATGCCTGTTTTTGATAAAAAGTTCCCATTTATTGCACATTGGTCCTTGAAGTTTTCAGTTGGTTTCATTAGTAGCTAATCTTGCTAGTAATTAGGGTTTGCAATAATTAGACCCTTTAACTTTCTGTTACTTGTCATTTTCAGTTAGACATTTTGTTAGTTGGTTAAAATTAGTTACAAATTTGTTAGAATTTTCCCTTTTGGTCCTTTTACTTTCTAAACTTTTCATTTCAAGCTTTGTAGTTTCATTTACTTTACAATTTGAGCACTTTACTTTCATGTTTTTACATTTTGTCTTTTTGTGAATAAAAATTTGGTATTTGCAAAGTGTTTTACGGATATATAGCTTAATATTTTTTACCCTTTTTACTTGTTGCTTGAAATAGACATAGAATATCCAAAAAACCCTATCAACCAAGAACAATAATAAACTTGAGATTTTTAGGACTTTTAATTGGTCAAGAATCGAGAGAAACGAACTTCAATATACTCAATTTCAGAGATCTTGTCCCTTCTCCGTTTCACAATTTCCAAGGGTGGAAATAACTCCTAACCTGTTGGTGTTCTATCTTAACCTGCCGGTAGGGCAGATACTCAGATATGAACTTAACTGTATCTTGCTTCATAGAAAATAGACACATAGAAATTCGGAAAACTAAGAGTTTCTGAAATTAGACTACTCTTAGCGTAGGGTCCTCTGAGACGCATAATTTAGTGTAGGATTCTCTCCTTTACACGTAAGCCGAGTCAGGTAAGGATAACCGTGAGAATCAGTGTGATTCAGCATGTCACTATAATCAACCAGAATTCTTACCAGAAAATTTTCAGGTGAACTTTCTATTGTCATAGAATTTGCACATAGTGCGAATATGTTCTTCATGCACTTCTCTAGACTCAGAGAAAGTCAGATTTGTCATCGATGAAAATACTAACGAACTTGTTTATGAGTTCATGGAGACTCAATTTACCAAGTCCCTAATGTTGCTGATGCATTCGTTAGACTAAAACAAAATCATGAATTTAGCATGACTAAATCGTGTGTGATTAGCAGTCATGAAAATGTCCTGCTCTTTCACTCGTTACTCTTGGCAGCACGATCACAGATCGGTCCGGTAAGAGTGCTTAACACCTTGTAGTCGATCGGACATGTCGTCAATACGTGGAAGGAATAACGGTCATGAATGGTGATTTGTTTACATAGACGGTAGTCGACACATAATCTTATGTTACCGTCCCTCTCTTCAATAAATAGAACCGGTGCACATTAGGGTGATGCACCTGATGTAGAACCTAGTTCAGGCATCTCTGTAGCTGAACCTTCAATTCATTAGTTCAAGCAAGCCATGCTATGAAGAGCCTTAGAAACTGGTTCTGCTCCCTAACCTGCTTGATGTTATGTTCCACCATGCAGATAGGAAGTATAATCGGAGGTGGAAATTTTGAAATAATCAGCTGGTTTTGGGCAAGAGGAGTTTCTGAATTCGTGTCATAATTGATAGCTAGAAAATCTTCGTAGCCATGGAATGATGATCATATGCTTGTAAAACATAATAGACTTGTACAGATTTTCCTGATGGAAAACCATACTGAATGTATTCAGGAGCCTGAACATCGCTGTACATAATCTGATATGAATGACGGCTTATCGCAGCATGGGTTGCTGTTCATAGTCTATAGACAACATCATATTTAACTCCCATCTGTCGGAAGAAGGTGCGTTAGCAGAATAGATCTTATCGTCATACTGGAATGAATGCCTTCGTACACATGGATGGTACGAATAGTGTCCTTATGGTCATGGATATATATGAAATGTGAGATCCAGAAATGAAAGTGCCATGTTAATGCATGGAGTAAAACGTTGCAGATTCTACTGAATGTGCTTCGCCTGCCTCCCGCAGAACAAACACTGCGTGTTCAAACGTGAACAAAACTCCGTTGATGAGGTTGAAGTTCTTATAGCCTGATTTATTCATGGCACAACAGAATGGTTATACCCCTTGGAGGGTATTCTGAACCACGTAGGGCTATTCCAGATGGTAAACGTGAGTCATGTGTCCTCATGTGTCCTGACTCGTGTCTTGAGAACATATGCGTATGGCATGTGTCTTGACTGGTGTCTTGACATGGGTCTAGAGATGTGAAACAATGAAATTTAAATTCTTAGGTCATCATGCCAGAATTTAGCGGATCGAATGGGCTGCTAATCCTTTGTATTTCTGATCATGTCCGTAACCGGAGTGTCTAGCGTTATTGTCAGAGTATTTGATGCCACGGTAGTTGTCACTACCTCTTTGACTGTCAGTTAAAAGACGGTCAATATCATGACTGTGATTCATGTAACCTTCTAGCTGAGTGACCGGCTGGTACCGGTTCCCACTCATATGCTGGAAAAGACCGTTGGATAATCATGTGACATACAATTTGAAAAGGTAAGAATATGGAACGAAACGGTACATCTGGTGGTTTAAATATAATTCTAGTCAGGTTGCTTCGATTTATCGCCTTCGTAATTGTTTTGTAAAATCTCCAAGCTGAGAGCGGTATCATATTTTAATCAACCTTGGTGTGAAAATGTCTGAGGAAATTGAAAATGGATTAGTATCACACAGGGAGTGCGGTAACTGGAATACGTCTAGAGTATGGTACATGAAGCAAAAATGGAACATAGTACATGGAGTACGCATGGGATTCACATGAGGTGATTGGTACATTGTCAATCATCTGACATGATCATAGGAATGTAATGATTAAATGGGTAAAATCAATCTGGATAGGACAATATAATAATCTAGGTAATTTAGCGTAGACATAATCCCAATTGCGTAGAAAACACAAAAACATGGTTAAATGAAATCGAATGATTGCCAGCATGAGAACATGATCAATGAGAACCAACCATGACTTATCGTGAAAACATGATTAAACACGATCCATCAATGTCTAGCATGAAGCAAAAATCAACATGAGGAAATATGGAACAAAATTTTACATATAGGAACATGAAACATAATCAGCATGAAAACGAAGTTAACCATGATAGTATGACGATTTAATCTTCATAAAGAACATAACAATAAATGAGGATACATGAAAAGTTGTGACTGCAATGAAATAAATTTTGAGTATTGTTAATGTGGACGACTATGAGTCGTTTCACAAAGCAAAAGAAAACAATGCAATATAAATGATAAGTCTGACATAATATGGAATAAAAGGTGCATGAACAGTGTGTAAAACAATGAAACAGTTTATAATGCATGAAACAGTTTAAAATAAATGCATGGTTAATAACTATGATGATATGTACATGAATGAACGCCTATGGGTCGGTTAACCAAACAAAAGACGAGTGTGGACGCCTATGGGTCGGTCCACTAATCAAACAAAAGTTTCGATAAAAGCACATGCGACTAAATAGGGCCAGTTCTGTACCAACCATTACTTAGTCATAATTCCTACGACAATGAGATGAATACATGAAATGAAATGAAATGAATGCATGAAAACCAACTGTCTAAACCTAACAGAAACGTGCGACTAAGTATGAACTACTGTGATTCAGTTCATACTAGTCAACATTCACAAGAAACATCATGCATAAAACAATGACATGTAACTAAGTATGGATGACGGTTGCTCAATCCATATTAGTAAAACAATTCCAAAGTAAACATCATGGTTAAAACAACGAGGTTCTGAAAATATCAATACGTGGAAATCAGACGTCGACTTAGAAAGATCCTGGTGACTACCCACTAGTCACAAGTCAAGTTTTAGAGCCTACAAGTCGAAACCTTGGGCTCTGATACCATAACTGTAACACCCCATTTGGTAAATGAAATATCACAGGATAATTATGGTGTGTCATCAAAGCATGCAAGGTAAAATGTACTGAAACATACATGACCAAAAAGGATAATCGGAATTAAACATCGGTTCCTAAACATAAGCCCAAAACATAATTAAAATAAGTCAACAAAAAGGAAGACCAAACAAGCATAAATATATGAAGGCAAAGGAGATGAAGTCGAAGGTAGCTTCCATCCTATGCACGTCCTCCTAAATGCTCAAGTCTAACCTTGGGTACTTGCCGTTTTGGGACATGGAAGAAAAGTAACGGCTGAGCAAAAGGCCTAGTGCGCGGATATATAACATAGCATGATAAGGCATAGAATAATAAAAGCATATAATGAACATGAAGCATGACTAGCATGAATGGCAGCGGAAATGAATAAGTCCTGGGAAAAACCTAGGCGTATCACATGTTAACTGATTTTAGTTCTAAAAACATAGCTTATGTTTACTTATGAAAATCTGTATTAGTTTAATACACCAAAAGCCAATATAGGTCATGAGGTCAACAACGTGCATGAATACTTGGAGGGGTGACCTCGTCATGCAATTAGAGGGGATGCCTCTAATTAATATGGTAATGGGTAGGACGGAACAGCTCCTTGTGAAGGATGCAAGGCACACGCCACATTCACTATGAAATCCGGACTGAAACTGTAACTAGGATGCACCCATACGCCCCACATGATAATAATAATATAATAATGGCCAATAAACTGAAAGGGATGCCACGATCTATCACTCGGCCGTGGTGAAGTCATAACACTCGTGCCTCTAGTGTTATGGTTATGGTACCTCCATAACTAGGTGAAACTGGTCATGCATGTATATGGCTAAGGTAACTAATAAAACATAAGCATTTAATTCTGTAACTACTGGGAAAACAGTTGGCTGCATACGGGAAATCCTAATAAAGAAAGAGATTGTCCTTACTAAAAGACGGAAAATCCGTACCTTGTGTCCAACAGAAGCTAACGAAGACGATGAAGAACCTACTCCTCCTTGACGGATAATACTACATAATAATACTATATGTGTTTTATTGATTTCGTGTGTTCTTAATTTATTATTCATGTTTTGTCATGTTTTAACTGTTTTAAGTATTAACTGTAGTTATTCTTGTATTATGTTGTTTATTATTCATGTAATAAGGTATTATAATACTTGTATTGTAATACTAAGTAACTTTCTAAAAGTAGCAGGTTTCCTAAAATAGAAAGTTTCCAAAATAGATTAGTTTCTAAAAAAAATAGAAAGTTTCCATATTTAGAAATAAGCTGGATTAATAAGTCTAAAATATAAGCTAGTACTTATTAGTTAAAAGCTATAAGTCATGGTATAATCATAGTAAGTTTATTTATTAAATACTAAAGGTTATATCTGATTATTAATTAATAATGATATTACATGTTTGATTAATTAATAGAGTATCATGGATAGTTAAATAAAATTTAGGTGATATCAATTTAATTAATTTAAGACATGATTTAATTAAATTAATATAGTTAAAATACTTAGGTTAGTTATGGATTATTAAATTAATAATTATAACCTAAGTCATGCTTTAATTAAATTACTAGTCATGGTTTAATTTAATTAAATAAACATAAAACTGATTTAATAATTTACCGAACCCGAACTCGTGACAAAATATAAGCCGAAACGAATAAGCTAAAACAAACAGCCCGAACAGTCCAGACACCACAACCCCCTTACTGTATTCCTGTTTGCCACCGGCTATGGCCTGCAACCACTGTCCGTGTGGTTTAACACCCACCGACTGTAGCCGGTTCCTGCTGCCAGCAGTGGCTAGCCATCGACATTCCAAAATTCCCACTAAGACCAAGGGTGATCTCGGTTTCCACTGTTTATGAACCCACACCCCTGTTGGGGTCCTGTTGTTGCGGCCGACAGAAAGTCCCAGCCACCCAGACCCTCCAGTGGGCTCGGTTGGTCGGTTAAAATACCCACCGAGAGCTTTATGCTCTCGGTTTTCTGTGACAAACAAAACCCCAAACCAACTCGAATCATAAACCCCTTAATTACATGTTTTTAATTACTTAGATCATATGTTTCATAATTTAATTTACATGATTAACTCATGATTCTTGAAAATAAGAATAAAATAAAGATGAAGGTTTACCGAATCTAGGTGATCTAAGCACAAACCATCAAGAACACGTAATCCATATACCCAAGATGAAATTGTCTCTCCTTCCTCCTTTCTTTTGCAAACCTACGGCCAAGGAGTAAATGGAGGCTAGGGTTTTGTGTAGTTTTTGTTAAGCTTGTCAAATGAATCTACTAGAGGTATTTTGACTAGTGAAAAGGTTAACGTGCCGGGCTTGGCCCTTAGCTTTTCTTCTTTTGTAACCGGCCCCATACATCCCCATATATAATATCTCGTGTTTTAAATAATTCCCGTGTATTTTTATTCGTGACGTGGGTTCGTGTTTTAAGTTCATGTAAAAATCTATGTCGTGAAATATTATTATACGTAAATACTTGTAGTAAATAAATAACTAATATCTATAATATTGTGTTTATACAATTAATGTTCATGATACTTGTCGTGTTTTAATTAATTATGAAGTTTTAATTAATCCGTGTTTTTATGTAATTAATATTCTTAGGTATTTTATGCGGGTTTTACAACTCTTGCTTACCCAAGTTTTTTACAAATAGTGTATGATTTACAAGGAGACTATAGCAGGGATCATGAACATTTTTATGAGATTCCTGTCCAAAAGAAAAAGCTTTTCATAACCTTGAACACAAAACCTTATGAACCCTTGCTCTTGACACCCCCTATGCTTGTTGTTATTGAAGCAGCCTTACACCTACAACCCCAACAGGAACCACAACAAGAACCCCAACCTGACCCTGCACCAGAACCACAACATGATCAACCACCACCTTCACCACAACCTCATGTTGCCCCTACCATTGACCCCATCATTGACATGACCATTGATCAGCGTGATCATTCCATTCTTGAAGCCATTGACATTCATATGTCATCCGCTGACACTGCCATTTTAGCCCCCGACACCACCCAAACAGACCCAAACACCTCTTCAGAATCCCCACCACAACATTTTCACTTAGCCAAACGCCAAAGGACTACTAAGGTGTTCTTCCTTGGTAGTCTTAGCCATGTAGCAGACAGAACCACCACTACAAGTGTGGTTGGTGATATGGAGGTGGTTGGACTATTGGCCTTGTTGCAGGTCAAGCCAGGTCCATTGTAGATAAGCCCACCTCCATGCCCCATGATTCCTCCTTTGGGATTGAGTTCCCTCATGTGGATGAGGGTAGTATGCAACCAATGACAAATATGGAATTGATGATACTCTGCATTAGCTTGCAAAAGCAAAATGTAGAGTTTGTACAGAAATTAACAACTCAAGACCTTGAACTCAATACTTTGAGGGAGAGTATTGTTAAGTTATAACAACGAAGACGGTTTGTTGTAGAGTCCTCAGGTGAAGCAAGGGAGGGTTCTTACAAAGGGGTCCTTTTTCTATTTTTTTCCTTTTCTTTTCCCCCCTTGTGTCACATAACCGACGAAACACCCTCTTAATTTCGTTTTTTTCTTTATTTTTCTTTATTAATGTATTATTAATATTACCTTAAATTACCTTAATTTATTTCAGCTCTCAAATCCTTCAAAACCTCAAAACCGTAAAACTAGTCAGTTTTTACGCGTATACCGTAAAAGACGTAAAAGTATACAGTTTTATAAAAACTCTTAGAATATCAAACAAACTATATAACTAAGTCTTAAATGACTTAAAACTATCCCGTAAATTATTTCCGTGACTAAATATCTCATCCGAGACCCCTAAATGCAAACCCTATATCGTAAAAATACGATTTTTCTATAATACATATACGTATATGTAAACCACTAAATAACACCATCTCATTTCATAGTCACTACCTTGTGAGCTCATGAACATGAAAAACATCACACATCGTTTCACTCACAAGGTACACCATACCCGAAAACGATGTCCCAACCACACTCTGTTCACACCAAATAACACGTAAACACATAAAGGCACATAAGTTCACGAAATATGCATAAAATAAATCTAAGTGACGAACCTCAAAACCGTGGTTGTCACACCAAGGCTCTAGTATATAAACGCATGAATGTGATTTATTGTTTCATAACTTTAAAACCAAACTCTCTCGTCCCCTTTTCTTTGTAGGTCGACGACAACAATATCCAAAGGGATATTTAAGTATAAACTTATTCAAGATCTAGCAATCGAAGGTGCTTGATTGAAGTGCCGTGTCGACTATCTTAGAGAAGATCTAACTTGATCTTTGGGTTATTGGTGAATCGGAATAGGGGTATACGAATTAGGTTTTCGTTTGGTTTGATGATTTAAGGGTTCTTGATCATCGTTCTTGTAGAATTGGTATGATTTTCTAATCATTAACAATTATGTTAATTACATTATGTGCATAGATGTTTGATCCTATCCGCTGCGTTTACTCTTGATGCATGTATATATGATACATTAGGTTATTAAATTCCAACAGTAAGTACGGGTCATCCATTTAGGATACTTTGGTCATCCACTAATATTTCATGGTTATCCACTTAGGACGCTTAGGTAATCCACTTAGGATGCTCGGGTCATCCACTTAGAACGCTTAGGTCGTAAGTACTGTGGAATCCTTAGATTCCGGATCTTTAGGCTGCTAGGATATGCATCATGTTCATATGTCGATTAGATAGCGGAACTAGAACATAATACATAAAAAAGGTGTATAGAAACGAACAAGATGAATTTCCCCAATATTACTTGCATTAAAACAAATAACCTAAGCGTGTTTACAAAGAAAACCACGCCTAGAACACACGAACTTGCTGTAGGATTACATTGTGAATATTGAATGAATGAAAACCTACATCCCTTATGGTTCCTTTTATAACATACGGATACCAGGGATTATACAAGAGATAAATCAAATAAACAACTAAATCTTTTAAATAAATAATATCCCTGGTGAATTCTTATCAACTAAGAACTTCTTCCACCAGCTTGATCTTTCATCATATGCTAGATTTAGTCCTTGTCTTATAGTTTTGTCACATCAACTCATAAACGACCCAACAAGTACTAATTAAAGTACGGGTCATCCACTTAGGTTGCTTTGGTCGTCTACTTAGGACGTCATGGTCATCCACTTAGGATTCTTGTATGGAAATTCTATATCGTACAGTTCTTAGGAACGGTACATGCTAATTGGTGCATTTTTGGGCACCCTAAACTTGCCTACAATGCTACTTGTGAGCATCCTATATATGATAATGACACTCTTTGTGAGCATCCTAGACATGACACGATGCTCCTCGTGAGCACCCTACTCATAACAACGATGTTCCTTGTGAACATCCTAAACATGATGTGATGCTCCTTGTGATCATCCTAAACGTGATAGCAATGCACCTCGTGAGGATCTTGACCATGAATATGATACCTTTTGTGAGAATCTTATACTTTACTTGTTTTTGGCTAAACCTGAATCATGACATGCTAAACACTACTCGGATAATTCTGAGTCTATATACATGTTAACCTTCAAATATATCCAAATCTATGCTAACATTATTGCATCATGTATGTTCTATTAACTTGAAACTAAACCGTTACCCACCTTTGATCTTGATTATGCTTTCATAAGCCTTCTAATCACACCTAATCATATTATAACCATACTAGGACAATTAGAACTTCATAACTCATATAACTAACATGTATTTGGTCTAAACCACGCAAACATATTCACATAAGGTGTTATTTCATTGTTGAACACTTTTTACTAAAAGTGCTTTTTATGTAGAATTTCTGCAGTCTGCTACACTTTGTTGTTTTTGACCCACTTAGACCTGGAATCAAGACTACTTTTGTTGGAAAGTACACTCTCACTCTCCTTTCCGAAAAGGTAAGGCAGGCTCCAAAAGGAGTTATGGTTATTTTTCTATGATTTTTCAAAGTATGCGCAAATTTCGGCAAACCTTACTGTCCCGTTTTTAAATATGTCCAAAACGACCCAAAACTTATAATAAGCTATTATCAATTTTACCAAACTTATGTCACAGCTTATTTGACATGTGTGTGTCAATTTTATTCAGGCCTTAAAGTCAAAATTACATGCTTAGGCACCATATTAAGCTCTAACCAAACACCCTTTTATTAGTTATCATATAGCATAAACTTCATCAAAAGCCATGAACTAGCTTATTCTCTAAACAAACAATTCACAACTTCATTAGTTCTGAATAATAATCATCTTCTAGTTCATAAAACATGTCTAACTTCATTTATAATTCATCTAACAAAAGGTAAAACATCATAATCATATCTAATTTTACATATAACACTCTTTATAAACAAAACCCCCAATTTCTATCATAATCTAGAAATTATAACATGGAATTAGAACTTACAATTGATAGGTAACATATTAATGAAGCTTATGACTTTTTGTATCTAGCACACTTATACCGATAATCATCCAAAATCACCATGAATGTGGTCTCTTCATAATAAAGTTTTCTAGTTTTTTCCATTTCTTTTCTCTAAAACATAACACGTACTAAACACGTGTATAAACGAGGAAAAAACTGATCTTAAAGAGTATATTAAGCCATAAGGCAAAATTATAATTTCGTCTTGTAAATATATTTTGCAATTGTAGCAAGGATGGTCCATGCATACTATGTACAAGGTTGTTTTAGTACTAGTATAGAACTTTGGCAACTTAGATCCCTCAAGTTCTTATCTTTAATACTTGAGACACATAATAATCTATAAAACCATTTATAGAATATGTTTACTCATAGTTTGACTATCGTATTTGACTAACCAATCACGTAAAATATTCAAACTTACAAAATCGTAATCAAACTTACTTAAAATACCTAAACAAACAAGTGGGAGAAATGGTCAAGGATCTAATCTCGTATGTTGCCAAATTCGTAACCTAAGACTATAGGCATAACAAAACGTAATCGGTATTCTCGCTCAAAGACAGTGAATTTTAGCACTTAATGGATGAACTTTTTTATGTCACATTCAACATTCCAATCACTTCGATTTCAAATTCTATACAACCACAATGCAACTAAAAATTCCGCACACAACACCTGAATTCAACCCGTGTGCAACGCAACGCAGAATACCTAGTTTTACAAGTTTCATACAAACAAAATAACAATAACAACTTTAATTAATAGAAGTTACTTTGTTTTTTTTTTAAATTGTTGCCGTAATTATATTTGAAAAGTATCCTCCCAGATTATTCCAGTAAACTTTTCATTTACCAAAAGTTTCTTTTTGATATTTACCAATTACCATAATACCATCTATATCATCATTGCTTTCATGTTATGGCTAGTAAATTTCTTTTACAACACAGAAGTTAGACATTTCAGTTCAATCGAGTATATTCACAGTTGCTCTTCAACAACTTCTGCTTCGATTCGGTTTGATCTGTTCCTCGACTCGGCTTCTCTACCGTTCACTAATGGCATCTCCCTCTTTCTCTTCAGCTTGCTCTTTGATATATCTTCTTTTTCATCTGCGAACGATAAAAACCTTTGCAACCGCACTGAATGAGACCCACTCTTTTGAGATGCTTCCGAGACTTCTTCTGAATGATGTTTTCCAAACTCCCGAAACACCATGCAAAAGTATATAAGGAGAGCAACAGCACAAGCTAATCCAAAGATGAGAAATAGTCCCCAAAAGCTTTCTAGTTGAAGTTGGTCTGAATCCGAGTTTGGTGAGGCACAAGTTTTTTTCTTGAGGTAATAGTCGTGAATCTTTTGAAGCTCGCCGTTTTCGGATAAAGTTAGTATAGCAGTCGACATATCAACTGCCAATGGGGAGTCCCTTGGAAATGCCTGTGAAAACAATCACAGATTTTGATTTTTGACGTACTATCTCAAAAAACTCAAAACTGTAGACAGAATTTGACAAGTATTATCAGAAGGGGGAGACCATAATGTATTTATAAAAGGGTCAATTAACATTTTCTATTAATATTCGTAGTAATAATGTTTAACACTACAAAGTATAAAGGTTAAAAAAATACTTCTATCCACTATATTCCGTCCCCGCATGTAACAAAGCTGTTAGTTCTAACTCAATTACAGAATCAAAATCGATGACCAATTCGGGAGTTAGCTTGTTTGACCATAAAGTCCAAAACAACAGCTGATAATCATTAGTGGAAGTGGCAATGCTTTAAGGTATTTACGTTTAAATGGGTTAAAATGAGTTGTGGTTAATCTCATGGGTCAAATCAGTAAATTTAGCTAAAAGGGAAGCGGCTACGTATGTTTGAATACGAACCCATTTTGACCCAATACCCACTTCCATCTAGCTATCTATAATCATTAGTAATATGCTAATTCAGAAACTTACAAAGCCCCACCCACTTTTTGTGAACTCTTGGCCAACAACTTGAAACCTGCAGTTACTTGAAAGGAAAAGGTCGATGTAGGGCCTTTCATCAACAATGGCAGCAACAACTCCTGCCTCAAGTTTCTCAGCATATTCTTGTGGGGAACCAAGAGCCAAAAGTCTCGATTTTGGTATGTTAAGTTCTTGCATTAGATAATTCTCAGCAAATGATCCCACCTGAAAGCCAATACGATCATTGGTAGTGACCAATGAATCGATTCCTCTGATGGGAGATGAAAGTTGTTGCACAGTTAAAATGGATGTCAGGCTGGCGGTGTAACTTGAGTTGATAATTAGAACCACGAAAAGCCAGATAAAGAGAACCATCCGACCAAGTGTGCTCACCGTGTTTTCTCCTGAAATTATTCAGCTTTGTCACCTATTCACCTTGATAGGCTATTGAAATATGTAATTGAAGTTTTGGAATACTTACTATGTGAGAAAAACATAGTTGACAAAGTGAACCTGCACAACAAGAAACAAATATAATGAAAATGATGACACAATAGCCCGATCCGTATATGGAATACTAGGAATGCAAGAAGCACCAGCAAAAAGTAACACCCTCGTCCTTTCAAATTTCCCATAATTTTCAAGACTGATTATTTATTTTCGGTTTTTATAAAAAAAACACATGAAACTAAACTTACATTTATCAGGTACTATATTGCGCAAGGAAATAAGGTATTTCTTGAGAATGACTCTGAATTCTGACCAACCACTGCAAATTAGTAGCTTAGTGTAAAGGGCTCATTCTACACCCTTGCGGGAATATTCTAAATATATCAATTTTCTTTCTAAAGTATGAATTTTAAGCATCGGTTCTAGAACCTATCAACCACGCTTTGTCTTTAAGCAAATATACAAAAAGTATAAACGGATCGGCCTGACTGGGACCCACTGGCCACATGCTAGAAAACTGGTTTTGACGCTAAACTGTTTTGACATGTTACCCAACATGTCGATCCCATGTGTCACTCTATCGGATAATGGACGAATAAAGCAATATCATAAACAGCTCACCAAAATATGGTGACTAATTGTTGTTTGGGTGGGCCCCTAAATTCATCATTCAGCCTGTGTTCCAGTATCCACACGACGGCTCCAACAATGATGAAGAAAAATCCTGTGACTGCCCACATTAATGGAGTAAAAGGCCGCAAGAAAGCCCAAGCACTCGAGTTTATTTTCTTTATGGGGACGACCACAACTAAACCTGACTCTATATATGGCTGAGTGAAGTCCACGGCCTTTGTACGGTTAGTGACAATTGCTATGTCACCAACAGCAGCATCAAAGACCTGCACACCATGCTTACATCATTTCTTCTTTCAGCGCACAAAAATGTGATATTATATAACCAAAAATTGATTATCAGTAGCTGTAAAACAGGCCATAGAAGGTGATGTTTGGATATGCATCTTAACTCGCTTGAATGTGCAAAAGATAGTCTCATATATGTGGGTTCAAATTCCATAAAGGACAAATGTGTGAGATTGTAATCATTGTATATAGTATTGATGCCTTTTAAAAACAATTAAGGCCTTATTGGATAAAATGTCCAAAAATGGTATCTTTGCGAAAAAAAGTAGAGGCCAATTGTAAAATTTCAATGAAACCTTCTCATATCACTCATAAGATAAGAGTTAAGTAGCCAACCTTTCTTACTGCAACTGAACAAGTGATATGAACTCAAAAATGATAATTTGACTGACTAACGATTAAACAATCAAAAGAAAAGTATGTTTATGCGACCATTAGAAACACATTAGTATTACGAATTCAAGTCACAGTAATCAGATAGTCCATTATATAATGCAAAGCCAAACACTCTTTTACTTACATTATAAGCAACTTTATTCACAAGCTCGGTGTAACTTGGGTTCTTGTTACCATCCCCAAACATGATAAACTCATATGGAATTGGATATCGAATCAACTTTATGGCAGCAAGGAAAACATCTATACTAAATCCATGAATTTCATCTGAACCATTAGTTTGTGTAACAATTTCTTTAAAACTAGCTCTCCAAGGAACTCCAATCCGTAACGGTCTCCCATTGTTTGAAAATTCCCACCCACGAGGCTTATCATTCGTGTTCCCAGGCCAAATAACACTTTTCAAATGTTGGTTTGAAGAAGAACGATTGGCTGGTTTAGCATAAAGAGTCTCAGGAAGCTGAACAGAGAGCCCAGAGTGGTTTGACCAGTATCCGAGAACCAAACCCTTATTCCCAACCATGTTGATTACATCAAAAGAAGGGTGTATCAAGGACTGATCACGGTCAAACCAAAGTGGACCTGTTACACCCGTCATATTTGTCTCCAACAAATTAGCAAGCAAATGTTTTCCTCCATCGAAAATGCTTAGTGCTCCAAGATTCAAACCTCTTGCTCCCTTTAAACCACTTAAACGAGAATCATTGGAGAAAGAAATTTTGCCACCTACATTAAAAAACTTGTCCATCGCATGTGCAATCATCCAAACTGTATCATAAGCGTATAAACCATAAGGGTTCAGCCCAACTGACCCATTACTAAGATTCTTCCACCTACTTTCAAGATCTCGTTTTTTAGGTGAAGCGGGGGTGTGGGGCCTAAGTGTAAGAACACCATGTAGAAACGACGCATTATTAGCAGAAATACCATTGGAATCCAATACAGTCGATAACCAAGTAGTCGCAATCCATATATATCCTCTTCTCATCATTCCAAGACTCTTAGCCGTCTCAAAAATCGTAAGACCAGTTTTTGAGTAAGTGTGTACAACAATGACTCGAGACTCCATTGACCTGACATTGATTAAAGCATTATGAATATCTTGTGGAGATAACGCGGCATCAGGTGGTAGTGGTGCTTTATAAGACAGCTTACAACGTCTCTCGGAAAGTTGATCACCTAATGTGTATATAGTATTGCGAAATTGATCATCATCAGTGAATATTGCCGTTACTTCTCTATAACCGAAATAACTTACAATTTCTGTGATGGCAGTCATCTGATAAAGATCATTGGGGGCTGTCTGGATGAAATACGGATACTGAAGAGGTGTCAGTGAGGGGTCTAACGCTGTGAATGATAAGAACGGGACATGGAGTTCACTTGCAAGATTTGAAAGTACATGAGCCATCACAGAACTTTGTGGACCGATAACAGCCACTATATCAGCCTCCATGTATTTCAATGCTGAAGAAGATTAAGTATGAAACAAATAAAGAACTATATAGATACAAATAATAGACATGCTTAAGAGGGGGTGTCTCAAGAAGAATTCTGAAAGTAAAAATGTCATGTAGTCATAGATTATTCATAATAAAAAAGTGTGCTATACATAGTGTTTTGATGCGGTTTAACTGCTCAAAAAGAGTAAAAATCAGCTGTATTTTTCCTAAAATTTTCCTTATCTACGAAATCAGTAAGAAAATAAGGGCATCATCTACAAGTATATTTGACAAGGGTATAATAACTTTGCTCTATCCTTTAATGAGCAGGGTTTGTGGCATCAGCCCGCCACTATAAAAGGAGAAAACCACAAGTATGTAACACTAACACACACTAAAAACTGATCATTTAAACTATCACTTCACTTCAAACACCTCCTAGATATTCTGATATAACATCGTGAACAGATACTTTTTGTCCTTATCATCGGCTTATGAGCTTATGAGCTTAGCTTATGGCTTATTTTTTGTCCATAAGCTCAACTTGATAAGTCGGAAAAAGTGGACTTATGTGTTTTTCAAAATTCAAATAAGCCCATAAGCCAGAAAAATAAGCTAATACATAAAATTAAAATTAAAGTTATAAAGAAAGAAGCAAACATTACCACCAATAATGCTGAGGAAACCACTGAAGTTTGCATCATGAATTGTAAGATTCAATTTATTTGCAGGCAAAATGTTAGGATCAGAATTGATATCAGCAACAGCAGTGTTCATGGCAATACTTGCGACCCTCCCATTAATAGATTTTAGTGTCAAAATGGCTCCAATGTTCACCATATCGGATTGCGAAAACACAACTGATAATGTTCCAATAACCGACAACATCACTAGTGTCCTCATAGCATTAGACGATTTTCAATCTTCTAAACATGAGACAACTTCATTGAAAGTAATATGAACAAAACTTATTAGAAAAGAAAGAAAAAAAAACAAAAGAGGGTTGTTTAAGAAATCAGGATAATCTTAAAGGGTTGCCAAAAAAAAACAAAAAACAAAAAACAAATTTAGAGGAAACCCATCATAGGAAAATAGCATCTTTTCCTTAAAAAACAACACATTAGCAGCATGTGAGAAAAAAGAAGTTAAGCAACTTTGATATAGAGAGAAGAAGATACAACAAGTGTATGCGCACTTTTGTAATATGGGTTGTGTGTCTTAAGTTTAAGAAATCTTTGGATGACTTGCTAGTTGTGTTGTGTTCTTCCCACTATTTTAGTGGAGTGGACAAAGAGTCTTATTTTATTTCTTTACTTTGATGGTTATGTTTTTCATTTTATTTTTATGAAGAATGTCTTTTCCAATGTTTTAAAACCCGATTTTTTAGTTGACTCGGTCTAGTGATCGTTCACGGGTCAACCGGTTTAACTGATTGAACCCCGAGTTAATCTGGTTCCTTATATATGTATATTTTTTATATTTTTAATGTGTACTTACTTTTTAGTTGTATATTTATAATATTGATGTAAACATGTGCAAAAATAATTAATTTATACTTACAATTTGTAATAAATTACTAACAAAACAATATTAGTGAACATTTTAAGTTAGTTTGACTTTATTTTAACTAACACTAGTAATCATTACTTTAATATATATCTTTAAAATTTAAAAAGGTTTATAAAAAATAAGTTTTTGAAATATTTTTTTATAAAAAAAGTGACCCGGCCGGGTTAATCAAACCGGATCTACCCGGGTCAACGAAAAACCGACGGTTCAATCCGGTTCTCAAACAAACAAAAACCCGGTCACATCCGGCTCGGTCTCCGAGCCGGTTCACGGTTCAACCGGCTGGGTCAACCCGGTTTTTAAAACATTGGTCCTTTCTTTTAGCTTTATCCAGGGGCGGACATACATTCTATGTTCGGAGTGGCGGCGCTCTCCATAGCTCGATAAAAAAACGAATTTTTAGTGTTCTTTTTTTTTTTTAATTTTGAGCGTCTTTTTAAAATGTCCTCCACTAGAAAATCAAATTGCCCCCACTCACTGAATTCGAACATTTAACATTATAAAGCCTAAAAATCGTTAATTTTTAAGTTATAATACTCAATTTTTTATTCTGATTCTCTTTTTTCACCTTCCCATCATAAAAAAAAAAATTGCCCCTCTCACATTGAAATTTGTTGCGTCCGCTAGTTCCTTTATCAAGTTTTAAAATTCATAATGAGAATTATGGATGACCAATTACCATCTTAAAAAGTACCCAATAACATTAAAAATAACCCAAGTTGAGAATATTTAACTTTTATTCTTTGTCACTAAAAAAATTTAATAAGCATCTAATTTACACCCACTTGTATTTAATGTGACCATGCATCATCATCATTTACTGCTGTAAATGCTTGTTATATGGGTCAACCCACGATCATCATTTTTATTTAACAATAAGTACAGTAGCTTCGAAAATATTAACATGAGCTAATCCTAATATCTTTTTTAATAGAAAAAATTAATAAATTAGTTGTTAACTGCAGATATATTGTTAGAAATAAAGAAAATATTAGTTATTTTAAAATATTTATATGTTATAACTCTTAGTCAAAAAATATAAAAGAGTGTAAGTTGTAACGGACGGGCTAGAAGCCCATATGAGCTTGGGGTTTGATCTACGAGGTCAGACCTCTTTGTACTATAAATACTCATTCTTAGTTGAAAAGAGGTGTTGGTTCTCATTTATACACATAAGAACACAATGAACGGTAGAGTCATAAAGTTGGTATCATAGCCAAAAAGTAACGTCACGTCAGCAAAGTAGGTTATGGCACTAGAATTGTTATGGCACCAGTTTCCAGAGAGAGTGGTGTGCCATATCTTTGTGGTGTCACTTATTTTTTTAAAACAAAAACATTTAAACTTAAAATAAAATTTCATTAAAACTAAAAAACATTATATTAAAATTAAAATAAAAAACATAAAATAAAAAACATAAAATTAAAAGACATAATTTAAAATAAAACATAGATTTGGTAGTGCCGACTTGCTTGGACTCGTGCCTTTTGAGCCTCGACGATAGCGGTGTCGCCCGGACTCATACGACTCGTGTCAATTTGGAGCAAACGCATGTCCTCTGAAATCCTTTGAGATTGGATCAACTGCCTTCGGTCGTCACTCTCTCCGACAAGCACAGAAAATTTGGCTTCTTGATCTAACTTTTTTTTCCGTGAACTCTTGGTACGCGGTCAGGTTAGAACCGGAGCTAGCAGTCGAGTTAGAGTTGGTGCGTTGAATTTTAATAAGTCGGAATAGACCGGGTGGTCGAGGCAACGCATCATGCCCAAAGTGTTCTAGTTCGTCGCCGGTGCCCATAAGACGACGTCTTCTTGCTTGTGTTGACTCGGGATTTTTCCACTTGTGTTTGTCTTTCAAAAAAACCCAAGCACTCGGGTGCTTAAACTGACCTCCAACGACCGTTTCGTACAGCTTGTACACCCTCGCCATCCAATCATTATCTTTCTCCCCACTATGAACCGCGGTTTCATTCACCAAATCATTAAACTTTGTAACCGCGGTATTCATTGGAGTCCACTTGCTCGTCAACAAGTTCTTGGTACGCACACCTAACCTTCTTTCACGGCTTTTTCATTGTAGGCATTTTGAATTTTGTACCAAAAAGTAGTCTTTTTTTCATCGGCTCCGGTTTTCGGATCCTCGGACACTTGAATAAAACATTTCGCCAAAAGCTCCTCCTCCTCTTGGGTCCACACATTACGAAGTCTTTTTTCTTGTGGAACGTCCTCTTTCTCTTTGTTTTTTTGCAAAGCCGACTTCTTACGTCTAGGCTTCGACGTCAGAGTCGGAACCGGCGCTTCTTCATCTTTGGAATCTTGAACTTCATCAACATGGCGTGATTCATTCTCGAAGTGGGGTTGGAAAGTGGGAAATAGATACGGTTGTTGTTGTTGTTGAGATTATTGCATTTGTTGCATTTTAAATTGTTGAAAAATCAACAATTCCTCTTGGCTTTGAAATTGGGGGCGAAACGAGGATAGTAATTCATTTGGGGGTTCGCATTTAAAGACGACCCCGACATTTGGTTGGTTGAGTCGGAAAGAATACCATAAATCTAATTTGGGTTGTGGTTGGGATTCATTTTTTATTTTTTTTCGATGGAAGAAATGGGGAAGATGAATTATATAGAAAGTGTGTGAGAAGTATGAAATATTTAAGGGGTATTTATAGAATTTTTAGAAGTGTAAAAATAGGTTTTAGGGTTTTTTAATCCCCTCCCCCCCCCCCCCCCCCCCTCAAACGGTCATGTAGCCGTTATTTTCAAAAAAAAAAATATAATAAAAAAAATAATTTTCGAACAGCGTGGGCTGGTGCTGACGGCGCGAGGACCTTAGCGCTAACCCACGGAGTCCTGCGCCGTTGGTGTTTTTCGCGCCTTGGCTCGATCCCAGGCCTTCACGTGACGACTCCAACCCCTCTAAGTGTGTTTTCTCTACCTTCTCTATACAAAATCTCCAACAACTTTTTCTCTCTAAACTTATCTTACTTATCTTATGGTGTAATGATTTCTAATATTTTACAATCGGTATCAGACCAATAGTAGACAAGGTTAGATCAATTCTGTAGAGATCTTAGTTTATTTTAGTAGATAGAGGTAGAAAATTTGACATATTAACTCACGAACAGGTCAACTTGGGTTGTGTCTTACTCAGATGGGCCAAAATAAAAAACTTTAGCTTATATCCTATCACCTTTTTTTTGGGTAAAAGGGACTCAACCCCGGTAAAAGATATATTACACCAAAAAACATTGAAGTACATATGAAATGTGGCGGAAGTACCACATTAAACTCAAGCAAAAAAGCTTGATAAACACCTAAACTAGTGTATATGACATGCCATACACACTTACAAAGCTAGAAAAATAACGACTCGCTTAACTAGCAATCAAAGAAAATTATGATTTAACTTTAGCCTTGTCTCTCTTATCATGGAACAGGTTAGCAGCCTCATCATAAATATTCTCAACTTCTTCCTCATCCGATTCATTTAGAATATCATAAGCATTTGATGTTGCAACACCCCTATTATTCCAATGGTCATTCACATTTTTAGAAGATGTAGATGATGAAGGAATATCAACAATCTTAGAAGGCTTCTTTGAAACAACTTTAGGTGGAATATTCACTTTAGGAACATACAAAGTATTAGTTCCAACATGGAACCCTCCATTCTTCTTCTTACCTCGTTTCTTGTTACGGGTCACGGTTTTAAAACCATCATTCACTTGTTCACCAACATTATGCATGCCTAGAGCAATAGTACTCGGGATACTAACCTTCATCAATTTGGGACATATATCCTAAACATGGCCAAATATTTTACAATGAGCACACCGAGGAGGCTTCCACTCATATTCAATGGTAACCGTCTCCGTTGTGTACCCAGAACCATCAGCCAAAGGAACACCAAATGATAAACTCTCCTTGAGCTCCATATCCGCATTAATTTCAATCAAACAACGTGCAAAACTGCTTCTACCCCAAGAGTCAATACACATAGCATTAGTAAAAGAGTCAAGCATAATGGGCTTACCAATTTGGGATGCAATGATACTAAGACCATCCTCTGAGAAAACCTGTAAAGGAACATCATGGATCTTTACCCATACCGGGATACGAGATAACTCCTCCTTATGTAACCTTGTATCTAGATTCCATTGCTTGAGAATAATAGGAATTTTATGAATCAACCATGGTCCATTCTCAAGCACCGCTTCCAAACCCTTCTTAGTCGTAAACTTAAAGAAGAAAAACCCTTTCCCATTCAACATGATCTTGCTAATTCCATACTTACCCCAATTCTGACGTACAAAGTATTCGACCACAGGAAAAACAAGCCGTTTACCAAGAAAATAACCATACAAAGTGTTATCAAAAAGAAAATTTACCTCATTAACGACTCGAGCCGGCATATTAAAAGCCACATTTGTGTCCAACCCCGATGTAACAGATTGAATAAACCTAAAATTAGCTTTAGGGTTACAATCTATTTTGGGCGACTCATGAACAGCCATAAACTCAGCTTGTTCATTCCGCACCTCAACACCACCCAATGTCTCATCAATATCACCAGCTATACCAAGAGTAGGCTCCACCACAGTTGAAACCCCTTGGTCCTTATCCAACCCGACTGAGTGATCTACCACAACAGGCTGCATTGGTGTAGTACCAGTCGTATTTTTTAAAACAGCACCATCTTCATCTTGATGCACATCCGAGGCCCCAGCCCTAGATGTCCTAACATATTTTGAAATCGATGCACCTGCCATAGTATCCCTCAATCGCTGCATTATTTTAGAAAAAGCACTCATGTTAGTTTGCGTTTGAAGCCCAACCATCAACCACCAATAATGAAACCCTAAAAAACCCTAAAAACCCTAATGTCACCCCGCTTAAACAACCAGGATCAGACCCTAAAAAATAGGATCTCACACACCACCCACGAACAGCTTACATGCTTATCAACAACCCACAATCACCAATCAATACAAACGGGATTCACACCAAAGAACTGAGCAGAATAAACGAACCCTAAAACAGCCGATCCAAAAAAACCTTAAAAAACGTGATACAACCTAAAAAAAACCAACAAAACCAAAGTTATAATTATGACACACAAGGTATCACAATAGAACCGTAGTATTGATTATTAGAAGATTGCAGGCAAACGAATTTTAGGGTTTAAAAAGAGTGGCGGCTAGGGAGAGAAATTATATCCGCCATTTTTAGGGTTTTTCAGTATGGGAGCGTTTTGGACTATATCCTATCACCTTTATTTGAACTAAAGATGTTTCTGTATAAGGATGTTTTAAAAAATAATAAAGGTGTCGATATATGTACTTTGACGGCTAATAAGCTTGCCGCCTTTGCGTTGATGCTTAATATGGTGAAACAAATAAAATAATCACGGTACATAAAGATCACCATTAATATGTGTTACATTTTAAATCTTCTCCAGCAAGATGTGCTTGATCAACGTTGTATTTGATACTCTATACCTGATAATCGTTTTTGGCCACGGGACAGAGGAGGTATAAGTCTTCTGTGTATATAATTTATATAACTTATTTCTGATTTATTATTTTCTTTTTACCTACATTTTAAATCTCCTCCAGCAAGATGTGATTGATCCACCTAAAGTTTGCTTCCAAATTAGGATGATTATCACACTTCTTGAGACTTGTGGGCAATACTTTGGCCGGGGTTCATCAAAGAGGAAACGTTACATTTTAATCAAGGTTTGGTTTGTTGCGAAAGTTGATTTGAAATATTCATTGTAGATGTTACTTAGAGGCTTAACGGTGTGAGAAGAGGAAGTGTGGCTTCAATGTATTCGTGTTCTTGCAAAAGGTCAGTTTTCGCCAAAGAAATTTATTTTCTTATTGATATATGCGGTAACACGCAGAGGTGGTGGTGAGCCCTCCTTTTGTTGTTCTTAACTCTATCAAAAGTGAATTGAGATCTGAAATCCAAGTCGCTGCCCAATATTGCTGGGTTAAGAAAGGTGGTGCATTAGGATCAGCCTCCCTTAGTACTACAAGGATCCTACTACGTTTATCCTTTTTAAGATGGTTGTTTGTGTACACTCCATCAATTATTCACACTGACAAAGGTAAGTATAGCAACTTCTTTCAATCTGTAGTTGTTAATTAACATCTCTTGTCGTATATAAAATTGTTCATTCTACAAGTACAATTACATATCTAATGGACGCTAATCGCTATCATCCAGTACTTATGTGTTTCCACTTCTATCAATGGACAGTGGATGCCAATGGGTACTGGTTGTGTGCAATTGGCATATCAGAAGTACCTACCTTTTCTTTTTCTTTTCTTTTTCTTTTTTTTTTAATAACAAATTTACTCGATTAATTGATTTATATGGAGGAAATGATGATTGCAGAGATATTTGCTTATTATTTTTCCAAACTTATGATTACTTGGTGTTTAATAAGTGACTTATTTAGAGAACTTGAGATGAAGAGTTTGTAAAGGTTCATAGGGTTCTTAAACAAAATATTCTACCTAAATGTTGATGAGTTGTGCTTGTGACTTGTGAGTTTTCTTTTGTTCTATTGCCTTTTAAACGACTAAGCCAACCCAACATCTTTGCAAATGGTTACTCTTTAGAATATTGCTAAACTACATGTCTAAAACTGTATGCTTGGATGTCATTAACCAGCCATGGTCTAATGTTTGGTAATATTCTTTGACCTGTTAAGAATCCGCCTTTTGCAAAAAATAAATTCTTCAATGCTGTGTGGAGAGAGCGGTGACTAGAAGTGGCAAATTACTGGTCTGGGTAACGCCATACGTTACCCAGACTTTTTTGCATATACAAATTTGATAAACTTATGAGGGTGTCTTATCACACTTCTTATTTGTTGTTTTTATTTTTTGTGGAGTAAGAGATAAAAAATGCACGCTTTTGGAAGCATCACCAACAGGTTGGAATTGATAAAATGATTGTAATATTCGCTGACGATAAGAATGGTTCCAGTGGTCACTTAACCCGATCTGATTCAGTTGACCCGAATCCAATTTGATGTATTATCAAAGCAGCCTGAACCTCTTTCTCCGTCTGATTATAACATTGTCTTCATCTGTTTTGGTGCAGATAATCTTTAGAGATTCCAAATCTTCAAACAATCTCTTGGACGAGAGCTGGAACACAAAGCTTTCAGATTTTGAATTGGCTAGGCTTAATAATTTCGAGGGGCTAAGTAACGCCCCAAAACAGAAAAACAAATATGAATTCAGATGATGAGTTGATGAATGAATTTGAGTCGACCAACTAGAAGTTAATAATGAAGCTTTCGAATCGGATTCATATTCAGAGAGTGATTCAGATTAAGAGGTGAAGGAAATAGTATGTAATCCTGTTAGCAAAGAACTGATATTCTTGTTAGCATACTACTATGTATTAGGAAGGAGTGAAGATATCTAATGTAAGCGTATAAGGTTTTCAAAGTTGCACATACATTTGGCACATCCATCCTCTTCCTAAGGGTGTCAGTCAACTTTAAATAATCGTTATTCTTTTGGATTCTGTGTAATAGAGTCCGAGATGGTTCCATTCTGTTTGCCGAATAAGGAAGCGGAGTGAAGTTCAATTCAATATCAGGAAAGGAGTTCACGGTCTGACGCATGGAAACCGGGAAGACTTGACAAACCATTGCAGATAGTACTAAAAGACACGTCAGATAAAAGTTCATACTCAACTCTCACTGATTATTCAACACACCTAGAATCATGTACACATTTTTTTCCAACAAGCAGACTCGCCAAAACAGTCATCTCCAAAATCAGCCAAAAAACAAGAATTCCAGCTGCCATGAATAACAAACAATCAAGTAACAATCCTATTGGTTTCATAAAAAACTATTAAAATTTCATCCAAATATCCTCTAGACACTTTCCTTTCACCAGACAAGGAATGAGCGAATACAAAAAGTATGAAATTAGCCGGCGGAATTTTACTTTGAAAAAAAGATTAGATGCGAAGAAAAGGTTGGCTCGTGTTGTAACAAATTCTAATTTTGTATGCATCAAAACTACGATGACTTTGTATTTTATTTACATTATTTTTGGCATCTAAAGTCAATCACTCTCAAAACCTCGTATTCTATATCAACTTGGTAAGTTTAACATTAGAGGTTAAACGAGCATGAGATCATCAGAATACGTTTGAGAAACCGTTTTTAACTAGAACTGTGGCTACATGATCCCTAGCCCAGAAGGCGTAGAGAGTCCACAAAACCCAGTTGGGTCCAATTCAGAAAGCAATGACACCCTTCCCTATGCACGCGGGAAGAAACTCCTATCATCTTAGAAAAGCCTCGAAGTTGAGAAACAGTTTATACCGGCATGCTTCTATCATTGATGCACCAAAATATCGAGGGTTGTGTTGTTGGTACACCCCTTTGAGGGAAAAAAAGTACAAAAAGTACTTCCCCCACCCTTCCTTTGTCCCCTTATTTTCTGGTACTACGTAGCTTTTTATCAGTATCTGTTTTGTTTTTTCGATAGTTTACTACTTTTGACCCGTCAAACTTTATATATTTTTTTCCGCACTTTCTGTTTAACTGTTTTATAACAAAAGTAAAATTTAAAAATTTAAAAAATTAAAAAAAAAAATAAAAAAAATAGCGGGGGGTATTGGAATAAAAACAGGGGTTGATATTGAGTAAAATACGTCTTTTAGGAAAAAGAGCGTATAAGTGCGGCAAGTATTAAACTCGACGATTTAGGAAAACCGACAAGTCGAATAAATTCCAGGTTCGTTCTCGAAGGAGGTGTGTGTATTAATGTGCCAATATATATGAAATCAAGTTTGGATTAGTGACGTTTTTGGTTTAAAGAGAGAAAAAGTAAAGACGAGCTAAGACTACGATTAAACTACGACGTTGACATAAAACGGTGACGTAATTACGTAAAACGCGACAAAATTAAAAATTAAACCTAAAAATTAATTAAAAGATTAAACTAAGTCTAAAATAATATAAATAAGAATAAAAATCCAACAAATATATTTTAAAACCTTTTATTAATTAAATATTTAATTTTAAATGCTAATTAAAGCCCTAAAATTAAATATAATTAACAAAATGTCCAAAATATTATTTTATTGAACTAATAAATCACTTATATTATTTAAAGACTAAAAAGTATTTTTCCTAAATTTTCAAAACTATTTTTCTATTTTTAAATCACTAAAAACTATTTTTAAATTAAAACAATCATAAACAATAATATATTAAAGCCAAAAATAATTTGACAATTTTAAAAATCCTAAATTATACTAATGAACGGTAGAAAATTGAAAAAGTTCGAAAATATAAATGTTTTCACTAAAAGACAAAACAGTTTAAAATTAAAACCCTAATTAAGCTAAATTAATTATAAAAAATAATTAAAAAGTGAACAATAAAATAATTTTTGACTAAAAATCTTAAAATGTTTTTCCTAATCTATGAAAAATATTAAAACTGAAAAATAATGACTTTTCACACTAAAAGACAAAAGACAGAATTTAAAAAGTAATTTAAAATAGCAATTAAACCTAAAAAATACTAAATGAACAGTAACTGGAAAATAAATTAAACTGAAAAATCCAAAATAAAATAAGAAAAATAATGAAATTGGTTTGAAGACCTAAAACCTATTTTAGGTCACTAAAGACAAAAAATCTAAAAATCTGACAATGACACTTGACTGCTTTTGTTTTCTAGTGTAGCAGTACAAACCAATGCACTAGCAGGGGCAACTTAGTTCCCACTGCTAGTGTTAAAAACAGGTCTGAGAGGTTTTTGGCTTATAGCTTGAGCTTGAGTTTGATTTATGGGCAAAGATTGGCACCCCCACAACCAGTTGGGTTGTGGGGAGTCAAGAAAAGTATAAAAACAATACCTTACTCACAAAAAAAATCAAACAAGTGGCCTATAATAGTGACTGTTAATCAGAAAAGGGACTTAGGCTGTCTTGCTGATGTGTTTGGTTTTTGGGTGAGTTTTGGTTGACCAAAACTCACTCAAATCCTTCACAAATATCCACAAACCAGGTCCAAGCCCTAGGCACTACCCAAATCTAGCAGGCAACAAAAATGGTGGTCAATTTTATAGCTAAATAGGCAGTTATGATGATTTCCTGATTTTAGCCAATGTTTACCAAATTTCATCACATGCAATTCTTTAAAATCCTATCTAACCTGAAATTAATGACAGATAACACTAAATGCCAACAATTAAGGTGTGTAAGAACAGAAATGAACACTAAACTTGTCATCAATTCAGTAAACACCCTAGTCCCAAACACCCCTTTATTTTCTGTGAATGAAAATTAACAAAGCACTTATATGAGAATCACTTCCAAATCTACTTCTACTCACTCTAACATGTAAATAATCATCTAATAAACAGAAACAAAGCAATAAAACAAGCACCTAGGCAATTAACACACAAAACACATAAAGCATGCAAAAAAATCAGCAAAGTTCAAATAGAGGGTTCAAGCCACTTACAGTTGATGCCTTCTCTATCTGGATCCCTTTAGGAGGTTATGAGCTTATGCAAACGTGTGGAGAATGCCTGTTGATGGAATCCATAAGGACCTAAGGCTACCAAATATCTTCAAACTGCCAAAAATGAAATGATATGCAAATGGGAAGGATGGATGGTGTACTCTTGATTCCTTGATCCTGCACAAACAACACCAAACCAGGAACAAACTACAAGTTTGTTTCAGCTAAACACCAAAAAGCTTGTCAGGCTTATTGGTGTTGGCTTAATCAAACAGTAAGGACAAAAGATTTTTGAAACCAAAGAAAAACTTTGAAAAACAGATTTTTGAAACCAAAAATAACTTTGAAAACACTAACTTTCTTAAAACTCAAACCTGAAAATCAAACTCACATTTCCACTTTCACTTTCATGTGAATTTGGAATTCAAAATTTGTATAATGAAGGAAAACGATTTTTTAGAAATCTTGAAAAATTGTGACTTTTGATGAAAATTAACCTAATTTTGCAAGAAAGTAATGATTCTTAAACTAAAACAATAATTTAACTACTAGAACTCAACACTTGCAAATTTAATAAAATTAAACTTTAAATATTCATAAAATTAAAAAAAAATTACAAATGTTGGAACAAAGGGCAAACTCACAACCTGAGTGCTCCTTTTATACTGAAACTATGAAGGTTCTAGAATGCAAAAATAAGCTAAAAACCCTAGCTACAATCTACCAAAATTGCCCTTTGACGAAAATCTGAATATTGGTCAATAACATTGGCATGTGATGCTAGCTGTATTGGCAGTTGGAACTTCAATCTCAATCGTTTAAAACTCCTTAGGGAGCAAGTATAAGCTGGCAGCCGTTCATCTTGTCCCAATTTTGGATGTTGTGTGAAAGGGACGCAGCAGGGGAACAAGGGGGACCCACTTGGAGTCACGGGTTGAGGGTTTTTGTTGGTGGGTTTGAGTGAGGATAATAGCAATCAACATTCTGGAGTCAATTGGGTCAAACCCCTTTGTAATGAAGGAGATTAGGGATTAGGGTTTGTTCATAAGTGTGTGTGTTGAGTGTGTGGTTTAATCAGGTTTTTGGGGTGAGAGAGTGTTTAGCGCGAGTTAATAAACAAATATAATTTAAATTTGTTATTAATCTGCTTAAGTGGAAGCTGACGTGGTTTAGGGTGAGGTGGCGTTTTTTGGTGAGGTGGAGTGTTGGGATTGGTGGGGAGAGTTGTATTGTCTGGGCAAAAACAGCCCTCAATCTTCCAAGTTTTTGTCATTTAAACTTTAACAGCTCAAAACTTCTTTTTCCTTTACAACAAGTTTGGGCAACTTGCTGAAATTGGCACAAGGGTTTTTCAAAGTTTATAAAAAGGACTAATCTTGCAATTCCTTCAATCTTCAAGGGCTTATCATGTATATGCTTGAAATATTAGGGACCCAATGTGTAAATAGAGTGTTCACAAGGGTATAATATGACAAATCTTCCAAAGTAGAGGGACCAAAGTTGTCAATCTTCAAAACTTCAAGGGCATTTTTGTAAATTACAAACTTGGGCCCGGTTCCTTGTGCGGCTTCGTTTCCCGTGTTCGTTTTTGCTTCATTCTTGTAATCTTTTGGTGAATTCACGATATCCGTACTTGAAATACACAATGAACAAACACAGGCATATTTTTGGGTATTTTGATGATATTTTAAGCATTTTAAGCCCGATTTGGATGATGAGACTATGTATAAATACAGTCTCATCACTCCCCCATACTAAACCATTGCCGTGTCCCCACGCAATGCTAGAATTAAGTATCATAGCACTTCCAAAATTCATTTTATGATGATATTTATTGAAGACATAAATTCAAATAAACTACTACATGTGTTTTAGACATAATGTATTGTTTTCATCACGATAAGTGACTTTTGGGATCATAGAACAAGAACACGTGAATGCTTCGTTAGAAATAATTTCTTCGTCCTCGATTTTCACCCAATTCCTTGCTAAGCGTGTAACGAGATCATTGTTATTATAAGTTAGCAACACGTACACATCTCATGAGTGTTAATTACGAACCTAAACTCCCTTATTCCTAATTGGTATCTCTTATATTTTATTTTGTCTTAATGATCACGAGGATACATCATTGACTTATGCGTGAATAGAGATTAAGTCTAAAAATAGAAACTTAACGGTGTAACCAAAATCATTAAATTAATAATTCATCCCAATAGACAACGATGTCAAAAAATTAAGTCAACAAGAAGGATCGATAAACACGGTTTTATAATGGTTTTGAACATAAGACTTATTACCAAGACTTTTATACGCCCCCTAACGGAAGGGCCTTATTATCTTTGGTTTACCTCCATCTTTTATTCAACTTCGCCATGAAGCTTTTATTATGACTTCGGTCTTGCCTTGCCTTTTATTATCCGCCTCATCGGTGGTTTTATTAGCCAAAGACGTATATCCTCACGCTAAAGCGAATTTTGGATCTTTAAAGCTTCGAAGATTAAGGCTTGATTCACTTTCAATTTGGACATAGATTTTTCGGCCTTGTGAGCTTCAAATTTTTGCTTAATTTAGGTGAGCACTTGAAATCTTATTATTAGGTGAAGCTTTCGATTATTCGGGTGCCAATACTTCAAAACCGTGACGCTGGCGATACCTTAATGTTTTCCCAATTTAATTACATGGAAGCTACTAAAACAAATTAGAAACCAACAATAGTGACTAAACCGCTAAATCAATATTTATTAACAATTTATTATGCAAAAGCGTGGGGAGAATAAGCTAATAATTACTACACATGAGATCGTGACGATTACGAGACTTATAAATAACTCTATCATTTCTCGTCCTCATTTAAGAGACTTAGCCTAAAAAGTTAAGGAATCGAAGCTAAGTGCTCAACACGCACGGTCGAGTCAAAAATTACTCTTGTTCTCACCATCGGAAAACCTACATTCGTGTCTTAAACACTTATGAAAAATAAGAAATTTTTTAAAATTTGGCCATTTTTAGCCTTATTTGCAACAAAACGATAACAAAAAGATGAAGTTTGGATAGCGTGGTGACGTAAGCAAGGTGAAGTATCTACTCACCCCCCCCCCCCCCAATACTAAAACTAAACATTGTCCTCAATGTTTCGAGTCTAGGGGTGAAAACACCCCCATACTAGAGACGAAGTTGAATGCTTAATCTCGAGCATGGAAAGGGTAAAACGAATAACCTAAAAGCCGTTTATGAATTATGCTAATAAGATAAATGTTAGAACATAAAAGGATATCATCGGATATCGGAATCTCCAAAGGCAACGATCGAAGCTCGAGTGATCCGTACAACGAACACGAGAGGCTTCAATGATGACGATGAACCTAATAAATCACAATCACAAACAACCACGAAACAAAGGTTGGAAGAGCACAAGTCCCCTCGTTACGTTAACTAAGAAAGCGATAATATATACAAGGATAAGCATGAGAATCCCCCACGAGGCACCTTGTTTTTGATAACCGAGTCAAAAGCTCGACTCGAATCCCCATAAATGTGATCATTTAGGGATAATCATGGTTTGGTCATTTTTGGTGGGGCTTATATGATAAACAAGGCCCAAAAGTACATGGAGTACTTTAAAAACCCGATATATGTATACCGGGGTCAAAGATAGCGTCCTCGTTTTCGGATGAAAGACGAAACAACGCTACTCCAACGTGAACCCCAATGGGGTAGAAGAAAAGAGATGAGAAGTAGAAAGGTGGGGCAATGGGTAAGTCAACAATATGAGCTACTCGAGGTAGACTCACACCAAGCAAATAGATACGATTTCCATTTTTTGTATCGGTGGAAGACCGAGATTTCCCTTTACAAGCAATTCCGGGATCGTAAATCTCATCCTCGGTGGTAAAGTGTGAAGGAACATATGGGGCTTCCTCCATACTAAGACCACACCAACCATCGTCAAAAGGAGTAGACGAGGTGGTAGCACTCATAAAACGCGGTGATGACGGAGTTAAACATGCAGAAAAATCTTTTAAAACATTTTAAAAATCCTTTCCTTTTTCATCGTTTTTAAACTCTTTATGAAAACCCGATTGAATAATGTCAAAAATATTTGGCGTGTCAAATTCAAAATTAGTCGCGCTAAAAATCCTCACATTTAAGTCTTTGGTGGGAGGGGGTGGTGGATTATATAAGTTCTCAAAATGTTTGTCAATAAAGAACACCGCCCCCTCGGGGTCTACATACTCGTCATCCTCATGAACGTCGATCTCACCGATTTCTTCATCAAAGATAGGCTTGTCAAACCACGGTTTGTCATTCCCCTCCTTGAGTATCTTAGAAACTCTCTCGAAGAGATCACGATCAAGCATGAAACCATCATTCTTTTGTGGGGATTGTTGATAAGTTAAATCCTCACGAATGTGGTAAACGTAATTCTCATTTGAGGAGTGTTGATTAGGTAACTCCTCGAGAATTGGATTTTTGGTGGTCACATGAGTTGGTTCGTCGTCAAAAATAAGACTTTCCAACTCATTTAGTTCATCCTCGATTTTGGAAAGATCGACCTCACTCGTAGGTGGGAGTGGAGGCATAAGAGCTAGCTCTCGTTCAATGATTTCCTCAATCTCGGGATCAAACTCGTAATCATCGTACTTCACATGTTTCTTTTTAGGAGAATCAAAAATTGCATGTGGATTTCGAAGTACGTGATCAATCTCGGCAAAATCGCCATCGTCATCGTCAAAGAAAGAGTCGATGTGAGCACTCACAACCATGGTCTTACAAGTCGAATGACTATGCTTAGGTGACTTTTCTAAGACGAGAGGATCGATGTCGATAAATCCTTTAGCCTCAACGGGTGTTGGGCTAGGCAAAGGAGGCACTTCGATGGAGTTAGAAGTTGAAGCCTCAAAGACGTGGTCCTTCGAAGGTGGTGAAGACGAGTCCATTTTGGTCGTTGTCGTGATGGCACTAACGTCGCCCTTCGGAATTGGTAGTTCACTTGTTTCGCTAAAAACATCCCAAAGTGAGTTTTCATCCATAAATTTACACATACCCTTTTGAATTAGGTACACGTACTCTTTATCATTAAAATCATCATCTTTAAAATCGTTTTTCTTAATTCTTTCAAAACATGCATTAAGCCTCATTCTTTCCGCTAAAGTGAACATTTTGAAATCATTAGGATTTGAATCACTAGGTTTTGAAACCTCGGTTTTCTCATTCTCATTAAACCCTTGGGATTTTCTAGCGAAAAAGTCTATTTTCTCATCCCCATATCTCATAGTAAGTCTCCCCTCGTGAACGTCGATTACGGTTCGAGCCGTCGATAAGAATGGTCGGCCTAAAATAATGGGACATTTAGGGTCACACTCGTAATCGGATATAACGAAATCCGCGGGGAAAACAAACTTTCCAATCCTAACATAGACATCCTCGGCTATTCCAATTGGTATTAAAGGCGTACAATTTTCAAGCTCGATTGTCATGTTCGTGGGGGTAAGTCTAGGCAATCTCATCAATTTCCAAAGAGAATGAGGCATGAGATTGATGCTAGCACCTAAATCGGCAAGGGCTAAACATCCCTCAATCTCGGAAAAATCACAAGGTAATAGAAATTGGCCCGGATCCTTTTCCTTTCTCGGCATACGCCTTTTGGGTTTTTTAAGAAGGATCGATGCACAAGTTTCTTCAAGGGTTACTTTGGTAAGGTCGACAAAGCTCTCTTTTTGAACCGTGGATGGAATTTGAGGTACACGAGGGTGTGCACTCTTTTCCTTGGTTGCCACGTTCACCCCATCGACTTTAGAACAAGAAGACGTCTTAGAAGTCGAGGGTTGAGAAGCATAAACAACTCGAAATCCTTCAAGGTTAGGGGTAATCACACGACCTTTCTCACGAGACGAGGCAGCTTTACATTGTTCCTTCGGATTTGCAACGGTGTCACTAGGTAACGAACTCGATGACGCACCCGAGGACTTGTTCATTATGGCCGAAAACATCTTTTTAATATCAATTTGCCCTTGCTCAATCTTCGTGTTTTGAACTTTCAAAGTATTAGAAAAGTCATTTTTCAAAGTACCAATTTCTCCCTCTAATCGTCTCATATTAGCCTCATTCGTTTTCATGTAATTTTGAAAATCGTTTGACGAACTATTTTGATTATAATTAAAGTTCCCTTGGTTTTGATTACTTCTTTGAAAAATTCCTTGATTACCACTTGAAAAATTGTTGCCTTGATTGTTATCTCGATTTTGCCAAGTTATATTACGACCTTGATTATAACCTCCTTGATTTTGATTTGAAAAATTTCCTTGTTGATTATTTCCTTGAAAATTGTTTCGATTTTGAAAATTGTTGCCTTGGTTATAATTGCCTTGTTGTGATGGACCCGCGTTATTTTGATTTTGAAAATTGTTGTTTCCATTTAACGCACTCACATTCGACGTTTGGCCATCCGTAGCCGCACACTCGTAATAATTATGAGGTCCACCACAAAACGTACACGAAACCTCAACCGCTTTCACCGTAGCGGGAGCGTCTTTCTTTTGCATCTCAACGAGAAAAGACGTGAACACATTCGTCAACTTGTCGACTTTCGCATCAACCCTCTCAATGTCGCGATTAGAACTACTAACATTGGCGACATTGGCAACACTCGGTGCGTTGCGGAGTTGGTAAACCTTGGATCGGTTTTCGATAATTATCAATGCATCTTTCGGAGTCTTACACAAAAAGTTGCCACCGGCGGCGGAATTCAACGAATCTTGTTCTTGAAAATTAAGACCATTGTAAAACGTATCGATTTGGTGCAACTCGGAAAAACCATGGTGAGGACATTGCCTAAGCAATTCCTTAAAACGATCCCACGCGTCTCTAAAAGATTCATTCGGTTTTTGCTCGAATTTCGTAATTTCATTTTTGAAAAAAGTTGTCTTAGACGGTGGGAAAAAATAATTAACGAACTTGGAAACGAGATCCTTCCACGTAGTTATCGAATTAGGTGGCTCTTTCTCGTACCAATCCTTGGCGGCACCATCGAGCGAGTACGGAAAAAGCATAAGCTTGACGACATCGGTGTCGACGTTCTTAAACTTGCTCGTGGCTAAAAGACGATCAAAATTCCGAATATGGTCGTGAGGATTATCGGCTTCACGACCTCGAAACTTCGTAGCTTGGATCAACGAAAGCATTCCGCTCTTTATCTCAAAATTCTCCGCTTCGATAGCGGAAATTACGATCGCGTCTCCATAACCCTCGGTGGGTGCTTGGAGCAATTCCATCATCGAACGATTATCGGCCATCTCCTCTACGGTTTCTTCAACAACGATATTAGGATCGTCGGTTTCTAATTCTCGTCTACGTCGTCGATTCCTTCGATTACGATTGCGTCGATTCGAAGCTTCGCTATAATTGGAATAATCCTTCGATCGAGTGCGCATGCACTAAGCGTAGAATGGGTGGTAGCAAAGAATATTCTTTTTGCGGTTTTTCGATTTTTCAATTTTTTTTTGTTTTTGATTGTTTTTTTAATTTTTTTGGATTTTTGGATGTATTACGTAGACACAAATCTACAAATCTCCCCTCTAATCGACTTTCTCGATTAAAGGAGCCTCAAAGAATGAAAACGATCACGTGGAGTGAACGCCTTCGATGACTTTAGAACGTTGGTGGAACACCAAAACGTTCAAGAGGGTTTAATCTTGAAAACAAGCAAATATAATATACGTAGATAATACTTGGGCGGCAAACCCTCGATTGGCCCTCTTTCTCAAAACACGCACAAGCAAGCGGGGGAAACGAGGCGGCGCTAAGCACTTAAGAGCCTTTTTCCCTTAGGTCGTGAAATACAACCGCCTTATACCCACCTTATAGTTTGTGTTAATTGAAATTAAGCCTCACAAAAGTATTTATCTATTTTGCCTTTAAACTTTTGCTTTGGATTCGAATACAATGATCGAGTGATGAAATCCCGAATCAAGGTTGCGTTTTCACGCTTTTGGAGTACTTGTATAATTATTGTTCTTACGTAAATACAATATAGTAATAATATATTCACAAGAAAAACGAAAACCAATATATCTACAATATAATAAAAGATTGTTGTGTGTTTAATTTAGGAAAATTAAACACGTTTTATTTGGATATTATAATATAGTAATGAAAAATAACAAAAATGAGTATGTACGATATTCACGCTTTCCAAAAAATGAAAAGCAAAAACGCATTACTCACACAAACACGATAATAATAATAATGGCACACTAAACACCTCCCCGGCAGCGGCGTTAAAATGATATTGAGTAAAATACGTCTTTTAGGAAAAAGAGCGTATAAGTGCGGCAAGTATTAAACTCGACGATTTAGGAAAACCGACAAGTCGAATAAATTCCAGGTTCGTTCTCGAAGGAGGTGTGTGTATTAATGTGCCAATATATATGAAATCAAGTTTGGATTAGTGACGTTTTTGGTTTAAAGAGAGAAAAAGTAAAGACGAGCTAAGACTACGATTAAACTACGACGTTGACGTAAAACGGTGACGTAATTACGTAAAACGCGACAAAATTAAAAATTAAACCTAAAAATTAATTAAAAGATTAAACTAAGTCTAAAATAATATAAATAAAAATAAAAATCCAACAAATATATTTTAAAACCTTTTATTAATTAAATATTCAATTTTAAATGCTAATTAAAGCCCTAAAATTAAATATAATTAAAAAAATGTCCAAAATATTATTTTATTGAACTAAAAAATCACTTATATTATTTAAAGACTAAAAAGTATTTTCCTAAATTTTCAAAACTATTTTTCTATTTTTAAATTACTAAAAACTATTTTTAAATTAAAACAATCATAAAAAATAATAAAATAAAGCCAAAAATAATTTGACAATTTTAAAAATCCTAAATTATACTAATGAACAGTAGAAAATTGAAAAAGTTTGAAAAATATAAAATTTTTCACTAAAAGACAAAACAGTTTAAAATTAAAACCCTAATTAAGCTAAATTAATTATAAAAAATAATTAAAAAGTGAACAGTAAAATAATTTTTGACTAAAAATCTTAAAATGTTTTTCCTAATCTATGAAAAATATTAAAACTGAAAAATAATGACTTTTCACACTAAAAGACAAGACAGAATTTAAAAAGTAATTTAAAATAGCAATTAAACCTAAAAAATACTAAATAAACAGTAACTGGAAAATAAATTAAACTGAAAAATCCAAAATAAAATAAGAAAAATAATGAAATTGGTTTGAAGACCTAAAACCTATTTTAGGTCACTAAAGACAAAAAATCTGAAAACCTGACAATGACACTTGACTGCTTTTGTTTTCTAGTGTAGCAGTATAAACCAATGCACTAGCAGGGGCCACTTAGTTCCCACTGCTAGTGTTAAAAACAGGCCTGGGAGGTTTTTGGCATATAACTTGAGCTTGAGTTTGATTTATGCGCAAAGATTGGCACCCCCACAACCAGTTGGGTTGTGGGGAGTCAAGAAAAGTATAAAAACAATACCTTACTCACAAAAAAAATCAAACAAGTGGCCTATAATAGTGACTGTTAATAAGAAAAGGGACTTAGGCTATCTTGCTGATGTGTTTGGTTTTTGGGTGAGTTTTGGTTGACCAAAACTCACTCAAATCCTTCACAAATATCCACAAACCAGGTCCAAGCCCTAGGCACTACCCAAATCTAGCAGGCAACAAAAATGGTGGTCAATTTTATAGCTAAACAGGCAGTTATGATGATTTGTTGATTTTAGCCAATGTTTACCAAATTTTAACACATGCAATTCTTTAAAATCCTATCTAACTTGAAACTAATGACAGATAACACTAAATGCCAACAATTAAGGTGTGTAAGAACAGAAATGAACACTAAACTTGTCATCAATTCAGTAAACACCCTAGTCCCAAACACCCCTTTATTTTCTGTGAATGAAAATTAACAAAGCACTTATACGAGAATCACTTCCAAATCTACTTCTACTCACTCTAACATGTAAATAATCATCTAATAAACAGAAATAAAGCAATAAAACAAGCACCTAGGCAATTAACACACAAAACACATAAAGCATGCAAAAAAATCAACAAAGTTTAAATAGAGGGTTCAAGCCACTTACAGCTGATGCCTTCTCTATCTGGATCCCTTGAGGAGGTTATGAGCTTATGCAAACGTGTGGAGAATGCCTGTTGAGTGTGTGGTTTAATCAGGTTTTTAGGGTGAGAGAGTGTTTAGCGCGAGTTAATAAACAAATATAATTTAAATTTGTTATTAATCTGCTTAAGTGGAAGCTGACGTGGTTTAGGGTGAGGTGGCGTTTTTTTGTGAGGTGGAGTGTTGGGATTGGTGGGGAGAGTTGTATTGTCTGGGCAAAAACAGCCCTCAATCTTCCAAGTTTTTGTCATTTAAACTTTAACAGCTCAAAACTTCTTTTTCCTTTACAACAAGTTTGGGCAACTTGTTGAAATTGGCACAAGGGTTTTTCAAAGTTTATAAAAAGGACTAATCTTGCAATTCCTTCAATATTCAAGGGCTTATCATGTATATGCTTGAAATTTTAGGGACCCAATGTGTAAATAGAGTGTTCACAAGGGTATAATATGACAAATCTTCCAAAGTAGAGGGACCAAAGTTGTCAATCTTCAAAACTTCAAGGGCATTTTTGTAAATTCCAAACTTGGGCCCGGTTTCTTGTGCGGCTTCGTTTCCCGTGTTCGTTTTTGCTTCATTCTTGTAATCTTTTGGTGAATTCACGATATCCGTACCTGAAATACACAATGAACAAGCACAAGCATATTTTTGGGTATTTTGATGATATTTTAAGCATTTTAAGCCCGATTTGGACGATGAGACTATGTATAAATACAGTCTCATCAGGGGTACCAATAACTTCGCCCAATATCGAATTCTTTGTAGTAAGCATTGTGTACTTTTATGAGTACTTTACCATGTTGGACTGGTAGAATGATTCTGTACTTCAAAAGGTCTACAATGATTAGTATTTATTTTGTTAAATATATTAAATAATTAATTTATGTTAAATAATTATTTATATTAAATAGTATATTAAAATTATAATCATCAACATTTAATTACTTATATTAAAATAATGATAATATAATTACTAATATAGGGTGAGTTTATTTTCAAAACCAAATAAATGTACAGAACTGCGAGAACCAGCTTTTTACTCTTAAAGTGCACATGTATACTCATCGGCTCAGTTCATTAGGTAGAAATACATGAACTTTCATTGTCGTAGTCACTAGGAACATGTATCATTGGACCATGCACATTTATTTGTTTTGTATGTATTTTATAACTATCTTTTCGTTGGATAATATGAAAATACATGTGCACTCTTTATATCGCTCATCATGATCTATAACCAATAAAACAATTATTAAATGTTAATTTAAACATAATATGAAAATACATATACATTGTCAATATTACAAAAGTGGTTCTCGCAGTTATGTATATTTATTTGGTTCTTAAAATAAGTTTACAATATTAATATTGTAACACCCCACTTGGATAAGTGGACCGTTACGTGTATTTATGGCGTGTCATCAAAGCATAAGGTAAATGTCCTAAAACATTAACTGACCATAAAGGAAATACCGGAATCAAACATCGGTAATCCAAACATAAGCCCAAAACATGAAACATAAAATACTGAATGGAAGGACTAAACAATGTCCAAATAAGCAGAATAATGTAAGAAATGCATAAAGTAAGAAGTCTGATTAGCTTCCATCCAAATGCACATGCTCTTAGAATCCTAAAAGCGTCCTGGTGTACCTGCCGTTAGAACATGAAAGGAACTACGGCTGAGCATAACGCTCAGTGAACGGATATGAAACATGATAAGGAAACTGCTGAAATGAAGTAGATGATAAATACTGAAGCTGTAAGACTGATAAATAAGGTTGCAGGGGAAATCTGTAAATAATCTGTAAAGTCTGATTTATCAATAATGAAACCGAACTGTTATCTGTTAAATCTGTATAACATGCATTTACTGTATTTTAATTGCCAAGAGCTTATATAGGTCATGTGTTGTAACAACTGCTGCATGAATACATAGAGGGGTGACCTCGTCATGCTGTAGAGGGGTGACCTCTAAATATTGTGCTGGGTGGAGGGACCAGCTCCAATGTGAAGGATGTAGAGCACACACCACATTCACCTGCTAAACTGTAAGCTGTAGCCTAGGATGCATCCATACGCCCCACTAATAATACTGATAAAATGGCCAAGCTGAGCTGAGTGGGACGATGCAGGATATCACTCTCCTGCATGTGAGTCACGACACCGGTGCCTCTAGTGTCGTGGTTATGGTACCTCCGTAACTAGTACATAAACTAATCATGCTTGTATATAATGCTCAGGCAATTTATTTAATTATTAACATGATTACTGATAAGCTTAAACATATACTGGGGAAAAACATTTGGCTGAAGATGGGAAATCCTAATCATGCATAGAAAGGAAGTCCTTACTGAAAGGACGGAAATCCGTACCTCGTGTCCAGTAATGAAGTAAGAATGAAAGCTGAAGGATCGACTCTGACTTCACGAATACTACGAAAATAATAGACGGAAAAATAAGTCGTCTGATTACTGTTTGTTGTTACTGATTTTTTCTTTATCTGTTCTAAATTTAATTTAATTTATTCTTGTATTACTGTTTGCGGATAAACTGGTAAATCTGATGGTTCTATAATATTACTGATAATTGTACTTTCCTGAATTTAACTGTAGTGTATAATCCTGATATAATTATTATTACTATAATTAGTAATCTGACATAAATAAGGGTTCCTAAAATCAGAAAGCTTTCTAAATTAGTTTTTCTTGAAATTAACTCGTAATAAATCTCATGTTTAAAAAAATAGTTAACAAGATAAAACAATATCGATTTAATTTTTACTAATTAATTTAATAAGACAACACAATGTTTTTAACTTTATTTTTAAAACTTATTTAAGAAAATGGTTTAATCAAACTTAAATTAATTCCTTGTTTTTCGTTGCTAAGTTTCCCCTGCCAGTGTATGATTCCCACTGCCAGTGTACGGTTCCCACTGCCAATGTACGGTTCCCACTGCTAATGTACGGTTCCCACTGCTAGTTATATGGTCCCACTGTTTGTATAATTTATTCCCACTGTTTTTGTTTTCTGACAGACCCAAACGCCCCTTTATGGCAGATTAGTCCCAAACGCACCCTGTTTGTTTCTGCCTGCTGCCGAGGACACCCAGACCACTACGGAGACTCCTGGTGATCTCGGCTGGCCAAAATAACAACACACCGAGACCTTAGGGTCTCGGTTTCCTTACACCAGCAAAACCCGACACCCCTTTTGGTTGCGGCCGAAAATTCAACACCACCACCGAGACATTGAAGTCTCGGCTGGGTCGAACAGCCACACACCGAGAGCACTGGCTCTCGGTTTTTCGTGATTCCACAAACCCAGAATCAAGCTTGTTAAATACTAAAAAAAAATTACGTTCTTGATTATAAGATTTTGGATTCGTGATCAGAAAAGAAAAGGGATCAGAAGGATTACCACGACATCATGATTAAACTCGGAGACCAGAACTTTGGAATCGAAGTGAGCACCAAAAGACCCGACTTCTTTTCTTCTTTTTTTTTCTCGCCGGCGGTTCTCCAAAAAGCAGGAACCCTATTTTTTTTGTTTTGTTCGCTGCATGTGTAAAGGGGAAACCCCCGTTCTTTCTTTCTTTATACCAAAACCGGGCCTAAAAGCCCATTACTTCTTTCCTCTCTTTTTTTTTTAAAACAAAACCGGGCCTTAGCCCATTTAACCCTCTTTTATATCTTTCTTTTAAAAACCGGCCCAAAAATAATCTATAAGACTTCGTTTCCGATTCGCTTTGCTTCGTTTAAAATCATATAACTTGCGCGTTCGTGTTTTAACTCTCGTTATGTATTTATTTATTTTACTGAAAGTAAATATGTACGTAATACTGAATAATTATTCAATTGTAATATTTAAATAAACGAGACTACGCATATTTAATATTAACGTTTAATTATTCGTGTAAAATAATTAATTCATCTGTAATATTTTCTGAGACTAAATACTTATTATCCGAATAAATATTATATGTAAATATTTAAAGTATTTAAATAAACTGGGATTGCGTATCTATTTTCTGCGTTTTTATCTCTGTCTAATAATTAATACTTATATAGTTTATTAAAATTGCGTATTTAAATATTCTGATTTTTAAATACGAGTTTTACAATTCTTCCCCTCTAAAAACAATAATTCGTCCCCGAATTAAGGATACGACCATACTGGGTTTTACAATTCTTCCCCTCTAAAAAGGAGAAATTCGTCCTCGAATTAAAGGTAATAAGCTGATGAAGTTATAAGAACTGAAAACACGTAACTGAAAGACAATAAGCTGAAGGATAATTTGTCTTCTAATTAAGACATAATACTGCTGATAGGTATAAACCTGACATGATTAAAGTGAACCAGGAATGTGACATGGCTAAAAAGAACATGGAATGTAACATGACTGAAAGAACATAACTGAATTTATTGAAGAAAATAATGAGAGGTCCAGATGGATTCCTCCGTTTCGAGTGGCTTCCCGCTCGAAACGATTCCTTCAAAGGTCTAAACATGATGAGCAAAATCTTGGTCCTGATGACCCAGTCCTGATGATGCTGAATAGTTTCCGGTTCTATACTTAAGATAGATTTTCTGAATCTGAGTGAATAAGCTATAGCATGTAGGATACATGAAGTGGTACGTATAATTATCCTGAGAAGATAATATTTATATCTCTGAGCAAGCTGCTGAGAATATATATAGGGACGAACTACATAAACAATTGTGAACGTGCTGAGTGAGCAATTGTGAACGTGGTTCATAATTATATGAGGAGCTTTGGAATGGAATATATCATGAATGTGATACGTGAATCATACTGTGAACGTGATACTAGAACATATCATGAACGTATGCTGACTGAGGAATAAATGCCAAACGTTACGGCCTGAGATGTGAAACGTCTGCCTGGTTATGGAATAGTTGTGCTAGACTTGAGTCTAATTTCTCGAGCTTTCTGTAACCGTATACGGTGATAAACTGAGAAACGTGTATCGTGAAATGGCACACGAACTTGAACGTGAACCATGTTATGAACACAAACGTGAGCTTAAATCAAGAGATAGCATAAAGATGAACTGGAATAGCATCATACCGCAAATGAGACGTAAACGTGACAGTGAAAGTAAACATGAATTTAAAGTGGCGTAAACATACACTTGATCGTGAACATAAATTCTGTCTGATATGATGGTCAAAGGAATGCCTTGAATTCGTACGATTTACCGCTAAATTTCAAAATTTTCTGCAGCTCTGCTACTACGTGATCCTTTCGGTTGAAAGCAACGCGCAGGCTGATTACATGGTTGATGATAACTTAGATAGTATCATACCTTCTCTGAGCCTGTGGTAGCTGATAACAATTTCATGGAATTTCGTCTCATTTCTGTTCAGAAATTTCTAAGGGTTGTAGTAACTCACTAACATGACGGCGTTCTATCTTGACCCTGCAATAGGTTAGGCATCTAGATATGAACATAGCTGCATTAAGGTGTGATGCGGATTCTATTAAAGTTTTGTCTGGGATTATGGAACATTCTGGTGGAAATCTGGTTGAATAGTCGTAAAACATTTTTAGTGAGAACTATCGGAAATTTCTGCGGTAGTAGTCAATTGAGTTCTAGAGAATTGTACTTCGTTCACAGGCGTCAGTCGGGACCATCAGGTGATGGCCTTCACCTTCGCAGGATTGTCTGCAATATCTTTCTGCTAAAATAGGGTGGCTCAGAAATGCCACTCAGTTCAAGCGAATTTTATATTTAGAAAGTTGTGTATAAAAATTACTCCTATTGAAGGTTTGTGCAACTGTGAGAAGATGAGTCTTGTGTTCTTCTCTAGCATTGGGCAGATCAGGATGTGATCAATGAATACACTGATGATATTGCCTAAGATTTATGGAAAAATTTTATTCATACATTTTCATACTAGAGCTGGAGCATTAGGGAGCTCAGAAGTAAAATTTAAAATTTTTAGAGTGGCTATAATATGTGCAACAACGGTCTGAAGAACATCATGTTCTTCCCTCACCACTGATGGTAGCATGATCTTGAATTTTTCTGGAAGAATGTTTAAGACACCTCGTAGTAGGTCAATTAAACTTTCTATTCGTGGAATGAATATCGATTAGGAATGGTGATCTGATAAATTTTTCGATGGTGCGCTAGGGAGAATAAAGCCTAGTTTTGGTAACTCTTGCAGCAATTGCTGCAACTCTTTTAACGTAGCTAGAGCCCTGTAATAAAGAGTTTTGAAAACAGGTTCTGTTCTTGAGACAAGCTCGATGTTAAATTATGTCTCGTGGGTAGGGAGGAATTTCTAGAACACCTTCTGGAATGACATCTGGAAATTTTAGGATAATCTGCTGGTCATGGATTCGAGGAATTTCAGAAGTGAATTTATAACTGGTAGCTAAAGTCTTCGTAACTATGTATTGATAGTCACGCGCTTGTAAGGAAGAAACAACTTGTACTGATTTTTCTGGCAGAAATATATAATGAATATATTTGGGATTTAGTAAGACGGATCTCGTCGTTAACTGAAGGGAAAACTTTAATAAATATGGTGGTACTGTTGAGTCCTTTCTGGGTGAGAGGCAGATAACTACCTGGTTTGAGATAAAGCTGACATAGGGATACATGAAGTGAACATGGCGACTTTTCACTGAATGTGTTCGCCTGTAACCTCACAGAGTGAATACTGCGTGTTTTACCTGAGAAGTAATCTAGTGGTGGTAACTGAATTTTAATGGTCTGATTTATGCGTGGCATAACAGAACGGGTATTCCCCCTTGGAGGGTACCCTGAATTTTTGAGGACCTGGTTTAGGAGGCATACTGGTGTTATGAATCTATCTCGTACTTTGAGAAGATATCCATATGACGTGTACTATGACTGGTGTCCTGACATGTGTCTTCCGAAAAGATACTTGGGACCTATGTCTTGACTGTTGTCTGGACATGTATTTTAATGGGTGAGTCTGAATAAGATTAAGAATTTATGGTAACTGCTAGGGTTGGCGGACCGGTTAGACTACTGACCTCTTGTATTTCTGGTCACGTCCGTGCCGGAGTTCCGATGGTTACTGGCTGATTAATAATAAGTACGATGGTTTTCACTACTGCTTTGTCTGTCGCTTTATGACGGTCATTATCATGACCGTGATTCATGTAAATATTCTGCTGAGTGGACGGCTGAGTTCCGGTTCCCACTCTTCTGAATGAACGGTTGGCTGAGTGAAGTGTGACATCTAACTGAGAAGGTAAAAGTATGGAGTGGAATGGTAGTGTCTGATGGTTGAAATTTATTCTAGTCAGAAATTTCAAATTTATAGTTTTCGTCCTTGTTCTGCAGAGTCTTCATGGTATGAACAGAAGCAGCATCTTGGGAAATCCAAGCATCAGCATCAGCAACATCAGCATCTGTGAGGTCTTCAAAGTGTTAGCAGCATCAGTATCTGATAAAATCTTCAACTCACGAGCAGCATCAGCATCCGGTAGAATATCGACAAATGGAAACGCCTGAGATAACTGAGGATCGATTAGCAATATCCATGGAGTAGGGTACCTGGAGTACACCTGGACTACTGTTCATGAAGTACAAAGCGAATACTGCACATGGAGCATATCTGAGACACTATATGTGGAGTACTCATAAAATATTGTACATAGAGTATAACTGAGACACTGTTCATGGGGTACATATGGAATAATGTACATGGAGCTGGTGGAAATTTATGGGATGATCGATACTGGTGTCGCTTGTCTGACATGATCAAAGAAATAAATTGATTTAATCGGTAATAAACAGACCTGAAATAAGTAACATGATAGGCTGACAATTCCCACGTCGACTTACTGCTGGTTGTATCGAGGCTGAAAAGTATGACATAATTGATGTCCCAACAATGGTCAGCATGAAGCATGATTAATGAAAGTCAATTATGATTTATCATGAAAATGGGTTTTACTGAAGTTCTTGTGTATCTTAACATGAAAACATCATTATTTTGCTGAAAACATAATCCTCGTAAGGAGACATGAAACTGAATCATAATGAAGACGACATCCGCGTGAGGGTATGAAAATTTGACTTTTATAAGGAACATAAAAAGTCAAATCAACTGAGGTGTAATATCAACTGATGTGGACAGTTATGGTTCAATCCTCATAATTCAAAGAAGAAAACATGAGACTAAGGATGGGCTATTCTGGTTCGACCCATACTGGTCAAAATTTTCTAAGAACTGTCATTAGGTAGAAATACATGAACTTTCATTGTCGTAGGTCACTAGGAACATGTATCATTGGACCATGCACATTTATTTGTTTTGTATGTATTTTATAACTATCTTTTCGTTGGATAATATGAAAACACATGTGCACTCTTCATATCGCTCATCATGATCTATAACCAATAAAACAATTATTAAATGTTAATTTAAACATAATATGAAAATACATATACATTGTCAATATTACAAAAGTGGTTCTCGCAGTTATGTATATTTATTTGGTTCTTAAAATAAGTTTACAATATTAATATTGTAACACCCCACTTGGATAAGTGGACCGTTACGTGTATTTATGGCGTGTCATCAAAGCATAAGGTAAATGTCCTAAAACATTAACTGACCATAAAGGAAATACCGGAATCAAACATCGGTAATCCAAACATAAGCCCAAAACATGAAACATAAAATACTGAATGGAAGGACTAAACAATGTCCAAATAAGCAGAATAATGTAAGAAATGCATAAAGTAAGAAGTCTGATTAGCTTCCATCCAAATGCACATGCTCTTAGAATCCTAAAAGCGTCCTGGTGTACCTGCCGTTAGAACATGAAAGGAACTACGGCTGAGCATAACGCTCAGTGAACGGATATGAAACATGATAAGGAAACTGCTGAAATGAAGTAGATGATAAATACTGAAGCTGTAAGACTGATAAATAAGGTTGCAGCGGAAATCTGTAAATAATCTGTAAAGTCTGATTTATCAATAATGAAACCGAACTGTTATCTGTTAAATCTGTATAACATGCATTTACTGTATTTTAATTGCCAAGAGCTTATATAGGTCATGTGCTGTAACAACTGCTGCATGAATACATAGAGGGGTGACCTCGTCATGCTGTAGAGGGGTGACCTCTAAATACTGTGCTGGGTGGAGGGATCAGCTCCAATGTGAAGGATGTAGAGCACACACCACATTCACCTACTAAACTGTAAGCTGTAGCCTAGGATGCATCCATACGCCCCACTAATAATACTGATAAAATGGCCAAGCTGAGCTGAGTGGGACGATGCAGGATATCACTCTCCTGCATGTGAGTCACGACACCGGTGCCTCTAGTGTCGTGGTTACGGTACCTCCGTAACTAGTACATAAACTAATCATGCTTGTATATAATGCTCAGGCAATTTATTTAATTATTAACATGATTACTGATAAGCTTAAACATATACTGGGGAAAAACATTTGGCTGAAGATGGGAAATCCTAATCATGCATAGAAAGGAAGTCCTTACTGAAAGGACGGAAATCCGTACCTCGTGTCCAGTAATGAAGTAAGAATGAAAGTTGAAGGATCGACTCTTACTTCACGAATACTACGAAAATAATAGACGGAAAAATAAGTCGTCTGATTACTGTTTGCTGTTACTGATTTTTTTTTATCTGTTCTAAATTTAATTTAATTTATTCTTGTATTACTGTTTGTGGATAAACTGGTAAATCTGATGGTTCTATAATATTAATGATAATTGTACTTTCCTGAATTTCCTGATTACTGTAGTGTATAATCCTGATTTAATTATTATTACTATAATTAGTAATCTGACATAAATAAGGGTTCCTAAAATCAGAAAGCTTTCTAAATTAGTTTTTCTTGAAATTAACTCGTAATAAATCTCATGTTAAAAAAAATAGTTAACAAGATAAAACAATATCGATTTAATTTTTACTAATTAATTTAATAAGACAACACAATGTTTTTAACTTTATTTTTAAAACTTATTTAAGAAAATGGTTTAATCAAACTTAAATTAATTCCTTGTTTTTCGTTGCTAAGTTTCCCCTGCCAGTGTATGATTCCCACTGCCAGTGTACGGTTCCCACTGCCAATGTACGGTTCCCACTGCTAATGTACAGTTCCCACTGCTAGTTATATGGTCCCACTGTTTGTATAATTTATTCCCACTGTTTTTGTTTTCTGACAGACCCAAACGCCCCTTTATGGCAGATTAGTCCCAAACGCACCCTGTTTGTTTCTGCCTGCTGCCGAGGACACCCAGACCACTACGGAGACTCTTGGTGATCTCGGCTGGCCAAAATAACAACACACCGAGACCTTAGGGTCTCGGTTTCCTTACACCAGCAAAACCCGACACCCCTTTTGGTTGCGGCCGAAAATTCAACACCACCACCGAGACGTTGAAGTCTCGGCTGGGTCGAACAGCCACACACCGAGAGCACTGGCTCTCGGTTTTTCGTGATTCCACAAACCCAGAATCAAGCTTGTTAAATACTAAAAAAAAATTACGTTCTTGATTATAAGATTTTGGATTCGTGATCAGAAAAGAAAAGGGATCAGAAGGATTACCACGACATCATGATTAAACTCGGAGACCAGAACTTTGGAATCGAAGTGAGCACCAAAAGACCCGACTTCTTTTCTTCTTTTTTTTTTCTCGCCGGCGGTTCTCCAAAAAGCAAGAACCCTATTTTTTTTTTGTTCGCAGCATGTGTAAAGGGGAAACCCCCGTTCTTTCTTTCTTTATACCAAAACCGGGCCTAAAAGCCCATTACTTCTTTCCTCTCTTTTTTTTTAAAACAAAACCGGGCCTTAGCCCATTTAACCCTCTTTTATATCTTTCTTTTAAAAATCGGCCCAAAAATAATCTATAAGACTTCGTTTGCGATTCGCTTTGCTTCGTTTAAAATCATATAACTTGCGCGTTCGTGTTTTAACTCTCGTTATGTATTTATTTATTTTACTGAAAGTAAATATGTACGTAATACTGAATAATTATTCAATTGTAATATTTAAATAAACGAGACTACGCATATTTAATATTAACGTTTAATTATTCCTGTAAAATAATTAATTCATCTGTAATATTTTCTGAGACTAAATACTTATTATCTGAATAAATATTATATGTAAATATTTAAAGTATTTAAATAAACTGGGATTGCGTATCTATTTTCTGCGTTTTTATCTCTGTCGAATAATTAATACTTATATAGTTTATTAAAATTAAACTGCGTATTTAAATATTCTGATTTTTAAATACGGGTTTTACAAATATATTATGTTTTAGTATATTTAAATAATTTATTAAATATTATTTTACAAAATTATAGAGTATTTATTTATATTAAATAAAAAATAAAAATATTATAATATTATAAAATTCAAATTAGATTATACTACAAATAATTAGGTATTTAATAATAATTTATTAAAATATATTAATGTTATAGATGTTAAGAATATTTCGACGTACAATTATTTACATTCATAAATTAACATGACACAAAACACAGTTGTTGGATGTACCAACAGGTAACCACTATAAAAGGTTAGTTTACGTATAGCTGACAAAAATATAACTATAAAACGCAAATTGATAATTGTTCAACAAAAGCTTAACATGGAACAATACATGGCCGTTGGGTGGCTAACGCCCAAAAATATCAAAGATCAAATTTCTTTCAATTTTTTGAACAAAAACAACTCCAACTGCAAATAAGAAAACTTATACACAGACAAACTTTTAAAGAAAAAAGAAACAAGAGACAAACCCGCCCATAAGGCTTTTGAATTAGGTACTTTCGTGTAAGGTATTTATATCATTGTATTTTAAAGTTGGTGTTTAATACCTTTTGAGAAACAAGTATTTTGAGCAACTAATGTTAAAAAAATATTCTGAGCAAATGGGTTTTTAGTAAATTTACATTTTTTTAGTCAACAATTTACTTACACAATAATACAATCTACACTTGGAAGTTGAGATCAGTTTACACAACTAATTTAACATAAACGAAATTAACCAATTATATTCACTCATTTTTTTAAAAACTCACTTCCCACTTCTTAAAAAAAATATCTCACAAACGGTAAATCGTCAAATGATAAGAAATACATCGTTGCAATGACAATTAAATTATCTAGGGGCATATGTATAAACTTGCGACGAACTTTTTTTTTGTCTGAGAATATCATATATGATTCATATCACGAATCATATATGAGTTCCAAAATTATATATTGTTTCAGAAAATCATATATGTATCGTTATACGAATCATTTATGATTTCAAAAAAGCATATATGTATCGTTATACGGAATTTAAGAAATCATATATGTATCCTTATACGATGGTATGTTTCTATTTGCGTAACGATTAACGGTTTGTGAGATATATAATTTTTTTTAAAATGATGAAAGTGAGTTTTTTTAAATGAATGGCTATGATTAGTTGAGTAGGTATATGGTAAACAAAAGTTTACATTGAACAAGCTCATACACTTAGAATTTAAAAATATTTTTTAATTCAGATTAAATTAATAATTTATAAAAAAATCAAAACATAAATTTAAAATTACTTAAGCATAGACTATGACTAAAAAAATATTAAAAGATAAATTAAAAAACAATAAACTAAAAATGCACAAAAAATAAACTCTCTGAAACAACGCAAAAAACGACCCCGCCCGTTGGGCGGGTTACGACGCTAGTATATATATATATATATATATATATATATATATATATATATATATATATATATATATATATATATATATATATATATATAGAGTGAGGTTATTCTACAAGAAATCTTTTAATACAATAAATAAGGTGAATTGTGGAGGTGACATGTGTCATCTTTTCAAATCATTATTCCACATCATATTGCCATATCATGTCATTTACTTCAAAAGAAATTGATTTTTTTTGAAAATAAATTTCGAAAAATTTTTTTTTGTTAAATTCTTTTTCGAAACTTAAAAAAAAAAATTTCGAAAAAAAAATTTTCGAAAATTTTTTTTCGAATTTTTTTTTTCAAAATTTTTTTTCAGAAATATTTTTTCGGATATTTTTTTCAAATTTTTTTACTGAATCACAGTTACATGTTTTAGTGCATCAAAGTTAAATTTCGAAAAAAAACATTCGTAATCTTTTTTTTCAAAATACTTTTTTCGAATAATTTTTTTGGAAAAACAAAAATTTCGGAAATGTTTTTTTCATAATTTTTTTACTACATTACAGTTACATGTTTAGTGCATCATGATTATAAATTAATGCATTACAATTTTAATTACTATATTATAGTGCATTCACCAATGTTTTATCTATGATGCACAAAAATTATAACTACAATACGGTAAACTATTACATTAATGCACTAATAATACAAGTGATGACTAGTGATAGAATTTTTATTCTCCAACGGAAAAATATAATGCAGTTACTTATAATGTATCAATGTCATAATTATGATGCATTAAAGTTATAAATTACTACATCACTCGTGATGCACAAAACTTATAATTACAATGCGATACACAATTATTATATTGCACCAAAAATAAAAGTGATACTAATGATATATTTGTATTCTCTAACGGATAACTATAATGCATTTACTTATAATGTATAATTGTTATAATTATGATGCATTAATGTTATAAATTACTTCATCATTCGTGATGCACAAAACTTAAAAATATAATGATTTTTACTTACTGCATCATAGTTATGCATATAGAAAATCAATGTTATATTATTAGTAATCACATGTATTTTTTGTGCATGATAGTTATAATTTGACACATCGTAGTTTTAAATGTGTTGCATCATATATATGAGAATTACACCATAGTTATAAGTTTTGTGAAGGAATTATGATGCAATAACTTAAAACCGTGATGCATTGACTTATAAACATGATGCTCTAAAACGTATAACTGTGATGTGCTGAATTTTTATTGAATTGTTGTAGCGCATCACACTCTAAATTTCAGTGCAAAAGTATAAATATGGTGCATAAAGGTAATAAATTAGTGTCTTATTCGTGATGCACTAAATTATGTAACCGTGATGCTCTATATTTTTTTCCATAATAGTTTAAAAAAAATTGAAAAAAAAAATTCAAAATTTTTTTTAATTTCGAAAAAATTTAAAAAAGAAAATATTTCGAAAAAAAAAATTTGGTAAAAATTTCGAAAAAAAAATTATGAAAAAATAAATTTTTTTTTTAATTTCGAAAAAATAAATTTTTGAAAAAAAATATTTTCGAAAAAAAATATTTTTTGAAAAAAAATATTTTCGAAAAAAAATATTTTTTTTAAAAAAATATTTTCGAAAAAAAAAATATTTTTGAAAAAAAATATTTTCGAAAAAAAAAATATTTTTGAAATTTTTTTATTAAGGAGATAATATGAAAAAGTGATTTGTGATAATGTTGTGACACATGTCACTCCCACATCTATCCCTTCTATTTTATTTATTCCATTATAAGAATTGTTTTATTTTACCCCAACTATATATATATATATATATATATATATATATATATATATATATATATATATATATATATATATATATATATATATATATATATATATATATATATATATATATATATATATATATATATATATATATATATATATATATATATATATATATATATATATATATATATATATATATATATATATATATATATATATATCTATAATATATATATGGGGCTAAGTTTGACATAGGAAAATCAAATAGCGCCACCTCATATCCTATGTGGCATTTTCTCATTGGCTATTGGGTTATATCTAATTTATTTTAGAAACTAAATCTTTATTTTTAAATCAGCAGATTTTAACCCTTAATATAATTCTTCTTAATTATTCGTATATTTTGAAAACCATATTATTTTTATATTAAAATTCGGTTGTACTAAAAATACATATGAAGATATATTCTAAATATAATCACAAATATATCGGCGGGTTGGTTTATCAAAAAAAAACATTCGACTGTTTTTATTATCTTTCTAAACCCTAATATTAATCGGATCAACCACATTCACCATCTCCATTAAATCAAAAGCATTCAGATTCAAAAAAATAAAACCTTCAATCACCATTACCATCATGATCTCCGGTATTTATTCACATGTTAGAAAGTCATACATGTAGTTATGTAATCTTTGTTTTAAACAATTCTATAAAATCAATTATTTTTTTAACTATATATCATATCGTGTTTTAACCATAAGGTATAGGTTGATTACCGTTTGATTGGGACCAGAAAATACTGAACCGGTTTCTGTCTGCCAGTAAGTTTCCTTTATTTAGTTGCTACGTATTTGAATTTGTGATTCTTTCAATAAATTTTTGTATGTTGTTGGAGTGATCGTCGTTCTCCCAGCATGTGCATGGTTGTTATCGTGGTGTAGGGCAACTATGTAAGCATATGAGTTCACCTTGGCTTTTGTTATTAGCACGATGCTATTTGTGTTCTAAGAGTTATGAGCGAATTTGAGACCAACTGTTTATGCAGGCACAAATGAAGAATGGACGCAAATCCTGTCATGAAGGGGGTATGAACGCTGGGTTATCTATGTATGCGGTATGTATTCTTAAATGGATTACTCTTGAATTACAAGATTGATTGCGATGGTTTTAATAATATGGATCATGTTGTTGCAGCAAATGAGAATTGTGTAACTGCTAGGCTTTTCTTGACACGTCCGAAATAGTATGTCGAACATGAGTATACTTCTTTCTATTGTGGTGTTCAGGTTCTTTATTGCGATCACTGTATTTCTAAATTCGAAGGATTTCCCTTAAATTTATAGTGTTTCTTTTGTTTCCTTGATATTAGATTCTGTTTACAATTATTATCACAACATTGTTGGTCACTAATTGCTTTGCTTATTATCACTAATTATTATAACTAATTGCTTCGCTATACACAACCCTAACTAATGTTTATACTAATAATTTGCTTTGCTTAAAGTTATAATTATTATATTTTGTTTTTTATTGTTGTAAACATGTTATTATTCGGCATGTAAACATGTTGGCCCTTATAGCGTATTTGGAAATATGTTCTACACGTGAAGGATATTCCTGTTTCTCACTCTTATCACGCATCCGAATGCGGTATCAAATCTTACTTTTAATATTTACATTATTTTATTTACATTAGCATCAGTTGGCTGTTAGATATCATCCTGCTATCACTGTCTTTAGACGAAAAGTGGTATGTTGAAGTCCTTGGCGTAAAACTAATGTACTAGAAATCAGAAGACCAAATTGTGATGGTCAACATAATGAGACTGTATGTTCAGTGTGTTGAATAAGGTCCAAACGTCAAGCCAACAATGCGAGATGTTCCCCGGGTACTAGAACATATAGAGGTATAGATGAACTTGATGGTCATGGTGGAAAATGTCATTACAAGTGGTGATATTACTATGACTTACTTTCAAACTCAAGATATTCTTGGTGTACGCTAATGTTGAAAAAACAAGCTTTGTTCAGATTTATAGGATATATTTTCCAAATATATATTTTCCAAAGATATTTTTTGGGTTCAGATGTTTTGGTAATTATCAGAGGCAACCTTTGAGATGGAAGGTGATAGAAAAGGTTATAACAGCCACAACAGCAGCAGCCCCTGCAAGTTTCGATAAATTTGTAATGCATGACGCTTTGATGAGGGTGAGTTTTTTACTTTATCAGTCTTATAAAAGGGTCATTTGTTGTTTATCTTGCTTGCGAATCTTTACTTTTTATTGATTTACGCAGGCCCAGTTCTTCTATCAATAACTGACATCTAGAGTTACTATTGCCTCTCTAAGGTACTGAGTTCTTGAAATTTGCTGGTATTAGTCTTTCAAGCAATGTGGAGTCACTCCGTAACTTAATCTGCTATTTTGTTTTAAGAATAATTATGAGATGTTGAATTTAGAATTAGATAATGTTTTAAGATGTAATTTATGAGAATAAACTACGTTAGTTAGCAAGGTATCAAAGTCGCCTACTCCATTAGTTAGCAAGGAATCAAAGTCGCCTACAGTGTATTTTAGTGCGTTTTGCATCTATATATATCATATAGTAAAAAATTGAGATGGTGAGTTTTTTTAACCATATCTTACCATACTGTATATAAATACATTAATGAAAGGTGATGTTGACAAAGATGGATTCGAGCTTCTTGACTTACAGAGAGTTTGTTGCAATATCAGCTCGCTTAAGAAATTTGGGCAATGACGATCATCTTTAAGACGTCTTTGCATTCTTTGACTAAACAAAAGTGGGTGCATGGAGGTTGAGGAACTAAGGGACTACTTATCTGATGAAGATTAAGCGAACAGTGAAGAAGTAATTTCGGCAATCATTCACCGATAAGTTTTGATTTTGCATGTTCCATTTCTTAGCTGGGGCTTCTTTTCTTATTTCTTTTTCTGTGTACTTTGAATCCAAGTTAAGATCAACCAAAGACAAGGTCTGGTCAGCTTCTCATTTGTATATTTTGAAAGTCAATCAAATCATTTTTTCAAAACCGATTTCATTTGATTTTATTTTTGCAAAACAACTGGTTATATATGAAACTGTATAAGTAAGACTAAAGGTTTCAATTTGACCCATTTAGATACTAACGGGTCGAATTGTTTCAAATCTGACAGAGCATACGGGTCAAGCAGGTCAAACGGGTTAAAAGTCGACCAAGACGTATTAAATTACCTAAAACATTCTCAAATGAATAAATCCATATAAAAAGGCTGGTCTTCAAGAATGATCAATATTATTTCCTCAGGCATTACCTAAGCTTCGAATATACAAATAAGATACGTGAAAATTCCATGATGTTATTTCAACAATGATTTTTTATAACACGATTACACGTTGAGTGGTTTTCAGATGCAAACTGAAGTGGTACTGAACATCGACTCTTCTAATAATTACTTATTCATTCTGGTCTTTCAAAAGTTTTTCATTTGACACATGGAACTTACTGTATGATAATTTTTAGATTGCATTGTTATAATAAATCACCATATGAGAAGCTATTGTAAGATGCTCTTTTTATTCATCAAATGGGTGTTTGGCTAATATTACTACTTTATATGTAAATACAGTTTATATCTCAGAGAGTGGTGTTTAACTGAGCATTTGCTTATACAATGAAGCCATAACCTTAATGTCTATTTGGGAAAAGAGGACTGTGCTTCATCCTATTGCAATAAATGATTTGAGGTTTTCCTACCCCAATATTTGTTTCAGCTTATTAATTATTTTGTTTTGGGCTTATGTTTCATAAGGTCACTTTTAGTGGCTTATTTGGAAACTTGTACTTTCAGGCTTTTTGACGAGCAAAAAAGTATTGGATACTTCATATTAGTGAATTAGTATATTATTCCATTTTTGACGATTTTTCCAATTGAAAAAGAGAACAAATAGAATTTCAGACATCATTAAGATCTGGCTCTACTGTCTACAACAGTTCAAAACTATTGAGTAAAAAGTTTTTTTTTATTTTTTTTATATTTATAAATGGTACGATTGTCGTGGTCATATTAGTTTATATTAAAATCACAGAAGCAGACATCAAGAGGATCACTATTGTCGTGGGTTATTTTGTTGTAACCAAATTATATATGGATCATTATTGTATAAAGGATGATGTGCTCTTTTAGGGATTCAGTCAGCAGATATCGTGCCATCCCTTGACTACAGGTAATCAATTAAAATCACGATGGAAGGTATGTCTATGATTTATTATTTTCAGTGTGATTAATTAAATTATGTTGGTGGTGGTGATTGCCAATGTTTTTAGTTTTTTTCTTTTGTGAGGTTTTCTATTCGAAGTGCTGAATATGAAACCTTTTTTCTTACAAGTCTGTATATCAAGGATATAAAAGAATATAATAATGATTTCCTGGAGTTTTCTGGAGAGGGCAAAAGTGGGTAGAATCACAAAAAAGGTCAGTTTGTGAGGGTTGGAAAAGCTGGACATTTTTTATTTGTGTCAAAACAGCTTGGTTCTTCGAAATTTAGTCCTACTCTTTTATTCAATTTCTTTTTCTCTTTATTTTTTGGTTACAAGATGAATCAGGAGCAACAACCCTTAAGCAGATTGAACTTGATACGGCTCTTGGAGGACGTGACGTTCAGTTTCGGGAAGTACTTTGGAAATTGCGCTCTTTAGAGTTGCAGGACTTTCTATTATGCGTCTTCTTAAAAATGGGACTGTTCTCCAGTATGGTGGTATTTGAATGAAGGCGGGTTTTAGGTGCATCGTAATTTTACATTGCATTGATTAAAGGCGGTTTATTATATACTTGCATGATAAAAGCGAATACACATATAATGCTAGATAATTTCCAGTCTATTCCATATACGATGTTCCCTAGGGGAGCACTTTGGTTGTTCGGCTGGTTTCTTAAATGTTCCTTGAGTTTCAAGCACTTGAGGATTATTCTGAGAAAACTAGCAGTAAAAGGCCAGTAAACGATCCAAACATCTATCTTTAACAAAGAAAATGGAAACTTAGTTGACAAAACAAGAGAAAGCAAGAAAATTATAGAAAAAGATTTCCATTCAACATATCAGAAAATTTAGCACTACAAAACGTTTGAGACAAAGGCCTAGCCACAACACTGCCCTTCAACTATCGGTCAATCTATCTCACTGCCTATGTAAACTATCTCCTTAAGCATTTGTTTTTTGCTATTTTCTCATGTGATAAACTGAATACTCGGCTTTAGTAATTGCAAGGGTTTGGAAAATTGTTAGATTGTAGTAGCTCACTGAACATCTGTTCTACGCTGAACAAAATCAGAGTGTATAAGGCCCAGCGAGAACATCCCAATATGGGATTCCACTCTGAGTGAGTCGATCCTCCGAAAGATGCTTTAGTTTAGATAGCTTCAATACAAGTAAAATATAATACATAGAAAAAGGTTTCTTAATTTGTATTCCTATTGAAACAGTTTGTGTTATAGATGATTTATAGCTAATAAAGATCCCGAGATTCTCAAAGGAGGATGATTTACACTGGTAGGTCTATTCTAACCTGGTCTCTTTGTATCTGCTACGTCATTATGCTTTCTTATGTATTTTTCAAGATGTTTTACTTAGTCGGTTAATCCATTTTCAGGCTTCAAGTGAGGAGAATGCTTACAAAGTGTATGAATTGTTGCAGGGCCGAACATTTAACTCTATTTCTTGGAGCACTTTATTCGATTGTTTGTCTATATATGAGGAAAAGTTCAGCAATCCCTTACACAGTCAGTCTTTCTAGGTTGCATCTGTGATAATAAAGAAATAGCTGATGAGTCTCAGTGACTTGCTAATAACCAGTGACCTGATTACCTGAAGATCGAATGTCTCCAGTTCTTCTCAAAAGCATAATGATAAATTTGTTTTTTTTATTTTGCAGGAAATGCATGGTTTTCTTTACTGCACATAGTGTTGGCTTCTTTATCTACCTGGGTATCACTCATCAGATGGTCTTTGCAGCCAAGGTATTAAGTGTACCTTAATGTTTTGTAATTGTTTACTATGTATATACATGTAACAGATCAAGGATTGCAAGCATTTCGGTTCTTGGAATTTCTGTTGATCAAGAAGTATGTAGCGTTCAAAATGTTTGCATCAGGATGAGCTTCTACCAATGGTGAGTAGCAACTCCTTTTTTCAATACGACTCAATTTCTTTGTATTAGGCTCAATTATCTGGAATAAGTTATTTTTTTATTTAAAAAAAGGCAATTATGGTGAGTACTAACAAAACCAGTATCCCTGAAAAAGACAATTATGTTTTTTATTTAAAAAAAGTATTTATTTATTAATCAGGTAGGGATTCAGCCACATGATGTCCCTGCTTTGTTTGAAATTGAGCCTGCAATTCTTACGACTCCAATGACAGATAACAAATATAAGCTATTTGCGCAATAAAAGGATTTGTAAGAGGTAAGTTATCCCTTGCAGTATAATTGTATTATAGAGCAACTGGGTCTGATGATAAATAATGGGCGCTTCAATATATGAATGAAAGCATTCCCCGCCAACACTCTAATTCATTACTATTAGTCAAATTTGTTGTGCGACTTGAGTGTACCAGGTTAGCTTTCCTTCCTTTTTTTCATGCCGATGGAAGAATCTGCTTGGGCATCCTTTAAATTCAGTGGAGTCCAATTTATGATCAATCGTTGTTGTTATCAAGACATCATGGAAACTTTTTTAAACATGCAGTTCAAAGGGCCGAGAAAATCATATAGTGGACACTTCTAACAGGTCGAAGCTCTTTCCCATAAAGGGACTGTGTATAAAGGAAAGCCATTATTTATCGGTTTTTTTATTATCCTTAGGAATATACAATTGCAGTTGAATTCATATGTAATTCGTATATTTTTACCTTTTATTGGCCTGTTGAATACGGGTATTCTACACATCTATTAATTCATTCACCCTCTATTCTGTGGATCCTTCTTTTAAGTCGACATCTCTATACTGGAACAAGTTGAATGATTAACAGCTACTCACTCTGTCCCAAAGAAGTTGTCTACATTTCTTTTTTAGTTTTGTCCTAGAATGGTCCTCTTGCTAACATAATTTACTAAACTTACCGTATAATTATACAAGTAATGAAGTTAGATAAGTTTTGCATTCCTAAAGTACATATTTTTTTCGAGTTGTAAGTTGATCATGTTGGGCGTAGTGGATCATAGAGTGCTTTAAAATATAGAGTATGACTTCAATGGATGATTATTACGCATACTCTCTAATACATGTAGTAATAGGCCTTATTACTGTGATTTATAAGGTTGATTTAGTTTTTGTGGTATAATAGGACTTTGATATAGACATGTAGTGTTGAATTATGTATCAAATTGTAGGTAGATGTTAGTGTTTAATTAAATTACTATTGAAAACGACTTTACATATCGTTAAACTATATATCAGTAGATCATTAAATAGTTAACAATAAAGTGATTCATCACTGTAAACTGAAGTATGACCCAAATGAATTTACGTAATTATTCACAAACTCATACTTGTAATAAACTTCCTTCTCAATAATCTCAAGCCCAAATGTATAAATATCATTGGGTTTCAAATTAGACATCCCACTAAAACACCTACTTGTGTGTTTATTTGGATTTGAGCTATATTTTTTGTGATTTGAATAAAACTAAATAGATTATAGCGTATATGATATTAGTTCGTTGCACCACGTTAACAACTAATTTTGTGATTACTTTGTTGAAGTGTCCATCTAAAATCACGAATTTTGTCAATAACAGTTCCATTTCCTCTAAGGCTCAACGCAAAGAAGTATCGGTCAGGTTAGGTCGACCGAAGTCGAACTCGGTCGGCCCGTTTCGGCGACCGAGTCGACTAAATCGGTTCGACGAATTCGGTCTCAGCCACGACCTATTTGAAAAATAAGAAATATTTTTTTTTTGAAAGGCGAATTTTATTAAATAAAAACTAGCAATGAGCTAGATTACAAGACAATAAAATAAGGGTTTTTAAGCCACTCAACCTAAGAGAAAGAGCTTTTACTTCTAAACCTACACCAATAAAATGAACTAGACATAATATTATCTAGAATAATAGACTTTGACGGAGGTCTAGAATCGAATACAGTCTTGTTCTGATGAGCCCAAATAAGAAATCCTTTAATATTTTTCTGGCACTGTTTTGTATATGAAAAATCTTTATTTAGTTTTAATTATGTTTTGATTAGATAAAATATATAATAAAATTCTAAATTTTAATATATTGAGTCTTTTTATTTTTTCACAACATATTAATTTGACTATTTTTAAAGTTAGTTTTAACTAATGTATTTTATCCATTGTACCTCAAATTAAGTCTTTTTTTAATCATTTCTTTAACAATATTTAAATATAAATTTATTGTAATATTTTTTTTATTTAAATAATTATTGGACAAAAAATATATATTAAAGAATTGAAGTAGGTCGCCTTGTTGTGGTAAATAGGTCGCTGTAGGTCGTCGAAGAGAGAAAAATGATGTGACAACAAAATGAAGATCATAATAAGTCGCTGTTGTAGGTAGCCTAAGAGTTATACTTTTTTCCCTTCTTTAGACTTAGATTTCGATATCTCGAACAATTTACATTTAAATGGGTCCATTTCTGGTTCTATTAAATTTAATCTCAAACAAATTGAATTAGACTTTTAACATGACACCAGACACAATCGTTAGGTGTACTAAGACCTAACACTGTCAAAGATTAGTTTATGCGTAACCAACAAAACTAAAAAAATCGATATTTATACAACCAAAGATTTACATGGGACAAAACACGTCCGTTGAGTGAGTCAATGCCAAAGTATCAAACTTAGTTTTCTTTTAGGTCTTTTAAAAAAATGGCATACAAATATGTGTACAAAAAAGAAACAAAACACATCTATTAGGTCGCCAAAATATAAAACAATCGAAAAACAAAACAAAACTACAAATACAAAAACACAAATGTACACTTAAAAAAGATTTATTAAACGAACCCGCCCATTGGGCGGGTTACGCAGCTAGTATATATATATATATATATATATATATATATATATATATATATATATATATATATATATAGTGTAGTGCTATATGCAGAACCACTTTTTTGGTACAAAACCTACAGAACCAATTTTTTACTCCTAATAATACATGTTGTACATCATTATATTGCAAGATGACAGTTCCTGTAAATAAAACAAAACAGTGTTTAATTAAGATATTAGTTGTAAGCCTGAAAGGGCAAATTAAGTATTTTATCCATCCCTAAAAAAGTGGTAAAAACCTAAAAACCCGACAAAAAATCGCAACATCTCATATCTATTCATAAAAAACACCGCTATAAACTATCTACCCTCTCTTTGATATTTCATGGATCTACATATTTTTCTCTCTCAATTGACGAAGACGACAAAGGTTTTTTGTTATTTTCTTATGTCACGTAAAGATTCATCATTAATTTCTATGTTTAGGCCATGTTTAATTCTAACTTTTTTAGATCAAAATAGATTTTTATGCTTCAATATTTTTACTATATTATTTCTTTCATTCTGACTTTTTTTAGATCCAACTCATTTTTGTGTGTATAGATCGAAATCATTTTTTTTGTTTAAATCGAAATCGATTTAGTAATGTTTAAATCGGAGTATCATTTAATTTATTTTTTTAAACTGTCATTCACTTAAAGATAGGTCAAAATAAAACACCATTCACACAACTTCTCCTTTCCACAGCCTCCAAAATCAGATCTCGAGATTTACCAATTAATCATCATTTGTCACAAACATAAAAATACATTTGATTATCTCGTTGCTGAATGGCAATTAGAAGTTCGCTTTTTATAAGGTAATCACAAGTTACTATTTTGTATTTAAATGGATGTTCAGTTATTTTGCTTACAAGATATGGTATGTGTCCTTTTTTAATCGCCACTATTCACATATACATGTTTTAAAAATCAAGATCTGGTATGTGTCCTAGAATATGGGCCTGCCCTCCGTTAAAGGGTGAAGACTATATCTTATATTGCCATCCCGAAATTCAAAAGACACCAAATTCTAATAAACTAAGGGAGTGGTGAGTAGATGGGTCACTTATAAGAATACATTACTTCAAAGTTAAAGTATATACCATTGTAATTTCTAATGCGTTGTGGGGCACGATAATCTATCTTGTTATTGCAAATCTACATTCACTTGTTACTGTTTTTAATGAAATATTTTGACGGGGAATTTTTTATTACTCTAATAAAAACTATACTTGATATATCTTTTAGCAAGAATTGTTCCATACATGATATTATTTAAAAATAGCATATGTCCTCGAAACATTCTTTGTCATATAAGAATTAAGTTTGATTTTTTAATGTTTTTTATTGATTCTTTTAGCTAATACGATTAAATCTATAACTTTTGTTTTTGTATTGACACAGGTATTATATTTTTTTCTCTGAACATACGCCCCGGATCAAAGTTTATGTGACCACCGAAAACATACATGTTTTTTTCCGAAAACATGCATGTTTTTCCGAAAACATACATGTGTTTTTCCGAAAACATACATGTTGTTTTCCGAAAACATACATGTTTTTCCAAGTGGTGCACGCATGTTCTTATGAATTTGATGAGAAAGCACAAATTGCATATATGTTCTCGGAAGACATAGCAATATGTTCAAATGAATAAGACGAGAAACTGAAGAGTACACGCTTGTTTTTTTAAAATGGCTTGTACATTTATGTTAACAAGATATGTGTACATGTATATTATATTTTTGTATAAATTATATGTTTTTGAAATCAACTTTTGTGTATATTATATGTTTTTGGGATGTTATAAACTTTTAGAGATTACATGTACGTGTTTATGTTTTTTGGATAAACTTAAAAATAAAAAAAAAATTATGCTAGAAACACATATGTAATTATCATTTCAAACAAATAAATTTGACTTTTAATTGCCAAAAACACATGAAATTTTCAATATCTTAAAAAAAACATTTATGCTGTTCCAAAACATGTCAGTAAAAAAATAAATATAAAACCCAAAAATATGAATTTTAAAAATCAATAAAATTTGAAAAACGTTTTCTAATTAAAAATGCTAAAAAAAATTCAAAGAGTGTTTTGACTATACTACCCTTTTAGATTAAACTAAAATATTTAATAATACTAATTTCTGATTGGTTTAGAGTGATTCTGTAAGTTTTGTACCAAAAAGCAGGTTCTATAAATAGCGTGCCCCTATATATATATATATATATATATATATATATATATATATATATATATATATATATATATATATATATATATATATATATATATATATATATATATATATATATATATATATATATATATATATATATATATATATATATATATATATATATATATATATATATATATATATATATATATATATATATATATATATATATATATATATATATATATATATATATATATATATATATATATATATATACATGTAATGTTTTTGGCCATACGGCTGAAATTTGTCCTAAACGTGTTATTCCCAAAGTGGCACCTACTGTTGTACAGAAACAAGATGATGGATTTCAACAAGTCAGAAGTAGAAAGCGTAATAATAAAGGTAAGCAAGGAAGTCAGATTCCGAGAGGAGTTCCTTTAAGCAAGGGCTTCCAGGTTGGTAATCCTTTTAACTTTGTTCCAAAGACAATCAATGCTGATAATCCTCCCAAATCTGGTACGAATCCTAATCTTAACCGTGATAAAAACAGTGGTGATTCTGGTAATGTTTCTATCCCTGGTAGTTCTAATAGAGGTAAATCTGTTGTGAATGTTTCTACTTCCAATTCTTTTGAGAATATACTAGATGAAACAGGTGATCAGGTTGAAGATGATGATGATGAGGAGATTGAAAATGTTTATGATGAAACTGTTAATCTTCTCAACTATCAAACAGGGGCAAGCACTCCTGCTACAACCGTTTTAAATGTTTAGTATAGCCTCGTGGAATATACGGGGTTTAAACCAATCCCCTAATCGAAAAGAGGTTCGTCAGGTTGTTAATGAAAACAATCTGAGTATATGTGCTATCTTGGAATCCCATGTTGATGCTTTAGGTGTTTATGATATGTGTCGTAAGTTTTTTAGTAGATGGAAGTGGACATCTAATGGTGGTTTGTGTCCTAAAGGGACACGTATTATTCTTGGCTGGAATGATGATAATGTGGATATTATGGTGTTGTCCCAAACGAGTCAAGTTATGCATTGTCAGATCAATACCCGTGTGGATAACCGTACTTTGTTTTGCTCCTTTGTTTATGCAGATAACTACTATATTGATCGGCGTGTTCTTTGGACTAATTTGATCTCTCATGCTAATTTTATGCATGATAAACCGTGGGTTGTTTTGGGCGATTTTAATGCTGCTCTTAATCTTGAAGATCACTCAAATGGTGGTTATTCTCCTAATATTGCCATGCGGGAATTTAAGGAGTGTGTTAATCTTATGGAAGTTATGGATGTTAATGCTACATGTCTTCATTTCACTTGGAATGAGAAACCCCAAGGAGATGATGGTATTCTTAAAAAGATTGATCGCATTATGTCTAACATTAAGTTTCTTGATGAGTTTCCAGGATGTTTTGCTATTTTCCAACCTTACAGGATTTCTGACCACTCTCCCTGTGTGTTACGGATCCCTTCTGTTAGCAGGCCCAAGCCTAAACCTTTTAAATTCTTTAATTTTCTTATGCATAAGGAGGGTTTTCATGATGTTGTTGCTAACGGATGGTTGGCTGAGTTTAATGGTTGTGCTATGTTCAAGCTTGTTAAAAGGTTAAAAGGGTTAAAGGCCCCGTTACGTAAGTTACTGTTTGAACAGGGTAACCTTCATGATCGTGTCAACAAGATTTGTGTGGAATTAGATGCTGCACAGAAAGCTCTTGATTTGGACCCATCAAATGTTCTGCTGAAAGAAGATCATGCTCATTATTTAATTGCTTTCAAAGAAGTTGTGCTTGATGAGGAACGTTTCCTTCGACAGAAATCTAAAATTGAATGGCTTGATGCAGGTGACTCTAACACTGCTTACTTTCATAATTCGGTAAAGAGTAGGGTTGCTCGCAATCGTATTGAAATGGTTTGTGATTCTCTTAATGGTCTTCATGAGGGAGGTGTTGTGCCTGGTGCTTTTGTTGCTCATTATGAGCAATTTCTTGGTCAATCAAGTGCTTCAGGTGAATTTAATACTTCTAACTTATTTGTTCGCAAGCTTGGTCCTCAGAAAGCTGCCCACATGGTTCGTGCTATCTCTGATTCTGAGATTAAAAGTGCTATATTTTCTGTGAGTGATGACAAAGCCCCTGGGCCGGATGGTTTTACTACTGCTTTCTTTAAGAAGTCTTGGGATATTGTGGGTGCTGATTTTACTTGTGCTATTCGGGAGTTTTTCTCTAATGGAAAACTACTTAAAGAGGTTAATCATACTATTATTGCTCTTATCCCTAAGGTTACTGTTCCTGACAAGATTACTGATTATCGCCATATCTCTTGTTGTAATGTTATCTTTAAATGCATTAGCAAGATTATTGCTAACCGTATTAAAGGGGATTTGGGGGTTTTGGTTAATATTAATCAATCAACTTTTGTTTCGGGCCGCATGATTTCGGATAATATATTATTGACGCAGGAATTGATGAGAAACTATCATAGAAATTCTTGTCCGCCAAGATGTGCTTTTAAAGTTGATATTCAAAAAACTTATGATACGGTGGATTGGCAGTTTCTCCGTAACACTCTGATTGGGTTTGGTTTTCATCATATAATGGTTGATTGGATTATGACATGTGTTTCTACTACGTCGTATTCGATTTGTATCAATGGTAATTTATATGGTTGGTTTCAAGGAAAGAGAGGTCTCAGACAAGGTGATCCGTTATCTCCGTATCTTTTCACTTTGGTTATGGAAGTTCTTTCTCTCATGATGCAGCGAAGGGTTCTTGATGCTGATGACTTTTATTTCCACCACCGGTGTGAGCAACAACGAATTATTAACATTTGCTTTGCAGATGATCTTTTCTTGTTTGCCAGGGGTCATTTGGGTTCTGTGCAAGTTATTATGGATGCTTTGGAGGAATTTAAAATTGCTTCTGGTTTGGTTCCAAGTATCCCTAAGAGCACTGTTTTCTTCTGCAATGTTTCCATTGCTGTTAAAAGCACTATTTTACATATAATGCCTTTTGCTGAAGGCGAGTTACCTGTCCGATACCTTGGTGTTCCTCTAATCTCTTCTAGGCTTCTGTATAGGGACTGTAAGGTCCTTGTAGAAAAGATTGAGAGTAGAGTTAATGATTGGCGCAATAAATTTCTTTCTTTAACAGGAAGACTCCAGTTAGTTCGTTCAGTCCTATCTTCTATGCATATTTACTGGGCGTCAGTCTTTATTTTACCTGTGCGGATTATTCATGAGTTGGAGCAGCTTTTGAGAGGCTTCTTATGGTGTCAAGGTGAAATGAAGAAGGGTAAGGCTAAAGTTGCTTGGGACTCTGTCTGTAATCCATTTGTTGAAGGTGGCCTTGGTATTCGTAAGCTTTCTGATTTTAATGCTGCTTTAATGGTTTCTCATATTTGGTGTATTTTGACTCGTAAAGATTCTTTATGGGTCAAATGGATCTATTCTTACAAGTTAAAGGATAGAAGCTTTTGGGATGTTCCTTGTATTGGAGACATGAGTTGGGGCTGGAGAAAACTTCTCCAAATCAGACCACGTGTTCGTAAGTTTGTATGGTATAATATTAATAATGGTAGAGTTGCTTCTATGTGGTTTGATAAATGGGCAGATTTATGTCCTCTACGGGACATCCTCACGGTCCGTAATATCAATAGATCGGGGTTCTCTTTATCTAATAAGGTGAGGGATCTTATCGTTGATGGTGCTTGGCAGTGGCCGCAGGATTGGAATACTAGATTTCCTAATATTGTTTCTATACATGTGCCTATTATTAATGATGACAAAGAAGATGAGTTGCTATGGAGGGATATTAGTGGTGTTTCTCGGCCGTTTTCTGTGGCGTTAGCTTGGGATTCCATACGTGATCGGGCTATGGAAGTAAATTGGTATAAAGCTGTCTGGTTTTCTCATTGTATTCCTCGTCACTCTATTAATTTGTGGCTGGTGGTTAGAAGGAAATTGAAGACACAGGATAGGCTTAAGCAATGGGATGTTGGCCCGTTGGTGGATTTAAGCCTTCTTCGGTGTCCTTTATGTAGTTTGGTGCAGGACTCCCATGACCATCTTTTCTTTGAATGTTCTTATTCTGTGCAGGTTTGGTCTAAGGTTCGGACCTTGTGTGGTATGGATACTGTCCCACCTCGTATTGATGATATATTAGTTCATGTTATTTCAATTTCGAATGGGAAATTATGTGTTAGTATTCTTGCTCGTCTTGTGTTGGCTGCTACTGCTTATTTTATTTGGATGGACCGTAATTCAAGACTATTCAAGAAGAAGCGGATGTCTGTTGATCAGTTATTTCAGATTTTATGTGATACTATTCGCTTGAAGTTGATTTCTTTCAGTTTCAAGAAATTATCTACCAGGTCAAGTTTGCTGCTTGACAAATGGAGGGTGCCGAGCTCAAGATTTGTTCCATGATAGGTGTGCCGGGTGAGTGTTGTACTCTTTTTTCCTTGTCCAAGGTTTTTCCCACTGGGTTTTCTTTGGTAAGGTTTTTTAAGGAGGCAGACTCATTTGGATTCATCCTGCTCCTATCATGGTGGTGTTGGATGCTGAAGAGTGAGCGCGGTTTCATGTTCACATCTTGGTTTCTATCTAGTTTACTGTTGTCTTCTAGATTCGGTTAGGGCTTTTGATGTTTCATAGTCTTTGTTAACAAGCTGCATGTAGCTTAAGGTTAATGTGGTATCTCAGCCACATTCCTTTGTATTTAAACGTTTTTTTGGTTAATATATTTACCGGGGTAACCCATTACCAATATATATATATATATATATATATATATATATATATATATATATATATATATATATATATATATATATATATATATATATATATATATATATATATATATATATATATATATATATATATATATATATATATATATATATATATATATATATATATATATATATATATATATATATATATATATATATATATATATATATACATATATGTATATATATATATTGTAGAAACTAGAAGGGGAGGTTGAATAATTTCTTATGTTTACTTGTTAAAAGATGGTTTTCAAAAAATCCTTTTTCAAAAACTTAGACTTGAGGAAATATGTGAAATATTCTTATGCACAATATGAACAATGATAGTGTAACTAAACTAATACTAACTAATGTATATGCACAAAGAATAAAGAATGTAAAGAGTTAAGGGTAAAGAAAGATCAAACCAAACACCAAGGATTTATAGTGGTTCGGCAATGATAGTGTAACTAAACACCAAGAATATGAACAATGATAGTGTAACTAAACTAATACTAACTAATGTATATGCACAAAGAATAAAGAATGTAAAGAGTTAAGGGTAAACAAAGATCAAACCAAACACCAAGGATTTATAGTGGTTCGGCAACGAAGCTCACTCCTCGTTCCTACTCCATTCCTCGAGTACTCCTTACTCGAGAGTTCACTACACAACAAGCTCCTTATGGTGGAGAAAACCGTACACGTTGCTTAACCAATTTCCGACTTTAAGCTAAAAGTCGAGCCCTAATCGTAGCTAGGACCAATCTACACAACTATACTTAGTACATACACAACTTTCAAATAGACACAACTACTTGGATCTTCATAACTATGACACAACAACAAAAGTATAAAATTTGATCTTCAAAGGATCTTTGGTGGTGGACTCAACACTTCACAAGGATAATGTTCTTCTCTTTGCACTTGGAGAGGAAGGGATGGATGGAATAGATTCACTTCTAAACAAGTAGTAATCAATCAAATGATCAAGGATTTGAGTGATTTAAGAAGTATGTTTGAATCTGGAATTTTATGTGCAAAAGAGGTGAAGAGAAAATCTGAGAATGGTCCATTATTTATACGACAAAGGGCCAACGGCTATATCTGCCCGCGGTTCCCTGTCTCAGCCGGCGGTACCTTATCGATAAGGAACCGCCTAGGCACTAGGGAACCGCCGGAGTAGACTCCGCTCTCTTTTTGTCCTTTAATGGTGGATGTCTTATCTGATTATAAAATATCCTGAAAGAATATTCCAAATCAAAAAAGAATATGCCATTTTCAAACTTTCAAATATTTAATTTAATAAAACATTTTCTTAAAAAGAAAGTTTAATAAAAAACTTGTCACACTTAATAAAAGGTGAGTTTTAAGAAAAGATTAAATCACTTGATCACATGATTAAGGTTAGTACTTGTTTATTCATACCTTAAGTGAAAATGGGTAAAATGAAAAATACTTGAACTCAAGAATTCGTTTTTCGTTGTTTTCGTAAATGCTTGTTATTGTCGTAATCAAAACTAAGCGAGACCGAAAAATGCAAGTAACGTTTTTAGGCATTACTGCATTAACATATATATATATATATATATATATATATATATATATATATATATATATATATATATATATATATATATATATATATATATATATATATATATATATATATATATATATATATATATATATATTTATATATACTAACATATACTTACACTTAATTTTGAAGTCTAGCAAGACTTACATATACCACTAGCATATATATATCTATACTAAACCTAGCCTAAATTATACAATCTTGTAACACTGTACATACTCAATCTAACTATATATCTTAACAAATCCAACTAAGTACTATCATATCCTAACTAGGTACTTAGAAATCTAATAAGAAATCTATCTAATATCCTAAACACCTAGCTAACCTAGTTTGCCCCTAACCGAACTATAGAAACTTCGGATAGTATTAGGTAGAATAGTGTGCAAGATCTTGTCTCATGTTACCATATCTTTTACAACCTTAATCCTTAATTGCCATGTACTCTGAACCCAAAACTTGTCTTCTAAATCCTTCTTAGGACTCCTATACGCGGAAAACATAAGAGGAAAGGTCAAGTGTACATCATATTATGATTAATGAGGAGTACTTGTGTGTAAGAACCATAGATATGCAAATCTATTTAAACCACATACCATGTATACATAAACACATATCCTAACTAGCAAAGAGATCACAAACACTTTCTCCTACCCCAAAAACCCACGGAAACATTTATTCCTATGCCTTCAATGCCATTCAATCCCTAATCATCATCATCATCTTAAATACACTTGTAATAACTCCAAAATCTAACATCTTGGTCAATAAGGAAGCAAGTAGGGGATTAAGGAGGTCTCGTCTACACAACATTCGACTAAGTGATCACATAAGGTTTTCAAGGAGAAGAGATACGGGTTCACTAGTTCATTGGTCATTTTATAATACTAAGGAAAAAAGTAAGTTCTTAACACACATCTTCATAAGTTACTTTTTTTTGGTAAAGGGTTTCCCCGGTAAATATATTAACCAAAAAAGCGTTGAAGTGCAAAGGAATGTGGCTAAGATACCACATTAACCGCATGCTACAGGCAGCATGTTAACACGTGATTATGTCATGGCATAAACACAAACTAATCTAGAACTACAATGCAAGTAAACTAGAAAGAAACCAAGATGCAAACATGAAGTCACACAATGTCTTCAGCTTCCACCAACAGCACGAAAGGAGCAAATGATATCCAAATGAGCCTGCCTCTTTAAAAAACCTTGCCAAAGGAAACCCAATGGGAAAAACCTTGGACAAGGAAAAAAGAGTACAACCCTCACCCGACACTCCCATCATGAAGAACTCTAGAGCTCGGCACCCTCCATTTGTCAAGTAGCAAACTCGACCTGGCAGACAACTTCTTAAAACGAAATGAAATCAACTTCAACCGAATAGTATCGCAAATAAGCTGAACAATCTGATCAACGACCAACAGCTTTTTCTTGAAAAGTCTTAAATTACGTTCCATCCATATAAAGTACGCAGTAGCAGCCAACACAAGACGGGCAAGGATGCTAGGACAAGACTTCCCCTTAGAAATTGGAATAACATAGGCTAAAATATCATCAATCCGAGGGGGGCTTCTATCGATATCACATAGGCCCCGAACCTTAGACCAAACCTGCATCGAATAAGAACATTCAAAGAAAAGATGGTCATGAGAGTCTGGCACCAATTTACACAACAGACATCGTAGAAGGCTTAGATCCATCAAAGGGCCAACATCCCATTGCCTAAGCCGATCTTGTGTCTTCAATTTTCTTCTAACAACTAACCACAAGTGGATAGAGTGACGAGGAATACAATGAGCAAACCAAAAAACATGATACCAATCAACCATCAAAGCCCGATCCCGAATGGAGTCCCAAGCTAAAGACACTAAAAAAGGATGTAGAACCCCATTTATATCCCGCCACATCAAAACATCATCCTGAGCATCATTAATAACAGGGACAGGTATAGAGACAATGTTTGGAAATCTAGCATACCAATCCTGTGGCCACTGCCAAATACCATCAGTAATAAGATCCCTCACCTTATTAGATAGAGAGAGCCCCGATCTTGTAATACTTCGAAACGTAAGAACGTCCCGTAACGGACATAAATCTGCCCATTTGTGGAACCACATAGAAGCCAATCTACCATTATTAATCTTGTACCAAATAAATTGACGAATGCGTGGTCTAATCTGTAGAAGTTTTCTCCAGCCCCAACTCATATCACCTATACATGGAACGTCCCAGAAACTTCGATCCTTTAACTTGTAAGAATAAATCCATTTAACCCATAAAGACTCTTTACGAGTGAGGATACACCAGATATGAGAAACCATTAAAGCAATATTAAAATCAGAAAGCTTACGAATACCAAGTCCACCTTCATAAAATGGAGTACAGACAGAGCCCCAAGCAACTTTAGCCTTACCTTTCTTCATTTCACCTTGACACCATAAGAAGCCTCTCATAAGCTGTTCCAAATCATGAATAATCCGAACTGGTAACATAAAGACAGACGCCTAGTAGATATGCATAGATGAAAGAACTGAACGAACTAACTGGAGTCTTTCTGCTAAAGAAAGAAATTTATTGAGCCAATCATTAACTCTAGTCTCAAGTTTTTCAACAAGGACTTTACAATCCCTATGTAGAAGCCCGGACGAAATGAGAGGAACACCAAGATATCTGACAGGTAACTCGCCTTCAGCAAATGGCATGATATGTAAAATACTACTTTTAACAGCAGTAGCTACATTACAGAAGAAAACTATGCTCTTTGGGATACTTGGAACCAAACCTGAAGCTATCTTAAATTCCTCCAACGCATCCATAATAACCTGCACAAAGTCCAAGTGACCCCTAGCAAACAAGAAAAGATCATCTACAAAACAGAGGTTGATAATACGTTGTTGCTCACAACGGTGATGAAAATAAAAATCCTCTGTATTAAGAACCCTCTGCTGTAACATAAGTGAGAGGATCTCCATGACCAACGTGAAAAGATATGGAGATAACGGATCACCTTGCTTGAGACCTCTTTTTCCTTGAAACCAGCCATATAAATTACCATTGATGCAAATGGAATACGAAGTAGTAGAAACACACGTCATAATCCAATCAACCATTAAATGATGGAATCCAAAACCAATCAGAATGTTACGCAGAAACTGCCAGTCCGCCGTATCGTAAGCTTTCTGAATATCCACCTTAAAAGCACATCTTGGAGGACCAAAATTTCTGTGGTAATTCCTCATCAGCTCTTGCGTCAGCAAGATGTTATCCGAGATCCTACGCCCCGGAACAAAAGCAGATTGATTAATATTAACCAAATCGCCCAAATCCCCTTTAATATGGTTAGCAATTATCTTACTATTGCATTTGAAAATAACATTACAACAAGAGATGGGGCGATAATCAGTAATCTTATTTGGAACAGAAACCTTGGGGATAAGAGCAATAATAGTATGATTAACCTCTTTAAGAAGTTTTCCATTAGAGAAAAACACTCGAATAGCACATGTAAACTCATCACCCACAATATCCCAAGACTTATTAAAAAACGCAGCAGTAAACCCATCCGGCCCAGGCGCTTTGTCATCACTCATGGAGAATAACGCACTTTTAATTTCAGAATTAGAGATGACTCTAACCATATGGGCAGATTTCTGAGCACCAAGCTTTCGAACAAACAAATCAGACGTATTAAACGAACCTGAAACACTTGCCTGACCAAGAAACAGCTCGTAATGAGCAACGAAAGCTCCAGGCACAGCATCTCCATCATGAAGCACATTATGAGAATCACGAACCATTTCAATACGATACGAGCAGCCCTACTCTTAACCGAGTTATGAAAATAAGCCGTATTTAAATCACCTACATCAAGCCATTCAATTTTAGATTTCTGTCGTAAGAAGTGTTCCTCATCAAGAGAAGCTTCCTTAAAAGCAACTAGATAATGAGCATGCTCTTCTTTTAACAGCACATTGGATGGGTCTCTATCAAGGGATCGTTGAACAACATCTAATTCCACACGCAGTCTAGTAACACGATCATGAAGATTACCCTGTTCAAATAGCAGTTTACGCAACGGAGCCTTTAAACCTTTTAAACGTTTAACAAGCCTAAACATAGCACAGCCATGAATATTTGCCAACCATCCGTTAGCTACCACTGAATGAAAACCCTCCTTATGCACAAGAAAATTACTGAATTTAAAAGGTTTAGGCTTAGGTTTGCTAATTGTAGGGATTCGTAACACACAAGGAGAATGGTCAGAAATCCTGTAAGGTTGGAATATCGCAAAACATCCAGGAAACTCATCAAGAAACTTAATGTTAGACATAATCTGATCAATCTTTTTTAGAATACCATCATCACCCTATGGTTTCTCATTCTAAGTAAAATGTAAACCTGTAGCATTAACGTCCATAACTTCCATAAGATTAACACACTCTTTGATTTCCCGTATGGCAATAATAGGAGTGTAGCCGCCGAATGAGTGATCCTCAATATTAAGAGCAGCATTAAAATAACCCAAAACAGCCCATGCCTTATCCCGCATAAAAGTAGCATGAGCAACCAGATTATTCCAAAGAACACGCCATATAGTAGTTATCAGCATAAACCCTAAGAAAGCATTAAATGCGATACCAGAAAAAACAATCCGTTAGTACACATATGTTATGCATGAACTCATAGCAACATGATGAACACATAACACTTAGCATCTAAACAAGCTTCATATCAATAACCACTATGAAAATAGCATGCACGACGTAAAACACGTAGATCTCATGGCCTAGGTGTCTTGGCTAAAATATTTCATGCGTGTATATATGTAGATTCAAAAACTAAAAGCATTACTAGTCATTTACAGATCTAGAGTAAAACCTTAAAGACCAAAAGAAATTAGTGAAAGCCCTAGGCTGAATATAAGCTTAAGCCTACTAAACTCACCATTGCTTAACGGGCCTAGAAGCCCAAAACATGGGCTACTATACCCACGAAGCCCATAGGGATCTAACAAGCCCAAGTCGAAAACTAGTTAAGCCACGAGGCCCAAATGTGGCCCATAAGCCACAATCGGTGTAGAATGTTAGTAATCAATAATCACAAGTGAGGTTGATGTTTCTAGTGAGAGAAAGTAGAGAGAGAAAGATGAGAGAAATGTATAAATGTATTAAAAAAAGTGAAAGAACCAATACCCCTTTCCATGAAGGAAAAGGGTTTATATACCCAAGTCGTGAGAGAAAGTAGAGAGAGAAAGATGAGAGAAAATGTATAAATGTATTAAGAAAAGTGAAACAACCAACACCCCTTTCCATGAAGGAAAGGGGTTTATATACCCAAGTTCATAAATGGACTTGGGCCTCCGGCCCATGAACATGCTCATGGGTCGGCCTTACTTAAATGTTACTAAAACTATACTACGAGCCCTTAACTTTATTGTTGGAGTAACCGAGACTTTCTAACTATAAAAGCGTATTTCCAACAATCACCCCTTAAAGGGAGGTCACTCCAAATTACAAAGTCCTAAATATAGCATGTTAGATCTTAGTTCTCGTGCTCGTAGTCCACTTTCTCTTTTCTTTATTTTCTTTTCTTCATTTTTGTGAATATGTGTTGATTACCATTAGGCTTTGGCTTAGAGCATGTTCTTTTGACCTTTCATGTGCAATCTTTTCCTTCTTGTGATGTTCGCCTCTTCGTGACTTCATGTCCCAAATACCTATACTTTGTTGAGTTCTTGAAAGCTTCAGAGTTGATACAGCGGAAGACTTTTAGGTTGAGCTTTCTTGAATTTTGCTGAAATATTTGATGTAGAAAGTATAAGTATGTAAGGACGACTTCATCTGGTACAACGCAACGCCACCGTCTTCAAATGCAGCAACACAATAAGACACGAATAAAATGGCTTTGACATCTTATTCTGATTCGGTAGCATTTTACCTCCGGTCTGTGAAGACCGTTGGACGATATTAAATATCGTACTTGTGACAGGTAGCTATAATTAAAGATCTCCTTGACAAAATTTCGCGGGTGAACCCATTCTCTTTATTCGACCGTCTAAAGCTGACTGCGAACATAAAGAATGAATCATTCAGATAAAGTTATCCTTATGATTGAAGCCGTCAATTCATGAACCTGGAACAAGTGAATTTCAATTAAGATATTCACCATCGTTGCTTTCCAGTTTCCACGAGCTTAATTCTAACAGAATCTTGCTTGTCACCTACCGCAATGCTGTTTGATGTTGACACTGGAAGGATTTCCACTCATCACTGTAAACACTAAAGAGTGCCACTCCGAGTGTTCTGGCAAGATCACTTGGATTTTGCATAGAGGCCCTGGAACAAGTTTGATCTCAATTAAGAGTCAAACCATCGTTTCTTTCCAGTTATCACAAGATTGATTCTTAAATAACCGCACGTGTCACCTACCATGAGCTTGTTTGATGTTGGCTCAAGCAGGATTTCCATCTTCATTGTAATACTTTCGTATCACTCAGATGTTCTGGCAATATTACAAGAATATTGCGTAGGACTCATAAAAATCTTTCTTTCTTTGAAAAGTGTCCTAATGAGACTTTTGATGATCTCTTAGCTCTAGCTCAATAGTGCATTTTGATTTGGTGAGCGGAGGCTGGAGAGGATTGCCACCTTTTCAATATCAATTTATTCGGAGTGAATAAACTGATAGATAACGTGTTGATCTCCGTGACATTAAAACAAATATCTTTTGAGAGTTATTTGAGTTAGCTGGGAGGGATTGCGCATCGCATCACTGGGTCCATGATACTTTATTGTCTCCAAGATGTGTTGACCCGATTTCTGCCTAAGTTGTAAGGAGGGCTTCTTTCTTTACACCCTTTATCTTTACATTTCTTTTTCATTCTTCAACTCCTTCAATGCTTACCAATACATCATCACTAGCACCTTGTTGTAATTTTTCTAGTGCTAGCATCAATACTTGGTCGGCATTCTGCTACATTCACAATCCATTCCCTATCTTTCCTAAGGACTACTATTTTCTATCTATGGAATTGTCCTTGGGAAGATTCCTCCGGTTCTAGAAGAATCATTGGACTAATAACTAATCCTACCACCCTTTTGTCACCACAACCGTCGTGAGTTAAGTGTGTTTTGGGTAAGTATTTGTCACAATTGAAAAATTCCTTAAAATAACTGAGGTACTTGTGATATAAATATCAAAAGTTTTTTATACCTTTAGTGTTTTTGACATCAAAATGCTCCCCCTTAACATGTGCATAGCACATATCAAGTTGGATTTTTCATTAAGTCTTTTTCATTTTAGCCATGTATATTTACAAGTCTCATTAATCCCATTTTCTCCCCTTATCCAAAAATGTTAACCGTTAATATTTTGGATATTAATCGATTAACCGGTCTTTGGGTAAAAAATGAAATCGTTTGTTGGCCAAAGAACATATTAATGCTCCCTCTCAAATTAATGAGGGTTAGTTGTAGTGCTTGAGTACGATATATATTGAAAGATTTGGAATCTGAGTGTTTGTGCTATCTTGGAGTCTCATGTTGATGCTTCGGGTGTTTATGATATGTGTCGTAAGATTTTTAGCAGATGGAAGTGGACGTCAAATGGTGGTTTGTGTCCTAAAGGGACTCGTATAATTCTTGGCTGGAATGATGATAATGTGGATTTTATGGTGTTGTCTCAAACAAGTCAAGTTATGCATTGTCAGGTTAAAACGCGTATGGATAACCGTGCGTTGTTCTGCTCTTTCGTTTATGCTGATAACTACTATATCCATTGGCGTGTTCTCTGGAATAATTTGGTTGCTAATGCTACTTTTATGCGGGATAAGCCATGGGCTGTTTTGGGTGATTTTAATGCTGCTCTTAATATTGAGGATCACTCATGCGGTGGCTACACTCCTAATATTGCCATGTGGGAATTCAAGGAGTGTGTTAATCTTATGGAAGTTATGGACGTTAATGCTACAGGTTTACATTTTACTTGAAATGAGAAACCACAGGGTGATGATGGTATTCTCAAAAAGATTGATCGGATTATGTCTAACATTAAGTTTCTTGATGAGTTTCCAGGTTTTTTTGCGATATTCCAACCTTACAGGATTTCTGACCATTCTCCTTGTGTGTTAAGAATCCCTACAATTAGCAAACCTAAGCCTAAACCTTTTAAATTCAGTAATTTTCTTGTGCATAAGGAGGTTTTTCATGCAGTGGTAGCTAACGGATGGTTGGCTAATTTTCATGGTTGTGCTATGTTTAGGCTTGTTAAACGCTTAAAAGGTTTAAAGGCTTCGTTTCGTAAACTGCTGTTCGAACAGGGTAATCTTCATGATCGTGTTACTAGACTACATGTAGAATTACATGCTGTTCAACAAGCCCTTGATAGAGACCCATCCAATGTGCTGTTGAAAGAAGACCATGCTCATTATCTAGTTGCTTTTAAGGAAGCTTCTCTTGATGAGGAACGCTTTTACGTCAGAAATCTAAAATTGAATGGCTTGATGCAGGTGATTCAAATACGACTTATTTTCATAACTCGGTTAAGAGTAGGGCGGCTAGTAATCGTGTTGAAATGGTTCGTGATTCTCATAATGTGCTTCATGATGGAGATGCTGTGCCTGGTGCTTTCGTTGCTCATTACGAGTAGTTTCTTGGTCAGGCAAGTGTTTCAGGTTCTTTTAATACGTCTGATTTGTTTGTTCGAAAGCTTGGTGCTCAGAAATCTGCCCATATGGTTAGAGTCATCTCTGATTCTGAAATTAAGAGTGCGTTATTCTCCATGAGTGATGATAAAGCGCCTGGGCCGGATGGTTTTACTGCTGCGTTTTTTAAGAAGTCTTGGGATATTATGGGTGATGAGTTTACATGTGCTATTCGGGAGTTTTTCTCTAATGGAAAACTTCTTAAAGAGGTTAATCATACTATTATTGCTCTTATCCCAAGGTGTCTGTTCCAAATAAGATTACTGATTATCGCCCCATCTCTTGTTGTAATGTTATTTTCAAATTCATTAGTAAAATACTTGCTAACCGTATTAAAGGGGATTTGGGCGATTTGGTTAATATTAATCAATCTGCTTTTGTTCCGGGGCGTAGGATCTCGGATAACATCTTATTGACGCAGGAGCTGATGAGGAATTACCACAGAAATTTTGGTCCTCCAAGATGTGCTTTTAAGGTTGATATTCAGAAAGCTTACGATACGGTGGACTGGCAGTTTCTGCGTAACATTCTGATTGGTTTTGGATTCCACCATTTAATGGTTGATTGGATTATGACGTGTGTTTCTACTACTTCATATTCCATTTGCATAAATGGTAATTTATATGGCTGGTTTCAAGGTAAAAGAGGTCTCAGGCAAGGTGATCCGTTATCTCCATATCTTTTCACGTTGGTCATGGAGATCCTTTCACTTATGTTGCAGCGGAGGGTTCTTAATGCAGAGGTTTTTTATTTTCATCACCGTTATGAGCAACAACGTATTATCAACCTCTGTATTGCAGATGATCTTTTCTTGTTTGCTAGGGGTCACTTGGACTCTGTGCAGGTTATTATGGATGCGTTGGAGGAATTTAAGATAGCTTCAGGTTTGGTTCCAAGTATCCCAAAGAGCACAATTTTCTTCTGTAATGTAGCTACTGTTGTTAAAAGTAGTATTTACATATCATGCCATTTGCTGAAGGCGAGTTACCTATCAGATATCTTGGTGTCCCTCTCATTTCGTCCAGGCTTCTATATAGGGATTGTAAAGTCCTTGTTGGAAAACATGAGAGTAGATTTAATGATTGGCGCAATAAATTTCTTTCTTTAGCAGGAAGACTCCAGTTAGTTCGTTCAGTTCTTTCATCAATACATATCTACTGGGCGTCTGTCTTTATCTTACCTGTTCGGATTATTCATGATTTGGAACAGCTTATGAGAGGCTTCTTATGGTGTCAAGTTGAAATGAAGAAAGGTAAGGCTAAAGTTGCTTGGGACTCTGTTTGTACTCCATTTTATGAAGGTGGACTTGGTATTTGTAAGCTTTCTGATTTTAATACTGCTTTAATGGTTTCTCATATCTGGTGTATTCTCACTCGTAAAGAGTCTTTATGGGTTAAATGGATTTATTCTTACAAGTTAAAGGATCGAAGTTTTTGGGACGTTCCATGTATAGGTGATATGAGTTGGGGCTGGAGAAAACTTCTACAGATTAGACCACGCATTCGTCAATTTATTTGGTACAAGATTAATAATGGTAGATTGGCTTCTATGTGGTTTGACAAATGGGCAGATTTATGTCTGTTACGGGATGTTCTTTTGTTTCGAAGTATTACAAGATCGGGGCTCTCTCTATCTAATAAGGTAAGGGATCTTATTACTGATGGTATTTGGCAATGGCCGCAGGATTGGTATGCTAGATTTCCGAACATTGTATCTATCCCGGTCCTTGTTATTAATGATGCTCAGGATGATGATTTGATGTGGCGGGATATAAATGGGGTTCTACATCCTTTTTCAGTTTCTTTAGTTTGGGACTCCATTCGAGATAGGGCTTTGATGGTTGATTGGTATCATGCTATTTGGTTTGCTCATTGTATTCCTCGTCACTCTATCCACTTATGGTTAGTGGTTAGAAGAAAATTGAAGACACAAGATCGGCTTAGGCAATGGGTTGTTGGCCCTTTGGTGGATCTAAGCCTTCTACGATGTCCGTTGTGTAAATTGGTGCCGGATTCTCATGACCATCTTTTCTTTGAATGTTCTTATTCTATGTAGGTTTGGTCTAAGGTTTGGGGCCTATGTGATATGGATAGCATCCCCCCTCGGATTGATGATATTTTAGCCTATGTTATTCCAATTTCTAAGGGAAAGTCTTGTCCTAGCATCCTTGGCCGTCTTGTGTTGGCTGCTACTGCGTACTTTATATGGATGGAATGTAATTCAAGACTTTTCAAGAAAAAGTTGTTGGCCGTTGATCAGATTATTCAGCTTATTTGTGATACTATTCGGTTGAAGTTGATTTCATTTCGTTTTTAAGAAGTTGTCTGCCAGGTCGAGTTTGCTGCTTGACAAATGGAGGGTGCCGAGCTCTAGATTTCTTCATGATGGGAGTGTCGGGTAAGGGTTTTACTCTTTTTTCCTTGTCCAAGGTTTTTCCCACTGGGTTTTCTTTGGCAAGGTTTTTTAAGGAGGCAGGCTCATTTGGATATCATTTGCTCCTTTTGTGCTGTTGGTGGAAGCTGAAGACAATGTTTGATTCATGTTTGCATCTTGGTTTCTTTCTAGTTTACTTGCATTGTAGTTCTAGATTAGTCTGTGTTTATGCCATGACATAATCACGTGTTAACATGCTGCCTGTAGCATGTGGTTAATGTGGTATCTTAGCCACATTCCTTTGTACTTCAACGCTTTTTTGGTTAATATATTTACCGGGGAGACCCTTTACCAAAAAAAGAAATTCTTGAAAAATACCATACTTTCACACTACAACATGTCATAATAAGCCTAATATACACAAATAATACATATTCACAAATAAGTGTATGGAGTTAACCTGATATAGTACGATCACCATGTCAAGTGGATCGTTCCATTAGCCTATGGTGAGATCCATACGGTCTGCCACCCACGAATCGTTCTAGACTTCGGATCAACCGTCGTTCCCTTAACTTCTCCTCAATCTTCTGGATCACATATTTGGAACTCTTGATAAACTTACCTTTCCATTCATACTTCACTTCTAGAAGGTCTTGTTTGGAATTGAGTATGAACAGCTTATCACGAACATGCTTGAGAGTTCCATCGCTGAATTTGTGCAGTTATGATAGTCTCATGTATTGCATAACTTCTGCTTCATTCAGGTAAAATATTCCCATTTCTGTTTCAAGAGTACTCATATATGGCTTCTTATTCTGATGATGACTCAGAGGTGTGGTGTGAGGACGTTGTAAGTTTTACTTCCTTTGATAACTCTCCACACCCAGTTGTAGATCTTCAACATGATACTTGATCATGACTTTACGAGTGAATTGGCGAATGTTTCAGCTTAAGGCAATGACGAGTTCACGGGTTAAGTGAGGGACCTTGTCATGAGCCAAAATAAGCAGAAAGTCTTCTATATCTTCAAGACATAGATATTGTATTCTTCCTTCACTGACAGTGTATTCTTTATCGTCTTCTCGTTTGAATCTGATTTCTCTTAAGTAGGAATACCCGAATTTCGGATCAATAGTACCTCCCTGTATACTTGTAATTCGATGATCTGAAAGTATGAGGTTGCCTGGTCTAGGACGATTGAAGAAGTTATAGGCTAGCTTCTTCTTGTTACCCCAATGAGAGATGCCAAGTTTTGTGTGTGGATCGTATGAAGGAACTACTTTTTGACTCCAGAGCCCTGTTACTTTGTCCTCAATCCAAGGTATATTCTTCAAATTTACTGCCTTGCCCATAGCTAAAGATGTCACATACTTTTTCGCGCCTTTATGTAAGTAGTCGAGATCATGGCTGACGAAGTGATCCATTGAAAGATTCCTGGATTCAGCGATAACAACAACGGTTAATGGTCGTAGTACTAGAGTTTGATCACCTGAAGCTGTCGATTTCATTGCTTTCAAGAGTTCATTGGTATGATATTCGCCCTCATCTCTGTCGATCTTCGTATTGGCCCAAAAGTCGGAACCTATAAGTATCTTTTGAAGTTCATTTGGATGCATGGTAGGTACTCCATATTCGTGCACTAGGAATCCCGAGAATTAGATTGGATTATTAACAAGTTGTGTAAAATACTCCTTATCTTTATCAGAGAATTTACGTGCGGTTGCTGCTTGTGTAAGCCATGACTGCTCCGACATATTCTCGTCTATGTTGACAGTGTTAGCAAATTCAGGATCTGGTTGATTTGTGTCTTCAATATCCATATCGAGGTAATGCTGATCCATTGTGGGGAGCTGGAGAATGATGTTCTACTGATACTTGAGGTTCGTCTTCGATCATAGGTTCAAAAGTTGAAATAAAATCAGGAACCGGTTCAGTAGACTTACATGTGTCTTTGGATGTGGATTGGGTAGATTTGAAGTTGCTGTGGAGGCTCTTTCGACGATTCTCTCGAAGTCCATCATCACTACCTTCTGATACTCCTGACATATCATCCTCGCTGCTTTCTTTGTTTGCGTCATCCCCATCATCATCTTCATTCTCACTCTCCTTTTGTTCCTCATCATCAACTTTTTCTTTATTACCAACATCACTTTCTTCCTCGTCATCCTTACCTCTATAAGACTCCTCATCATCGTCATTCTTTTCAGTATCATCCCCCTTATAATCATCACCATTACCATTACTATTATCATTCCCAATTCCATCACCCTTACCATCACCATCACCGTTACCATTGTCATCATCATCCCCATCACTATCCTCATTCTCTTCCTCCTCTTCGTCCTCATCCTCGTCCTCCTCTTCATCCTCATCCTCTTCTTCATTCCTATCCGTATATTCTTCCTCCTCCTCATCATCATCATCACCCTTACCTTCATCATCACCATCGTCATCCTCATCCTCATCTTCAAACTCCTGACGTTTCCTTTTGTTTGTTGTTTTGGGAACATTAGTATCGTCCTCTGTTGATGGTTGAGAGGCTTCCAGTATAGCTTTATTGAGAACTCTCTGAAGTGTGTCTTGTGTCTTCATTTTAGTAGACCCAATGTCGTTCAGTCGAGTTTGCAATGTCTTCATCAACTCAAGGTCTGAGAGGCCTTTTGTTAGTCTTGCTGGTAGCTACTGAGAGATAGATGACGTGACTTCATTTTTGATAATGGTTGTCACGTGATCATTAATGGTGTCGATGAACGTTGCATTTTCTTTATCAAGGGCTTCTTTCTCCTTGATATACGTGTCTTGCTTGCGTTCAAGATCTTTCATTTTGTCTTGGAGTTCTTCGATATATCCTCGTTCACATTTATCGACTCTGATCTCTGCTGGACGACGTTTACGGAAAGATTCTTTGAGTGATGCAAGATCTTTTGCTTGTGTTTGAAACTGTTGTTGAAGGGATAAGATGATATTATCAGTAAGAGACACATTGTAAGTGGTAGCACGGGTTGTGAAGGGGTTGATGGTACAGGTTGTACTATTGACGGTGGAGGTTTAGGAACAAGTGGTAGGGAGGTGGTGGATACGGGTTGTATGGAGGTGGTTAGTACAGGTTGTTGGGTGGTGGTGGTACGAGTTGTACGATTGTTGGTGGAGGTGTTGTCACAATCGTTTGGGCGGTGGTTGGTATAAGTTATTGGGTAGTGGTTGGTACAAGTTTTTGGATTGACGGTTCAATTACGGGAACGGTTGTCATGACGGTGCTAAGTACTGAGAGTGGGGGAGGTGTTTGTTGTGTTATAGGATTCAATGTCAGGTGAGTGTCCTCTTGCTCAATAAGTGCAGGTGTTGTGGGGATAGGTTTGCTGAGATTGACATCCGCGTAAAGGAATTCAGTATCCATGTCGTCTTCTCCCTCACCTTCCTGATTCTGACCCGTGTAATCATAGTTGAAAAAATCCTCTATGTCTTCATCATCTTGGTTTGGTTGGCCTTTTGATCCTTTCTCTGTTCTGATCTCTTCTTCTTCATCTGAAGTATCTGGGTTTCCAAACGCCTCACGAGCCAATTCCTCAGCAGTTTTTGATCTAGATCCACCAGTTTTTGCATGTGATTCCAACTTACTCTGTTGAAGAACAATTCTCAGCTGTTTGGCTTCAGAAATAGTTTCTGGGATACCTTCTTCTTCATCCTCATCACGAAGTTGCTCTTTACCCTTATCCTTAGCTTTAGCCTTTGAAGAGGTTGTCTTTTGGCGTTTGGAAGCTGCTTTCTTCCTCTTACCTTTTCCTTGTTGGGCAGAAGGATCTTCCTTTGTCCTGTTTACCTGTATCTCAATATCTATGAGCATAGCTGTAAGCTTGACTTTCCTTGATCCCTTCACTAACCATGGTATCAGGCACTAGAGCTGGACGTAGTGAATACTTGATAGAAGGACCGTCAATGTTGATGTGCTCCATCAGGTAGTCCTTTGTTAGAGTATGATAAAAGAAGTTTCCACGCTTGTCAATAGATGGTACAATCTTCATGAAATGATCGATGATAAGCTTTGTGAAGCTTGGAAATGGAAGATGCTCGGATTTCTTCTTTCTATTAAGAAACTAGAAGCAAAAGTCTTCCCAAAGTAATAAGGCATAATCCAGTTTGGCTCTAGTGTAGAGACCCTAGAAAATAGAAGCTTGAGGACGTCTCATGGTATCGGATCCACTAAATTTAGAAGTGAAGCACCGGATAATGATGGTGAAGATGGCTTTCCAAGGTTGCCCCCTTTTTGAAGTGTGAAACTGAGATAAAGTACGAAGTTCTCCCTCATAGTTCAGAGATCGAAGCACCTTAAGAATGTCTGTTTTGTTGGGGTTTGCAACATATTTTTCTCCTTTAGCCGGGCGAGGGAACTTGAAGATCTTCTTGAAGTGACTCAACTGAAGCGTCATAGGCTATTTGTTGATCTTGAAGTCAATTGTCTTCTTAGATAGTTGTTTGCCCTTGGAGATAGATGCCGTTGCCCAAAATTCTTGCATGTAGACTTCAGGAGCAGATGTTGTTGCTCTTAAGGCAGTCTTAAGTGGAGATATGTCCAAGATGTCCATGGGGCTATCTTGAAGGCTGGGGATGTAGAATCAAATTCATCCTTGAGCCATAAGTTGTTCTCTACAAGAGGCAATCTATCGCTTTGTGGGACCAGTGCTAGATCTAATGCTCTTTGTTGCTCTTCAATGATCGACATTTTTCCTGCTTTAGAGAAGAACACATACAAATGATACACACACGAATTTATATCATAAAATATGTAATCACTTATCATGCAAAGCAGATCATGTCATATCATAACATATTGCTTGTTTTAAGTTATTTGTGTTTGAATCCTATGCCATTTTTTATTAACAAAATCAATATAAAATGATGTGGGATTAAACTTAGGTGGTGTTTTTTTCATTAATACATTTTAAGTCTAAATCTGACTACCACCTCTTACTGGTAAAAGGTGGTTGTAATGTCTGAATCTGAATGAAAAATTGTTGTTTGTTTTTTCATAATTGTCTGAATAGTCAATTTTTTAGAGATATATTTAACAATAATAAGTAGCTTGTGTAATTATTAAACAAAACGTTTTTATCACATACTCAACCCGAAGAACGAACCGAATCAATCGAACATAACCGAAAATCGAATTTAAATTCGGTTAGTTTCTCAGGTTGACCCAAATTATCCGAATTTTTTAAAATATATATATATAATTATTGAAATATTTAGCAAAAAAACTTTTTTCAGATATAATAATTGTCTTTTTATACTAGGATTAAATTTTAATAATCACTATTTATATTAAAGAATATATATATATATATATATATATATATATATATATATATATATATATATATATATATATATATATATATATATATATATATATATATATATATATATATATATATATATATATAGGGTGGGGATATAATAAAAAGCCCCTTAAAATAAAAAGTCTCGGAAGGAATCCTAGCCCTTGGATTTTATTTTAATAATAAAAAAAGCGGAGTGGCATATCTGTAATTTTATGGAAAATTTAAGGGCAAATCCGTCATTTCCACCCCACTAACGACTTCCTTATTTTTAGGGTAAAAACCCACCAGCCGTTACCTCGTTCTTTATTATGTTGTTTTCATTTCGCCTCTAAAAACACAAACAACAAAAAAAACGCAGCAAACCCTAAATCTAATAAATCTCTTCAATCGAGCATATTATCAAACACGCATACCTCGAGAATCATCAAATCGATCAGTGTAATTTAATTTATAATTGATCTATTTTGATTGATTTTAATCTGTTTTTAGTATTCCTTTATAGTTCTTAATTCTACTTTGTTAATTCTCAAGTTTTCACTTTAACAGTGTGTTTGGATCAGTGTTGTTGTGCTCATTTGCTTGTGATCAGTTTGAGTGTTGTTTGAAATTCGTTTACTAGCTTTAAACATTGCCTATTCCAGTCACTAAAAGTCAAAGTTCATAAGTCAAATAGGCAATTGGGTTTGAAAAAGGTTTGGGTTATATTTTAGTCTAAATTGTTGATTCATAACTTTGTAATTTTAAGCTTATTGAGAATTAGGTCTTGTGATCTAGTCTTTTAGAAGCCTGCAATTGTGAGTTTAAAAGAGTAGTTAAGGATTTTCATTGTATCTTATTGCATTTCCTAGAATCAGCATTCGAAGTAGCCTTATCAGTCATTGTTTTCATCAAATTTTCATTTAATCAAACTATTTTCATTAATAAGCATTTCTAGAAACTTCTCTAAAACAAAAAGTGCTTAATAACATCTTATGAGTCATAATAAGTCATCAGAACGTATTTTTGAAAAAGTCAACTTTTATCAAAATATGGTTAAATAAGTTGTTTAGCTTATTAAGTCATATCTGCTTTATTTGTGAGCTTATTTGAGATTTTCTTGTTCAGACCTAGTTTTTTTCATTGATTTTCGAAACTTACGGCTTATTTGGATGAGCCATAAGTTCTAGGTAAACTTTTGTACATGTTCAAAAAGTCAAACTGCTTATCTAGCTTATTATAAGTAGTGTAATTCATTTTAGCTAGCGTATTTTGCTCAATGAACATTTTGCAATTTGTTTGAGCTTATTTGTTTGAACATTTTGCAGTTGTTTAGCATACTAGATTAGGTTACACCACGAGGGTTTTAGCTGTATAAAAATGTCTTTGTGCTCGATGCAGTTGACGTAGTGAACTGATGCAATATGCACTTGTTTCTGGTATAAAAATTAGATTAGGATACACTCGAAGTGTTTTAGCTGTCCAAAAATGTCTTTGTACTCGATGCAGTTAGTGTAATAGTTTGATGCAGTAGGCACTTGTTTGGGTATAAAATATTAGATTGGGTTACACTCGAAGTGTTTTAGCTGTGTAAAAATTTCTTTGATCTTGATGCATTTGATGTAATGAATTGATGCAATAGGTACTTGTTTGTGGTGTTAAAAAGTTAGATTTGGTTACACTCAAAGTGTATTAGTTGTCTAAAAATGACTTTGTCCTCGATGCAGTGAAAGTAATTAATTGATGCAGTACGCACTTGTTTTGGTATTATTAATAGATAAGGTTAAACGAGTGTTTTAACTGTCTAAAAATGTCTTTGTCCTTGATGCAGTTGATGTAATGGATTGATGCAGGAGACAATTGGTTGGTAGTGGTTAGAAATGGTGAGGACGAATTTGAAGGATTTTTCTCCCTCAGGTAAATACTATTGAAAACCCTAATTATTTTTATTTTTTATTTTATGTTTATTAAATACTTATACAAATTTTAATTTAATTGATTTAGTAAAAAGAAAAAGTGCTAGACTGTGGTTGAAAAAAAAGTATTTTATGGAAATCATAAAGAAAAGTCGCCAGAAAACTCGATAACTATATCATCTAGTAAGTGATTTTGTTAAAATTGATCTATGATTTATATTTATTTTGCAATTAGTTTTTATATGGTAGACTGTTATGAAGTATTTGTATGATATATGTTGGCTAAATTATGTTAAGTGTACTAGTTATGCAATGTTTTGCAATTAGTTTTTATATGGTCTTGCTGCAGTCTTGATGCAGGCTTGATGCGGGCTTGATGAGGGCTTGCTGCAGGCTTGCTGCGTGCTTGCTGCGGGCTTGCAGCGGACTTGCATCGGGCTTGCAGCGGGGTTGTAGCGGGCTTGCTGCGGGCTTGCTGCGGGCTTGTAGCGGCTTACGATTTTTTAAGATTGTATAACTTTATTCAGATCGTATAACTTTAATGTAGTGTTTTTATATGTGTTTTGTAGAAACGTTAGAAAAATTTGTGAGTGGAATTTTTTGTATGAAACTTTTTGTCATCTGGTCGATTAATCTGAACCGAAAGACGATTTGTTTGGTCAAGGACACTGATATGTATGGCTAAGTTTAGTGGTTGAATCTAGTTAAACATTGTACATTTTGCAGCCTTGAATTAGACGCATGTTTCAATTAGATTTACTGCATTTTAAACATTATGTTTGCTTGAGATGGAATGTTTAGTTCTGGCTATTAGAAACTTGTTCTTGTGTATTAGATGATGGTTAGAATTGGTAAACGTCAACCATACATCTGTTCTCGTCTACGAAGTAGAATTAAACTAGCATATGATCCGTAGCTAGTCTCATGAGGTTCCATGATAATATGATACGATGTAAACCTGTGTATAACGGATCTTCATTTGTTAAGAGCATGGTTATAGTCTATCAATCAGGTTTGAGCTTTGTTTAAAAAGCTAGAGAACTCCCACTACTAAGGCAGGACTATTTTACTCAGTATCAAACACCTCGTGTGATGAGTATTGCTTAAGGCTCGAACCACTGAAATTACTGTAATGGATACACTAAAAATGTGATGGTTTTTAATTTTTTCAGTTTTTAGGTACCATGAACTCCTCTGTGTATGAAATATCATATATGTATTTTTTTAATGTAGTTTTTGTAATGAAGTAATGCAACAAGTACTTGTATGTGAAGTATAAGGTTAGTTTAGGATACATTCATTGTGTTTTAGGTGTCGAAAAGTGCATGTTTGCTTGTGTACTTGACATAGTGGTTGTCATGACGTAATACAGTAGTACTCGTTTGTACAATATAAAGTTAGATTTGGTTACTCGTAGTGTGGTTTAGTTATAAAAAAAGTGTATATGTTTGTTTATTTGATGCAGTTTTTGTAATGTAGCAATGTAGTAAGTACTTGTATGTAAAGTATAAGGTCATATCAGGATACACTCATTGTGTTTTAGGTGTCGAAAAGTGTCTGTTTGTTTATGTGTTTATGTGCTTGATGCAGTTTATGTCATGAAGTAATGCAGTAAGTACTCGTTTGTATAATATAAGATTCGATTTGGTTACGTGAAGTGGTGTATAAGGTTTGATTAGGTCATGTGTAGGTGGAATTATATGTCGAAATGTGATTGCTTAGGTGGTTGTATGAACTATGCAATTGGTTTTGAACTGTGATGTAGCAAGTCCTAAGTTATCATGTATTAGGATGAATAAGCGTAGGTATGCTATGCGTGAAACTTCTTTGTATTTGGTTGGTTGTTTAATGCGGTTATTTTTATATTGTGATACAGTTTACTGGGTTTTTGATGCAGTTATTTGGTTGCTTAATATTGTTGTTTTAAAACACACTTTGTTTTAAACTATAGTTATTTAGTTGTTCAATCCAGTTTTTTTATATTGTGATGCAACTCATGTTTCAAAATGCCAAGTTTAATCTAGTAGAACAGATTCACATTTTAGTTGTCAAAAAGTTTATGTTTGTGTGTGTGTGTGTGTGTGTTTATGTGCTATTACTCCAGTTGTTAGTTGTTGTAATAAAATGATGCAATAGGGAATAGCGTGTGGCGTATGAGTCTGGGTTCATTTACTCACAGATCTTTTAGTTCTCGAAAAATGTATTTTGCCATGTTTATGTGCTATTAATGCAGTTGGTTTAATGGAGTAATGCAATTGATATAATGAAGTAATGCAGGTAGTCTAATGAAGTAATACAACATACACTTGTCCATGGTATTTAATGTTAGGTTACATTAGTATGCTTGTAGTGTGTTTGACATGTCGAAAAGTGTTTGTTTTTTAGTAAAAGGATTATGCATTTGATCTGATGAAGTGATGCACTAGGTTATGTTTTGTGACAAAGAATGTTCGACGAAGATTTTTTTTTTGGTAAAAGGGTAACAATGACCCCGGTAAATAGAACCAAAAAAGCGTTGAAGTACAAGGAATGTGGCTGAAATGCCACATTAACCGCAAGCTACATGCAGCTTGTTAAACAAAATGTTTATGACAGGCCATAAACATTAACTAGTCTAGAATACTGGAAATATATAAACTAGACAAAAACCAAGACGATAACATAAAGATACGAGGAAAATAATAAAAAATCAACATGGGATCAGCCAGAAGGAGTGCTTGCCCCAATATTAGTGTTGAGAAGATTCACCGATTCATCAAAGACGACCTCGACTCCCTCCTCCTCCTCATTATCTTCCTCGCTTACGTGAACCCCTTCGTCAATACCAGGCATGGACAAAGATGAAAATTTATTAGATGTAGAAACATTGCTCATTTGAGCTTTACCCTTGTTCGGACCATTAGGATTGCTAGACTGCTGCAACTGACCAGATTTAGTATTCAACTTACTACTATTATCACCACTCGTACTTGTAGAATCCAAGTGAGTTTTTGGTCGAAAAACAACCGTCTTACCTGTTTGGAAACCCTTGCTCAATGGAACACCTCTCGGAACTTGATTCCCTAAATTACCTTTGTACTTCTGCCTCTTGCTTTGCACTTGTTGGAATACATCATTATAAGCATGAGTTGGCACATTTTCAACCGTTTTAGGTTTAACAGTTTTTGGACAAGAATCAAAGGAATGACCAAAAATATTACAAGTATGACATCTAGGCGGTTTCCATTCGTATTCAACACGAATTAATTCCTTAGTACAACCAGAGCCTTCAAGATCAGGGACACCAATAGTAACGTTATCTATAAACTCCGAATCAGCATTCATCTCAATAAGACAACGAGCAAAACTACAACGACCCCAAGACTCTGTGCACATATTATCAGTATACTTATCCATCATAATAAGCTTACCAAGAAACGAAGCAATTAAACTAATACCTTCCTCTTCAAATACCTGTAGCGGGACATCATGAAACTTGACCCATACCGGAATACGAGTTAGTTCCTACTTTAGAAGATTCGTTTTCATAGTCCATTTCTTAAGAAAAATTGGTGAATTACGAACCATCCACGGACCACCTTCCAGAACCGCATTAAGACCCTCACTAGATCCAAACTGAAAAAAGAAAAAACCTTTCTCATTCATCATGATACGCTTAAGACCATGTTTTGCCCAGTTATTCTTAGCAAAATACTCAACCACAGGACATGCAATCCTTTTACCAAGAAAGTAACCATATAAAGAGTTGTGGTAGCGAGTATTTACTTTTTCAACGACCTTCCTAGGAATAGAGACATTAACCCCTTCACAGACATTTTCAGAATTAAACGGAGAAGAGACTGTGTTAATACCTCCATTAGTAGACGTAACCATATCAGCTTCAAATTTGCAAAGTAACTCCAGAATTTCTTTAGCACGGTCATGTGAGATCAATTCCCACAAAGGATGTTTCTTCATTCTTAAGTCATGCATAAATTCACCCGCATCACCAACCGTGCGCATCGTTACACCAAATAATTTCAAAACCTCATGTAGATTACACGGTTGCAAACCATTAATGGTTGCAGCCTTAGCTGCAAGGTCCAAAGCTACATCACAAGAAGATGAAACATTTGTTAGAGGGTCATCTGTTTCCTTAGCCATTTGTGCAAAGTGCACACTCGAACCACCTGCACTGATTGAAGAAGTGCTGCTAGTTAGATCCTTATGGCGTTCACACAAAACTTCATAATAAAGCATAGTGGTCTCCTTAGGTAAAGTAGACCATTTAGGAAATTTGTTTGCCTTAACACCATTTGCAAACACTTCAATGTCACGCACAGTATTCAAAGGAATAGAAAATAAATTAAATATCTCCTCTAACGTTACTAAAACCTCAAGAGTAGACACCATACCCACATCATTCCAACCTGTAAACAATGGTGAATTGCTCGAATCCACCATCGCTTCAACAAATCAGAAAATCAACCGAACCACTTAGTAATAGACTCCAAACCCTAATTACGTCAATTTCAGCACAACTGCACTAATTAATTTAATTTTAATGTCAGCCGACAAAAGAGGGTCAGCCGCCAATAAGTGTCAGCCGCCACAAAAGGTCAGCCGCCACAAGAAGGTCAGCCGACCACTTAATTGATTAAACAATGTCAGCCGACAAGAGCACTTGATCCTTAAACAATTAATGCCACAAGGTCAGCCGACCACTTGCTGCCACAAGATAGCACAATGATGAGACAATAATGATTTAATGAAGCACTTAATTGATTTAATGAAGCAAGAAGGTCAGCCGACCACTTAATTGATTTAATGAAGCACCACCGAAACAAAAAACCAATCAAAACAACCTAAACCGAAACCCTAAAACAAGAATTGCTAGAACACACGAAAAACAATAAAGTATCCACTCGTGGGGTATACCAGTTAACCCCAATATATTAATACCCACGATAACCGACCAATGACAAAACAAAAAACAAAGTTATACTAATCGCATGCAGAAAAGGCAAAGACGATTCAACAAATCAATTTTAGGAAAGAAAAAAACATTCTGCCGCCATTAGTGTTTTTAGGAGGTTTTAGGTTTTTTTAGGTTTTTAAAAAACCTAAAACCTCCTAAAAACACTAATGGCGGCAGAATGTTTTTTTCCTTCCTAAAGTCGATTTGTTTAATCGTCTTTGCCGTTTCTGCATGCGATTAGTATAACTTTGTTTTTTGTTTTGTCATTGGTCGGTTATCGTGGGTATTAATATATTGGGGTTAACTGGTATACCCCCACGAGTGGATACTTTATTATTTTTCGTGTGTTCTAGCAATTCTTGTTTTAGGGTTTCGGTTTAGGTTGTTTTGATTGGTTTTTTGTTTCGGTGGTGCTTCATTAAATCAATTAAGTGGTCGGTTGACCTTCTTGCTTCATTAAATCAGTTAAGTGCTTCATTAAATCATTATTGTCTGATCATTGTGCTATCTTGTGGCAGCAAGTGGTCGGCTGACCTTGTGGCATTAATTGTTTAAGGATCAAGTGCTCTTGTCGGCTGACATTGTTTAATCAATTAAGTGGTCGGCTGACCTTCTTGTGGCGGCTGACCTTTTGTGGCGGCTGACACTTATTGGCGGCTGACCCTCTTTTTTCGGCTGACATTATAATTAAATTAATTAGTGCAGTTGTGCTGAAATTGACGTAATTAGGGTTTGGAGTCTATCACTAAGTGGTTCGGTTGATTTTCTGATTTGTTGAAGCGATGGTGGATTCGAGCAATGTAAGTGATAAACCATTGTTTACAGTTTGAAATGATGTGGGTATGGTGTCTACTCTTGAGGTTTTAGTAACGTTAGAGGAGATATCTAATTTATTTTCTATTCCTTTGAATACTGTGCGTGACATTGAAGTGTTTGCAAATGGTGTTAAGGCAAACAAATTTCCTAAATGACCTACTTTACCTAAGGAGACCACTATGCTTTATTATGAAGTTTTATGTGAACGCCATAAGGATCTAACTAGCAGCACTTCTTCAATCAGTTCAGGTGGTTCGAGTGTGCACTCTGCACAAATGGCTAAGGAAACAGATGACCCTCTAACAAATGTTTCATCTTCTTGTGATGTAGCTTTGGACCTTGCAGCTAAGGCTGCAACCATTAATGGTTTGCAACCGTGTAATCTACATGAGGTTTTGAAATTATTTGGTGTAACGATGCGCACGGTTGGTGATGCGGGTGAATTTATGCATGACTTAAGAATGAAGAAACATCCTTTGTGGGAATTGATCTCACATGACCGTGCTAAAGAAATTCTGGAGTTACTTTGCAAATTTGAAGCTGATATGGTTACGTCTACTAATGGAGGTATTAACGCAGTCTCTTCTCCGTTTAATTCTGAAAATGTCTGTGAAGGGGTTAATGTCTCTATTCCTAGGAAGGTCGTTGAAAACGTAAATACTCGCTACCACAACACTTTATATGGTTACTTTCTTGGTAAAAGGATTGCATTTCCTGTGGTTGAGTATTTTGCTAAGAATAACTGGGCAAAACATGGTCTTAAGCGTATCATGATGAATGAGAAAGGTTTTTTCTTTTTTCAATTTGGATCTAGTGAGGGTCTTAATGCGGTTATGGAAGGTGGTCCGTGGATGGTTCGTAATTCACCAATTTTTCTTAAGAAATGGACTATGAAAACGAATCTTCTAAAGGAGGAACTAACTCGTATTCCGGTATGGGTCAAGTTTCATGATGTCCCGCTACAGGTATTTGAAGAGGAAGGTATTAGTTTAATTGCTTCGTTTCTTGGTAAGCTTATTATGATGGATAAGTATACTGATAATATGTTCACATAGTCTTGGGGTCGTTGTAGTTTTGCTCGTTGTCTTATTGAGATGAATGCTGATTCGGAGTTTATAGATAACGTTACTATTGGTGTCCCTGATCTTGAAGGCTCTGGTTGTACTAAGGAATTAATTCGTGTTAAATACGAATGGAAACCGCCTAGATGTCATACTTGTAATATTTTTGGTCATTCCTTTGATTCTTGTCCAAAAAATGTTAAACCTAAAACGGTTGAAAATGTGCCAACTCATGCTGATAATGATGGATTCCAACAAGTGCAAAGCAAGAGGCAGAAGTACAAAGGTAATTTAGGGAATCAAGTTCCGAGAGGTGTTCCATTGAGCAAGGGTTTCCAAACAGGTAAGACGGTTGTTTTTCGACCAAAAACTCACTTGGATTCTACAAGTACGAGTGGTGATAATAGTAGTAAGTTGAATACTAAATCTGGTCAGTTGCAGCAGTCTAGTAGTCAAAATGGTCCGAACAAGGGTAAAGCTCAAATGAGCAGTGTTTCTACATCTAATAAATTTTCATCTTTGTCTATGCCTGGTATTGACGAAGGGGTTCACGTAAGCGAGGAAGATAATGAGGAGGAGGAGGGAGTCGAGGTCGTCTTTGATGAATCGGTGAATCTTCTCAACACTAATATTGGGGCAAGCACTCCTTCTGGCTGATCCCATGTTGATTTTTTATTATTTTCTGTTGTCCCTAATATATGATGATATAATACACGAATTTATGAAAGAAAGGAAGATATGAGAAGAATTCTAGAGAGAGAAAGTAGTGAGAGAAAGTAGAGAGAGAGATGATTAACTTGGTGAGATTAGATTAAGAAAAGAAGTTGTTACAAATGACCATCCACCCTCCTAACATGCTAGGAGGGTAGAATATATAGTCCACCCACATGCGGGCTTTAATGGACTATATATTGGGCCGGGCTTGTCTTTTGGACTTTAATTAGTTTAAATCCAAGCCCGTGAACCACGACTAAATAACTACTTATTACAACGTTCTAATAAATATTACAATAGAAACCTATGACCGAACATTCTTGTTTGACTCAATATTTTGAGGCTAACAATCTCCCCCAATGTGAGGTCATTCCTCTTTGATATTTTGGATTCCAATGGAGATTTATGAATTTCGTCATAAATGAGTCTTGAACGTGTAACAGTAGTTTTGTTCCTTCATGCTGTGATCTTTGAGCCTTTGTCGTTGTCTTTCGACTTTGTCTTTAAGTCTTGAGATCTTCAAATCATCCTTGATTTGTCATTGCCATCTTGCGATCTTGTGTCTTTATCCACATGCTCACACTATCAATTGTTGGATAAGTCTTTGGGCATGAATATGTGGTTGTGAATCTTTGACTTTGCTGAGTATACCGTGACGCCACCTTCTCGAGACAAAACATAGACACGGACTGAATGGCTTTGACATTCGTCCTAAATCGGTAGCGTTTTACCTCCGGTCGGTGAAGACCATTATACGATATTAAATATCGTACCTGTGATCAGGTAGATTCAATTAAGAATCTCCTTGACAGGGTTTCGCGGCTGTACTAGCCGTTCTCTTTACTCGACCGTCTCAAAGCAAGACTGCGAACATAAAGAGTGAATCAATTGGATAAATATCCGCTTGATTAAAGTCGTCAATTCAAATTCCTGGAACAAGTTTGATTCATTAAGAATCTTACCATTGTTGCTTTCCAGTTGACACAAGTTTGATTCATAAGAATCTCACAAGTCACCTACCGTAGCGCTGTTTGATGTTGACGCTAGAAGGATTTCCATTCGTCACTGTGAATATTAATAAATATCACTCTGAATGTTCTGGCAAGACCATAAAGATATTGCGTAGAAACCTGAAACGAGTTTGAATCAATTCAGAATCAAACCACTGTTGCTTTTCAGTTTTACATATGTTCAATTCATAAAGAATCTTGCATATGACCTACCGCAGTGCTGTTTGATGTTAACACTGGAAGGATTTCCACTCATCATTGTGAATACTAAGTAGTATCACTCTGAGTGTTCTAGCAATATCGCAAGGATATAGCGTAGGACTCTCTTGATCTTCATCTGTGTGTCCTAACGAGATTTGATTGATCTCTTGGCTCTAGACTCGATTTGTGCACTTTTAGTGGTCGGAGGCTGGAGCAGATGCCACCTATTCAATATCAACTATCTCGGAGTGAGAAAGTCAATAGAAGTCGTGTTGATCTCCGTGACAATAAAACAAACTTCTTTTGAGAGAAGTCTGAGTAGCTAGGAAAGGGTTGTGCTTCATATCACTGGGTCCATGATGAGTTTGTCTTCATGATGGGTTGACCCGGTTTCTGCCTAAGTTGTATGGAGGGCTTCTTTCTTTAGACCCTTTATCCTTACATTTCTTTTTCATTCTTCAACCCCTTCAATGCTTACCAAGACATCATTAATAACACCTTGTTGTGATTGTTCCAGTGCTATCATCAGTACTTAGTCGGCATTCAGCTACGTTCACATTCTACTCCATCTTTCCTAAGGACTTCTAATAATCTATTGGATTGTCCCTGGGAAGATCCCTCCGGTTCTGGTTGGATCATAGGACTTAAACCTAACCACCCTTTTGACACCAATAACGTCGTGAATTAAAGATGTTGTGGGTATTTGATCGAAACCATGAAAACCACTTTAAATTCTAACAAAGTGTTTGAAAAACATTTAACACCTTGCTAGTTTTGTCGTTTAAGAAAAACTCCCCCTTCACATGTGCATCGATAATCGAAAGTGTTTCGCACATGTGGGTAAGAGTTAAAGTGCTTGAGTCTTATATATGATCACATTTTAATCACATTTTCTCCCCCTATCTCTAATATATAAAATCTTTTGATATTAGAGATACCAAATTTGATTAAAATATATTTTGAAAATTAGTCTTGAAAATCTTCGGGAGAAAGATGTGTTAATCTTTTGCATGAAGTTGAATTGCTCCCCCTCAAAAATTGATCCAATGGAATTGTCATTACGAGGATTTGATCCACATTAAACTTTTGAGGATAGGAGTTGTTGAACACACAATTTTTGAAAGATTTTGAATATCATTGAGAAATTCTTGAAAAAATTGTGTTCAACGCTTTTTGAAAAATCAATTCTTTTTGACGAAAAGGTTTTTCTAAAGCATAAACTTGAGTTCATAGACTTTGAATGTCTTGACGAATCCACTCAAGTGTAAGAAGATTTAACTTCTTTTGCTAAGGGTAAGAGTACAAAAGCGTACACTCCCCCGTGAATTTAGATCCGGGTTGCAATCTGAAAGTGATTACAAGCTATTGTGTTGAGCTCAAAACGTTGAATGTTTTGTGACAAGCTCAACCCAAGATAGATTGCTCTACCCGTTGTTGGAAATATTGTCCAAAATAGACAATTTCCTTTTGAAAAGATAGAAATGACATGTTTTGAAAAATATTTACAACTTTCATTCGAGCTTTATGTACACACCCGTGTCGTTATTGAGCGACATTTCTAGGTACGCCCATATTATCGATACTGAAAGACATGTCGAGAAGAATATTTTTGGATTATCAAAGATTTTTTAATTTTGTATTTTGCTTTTTGATTAATATTTACAGGTAGATGTTTGATAAATGAATCAAGCAGGCTTCTTTGCCAGAACCTCCAGTTCTGCTGGAGTCAAACATCTCATACCAATTTGCCTAACTAGATACGCAAACCTCTCTTTCGAAAGAGCTTTTGTAAACAAGTCAGCTAATTGGTAATCAGTTCCAACAAAGTATAATTCAACAATACCCTTTTCAACTTGTTCCTTAATGAAGTGATATCTGACATCAATGTGCTTCGTGCGGGAATGCTGAACCGGATTGCAGGAGATGGCTATGGCCGATTTTGAGTCACAGTACATAGGTACTTTATCAAAATGGAAGCCATAATCCGTGAGTTGTGTTCTCATCCAAAGAACTTGAGCACAACACGCAGATAGAGACACATACTCCGCTTCGGCTGATGACAGTGACGTGCAATCCTGCTTCTTGGAAGACCATCCCACAAGCTTGTCCTGACCTAGAAATTGTGCACCACCAGAAGTACTTTTACGTGTATCAATACACCCTGCATGATCAGAATCTGAATAGGCCGTTAGAAAGAAACCGGTTTCCCTCGGATACCAGAGTCCCATGTGAATGGTATTCTTAAGGTACCGAAAGATCCGTTTAACCTCCTTGAGGTGCTCTTCAGTGGGTCGTGCTTGATATCGTGCACAATAGCATGTAGCATGATGTATATCAGGTCTGCTCGCTGTCAAGTACATGAGGGACCCGATCATGGAACGATATCTCGTTTGATCTATGGGTAATCCCTCCAAATCAGCATCTAGGGATGTGGTTGATAATGGTGTCCCAACGGGGTCACATGATGTCATACCATGCTTTTTTATTATCTCTTGACAATACTTAGCTTGGTTAATGAAGATACCACTTGGGGATTGGTGAACTTGAATTCCTAGAAAGAATTTTAGTTCTCCCATCATAGACATTTCAAATCTGCTGTGCATTACTTTTTCAAACCATTTTGAAAGTTTTGGGTTTGTAGACCCGAAAATAATGTCATCAACATAAATTTGCACAAGCAGAATGTCATCCCCATATTTATAAGTGAACAAAGTTAGATCAATGGAACCTTTTGAGAAACCTTTGGATACCAGAAATTTCGAGAGCTCGTCGTACCACGCCCTTGGAGCTTGCTTGAGTCCATAAAGTGCTTTGTGGAGACGATACACCTTGTCAGGATAATGAGGATTGACAAATCCTTCTGGCTGCGTGACATAGACTTCTTCCTTCAAAGGACCGTTAAGAAACGCCGTCTTTACGTCCATCTGATAGACAATGAATCCCTTATGTGCCGCATAAGCAAGAAAAATCCTGACCGCTTCCATACGAGCTACTGGTGCAAATGATTCTTCGAAATCAATACCCTCTTTCTGTCCATACCCCTTAGCCACTAGCCTAGATTTATTCTTGATGATCGTGTTTTCTTCATCCATCTTGTTTTTCCAGATCCATCGAAGATTTAATGGTGTTACATCGTATGGTCTGTCAACAAGTTCCCAGACTTTAAGTCTTTCAAATTGTTGAAGTTCATCCGTCATCGATTCAATCCAAGCATGATCAGCTAATGCTTCTTTGATGTTTTTCGGTTCAGCTGAACTCACGGCGAGTGCGAACATACAAACATCGGCATCGGTGTTAAGCTGTCGTCTTGTACGAACAGGCTGTGAAGGGTTTCCAATTACGTGAACCAAAGGATGATCTCGGGTCCAATGATGTGTTGAAGGATGTCGTTGATAAAACGTATGCATATTTGACGGATCAACATGGCGAGTAGAAGACTCTCCAGTTTCGTGTACCGGTGTACCGAATGGGTTGATGAATTCGTCTTCGTCAGATAATGCATTGTCTGCTTGATTTGTGTTCTCTGGAGCAATGACAGTAGTTGTGGATGTTGTAGGATCGATTGTTGAATTGATATTCTGAGGAGGTAAATCTGCAACAACCCGTGTTGAAGTAGATGAAGTTGTATCCATTTGTTGATGATGATCGGTATCATCATTCTTATCATGAGTGACAGCGGAAGACTTCGATACAACTTGTTTCTCCCCCGTGAAATATTCATCATACATTGGTCCATATAACATTTCCAACTCTTCAATTGTCGTGTCGACTGTCATATCAGCTCTAGGAACATGTTCAGGAACCAGCTTTGAACTTGACGGTTCATTGCTGTGGTCTTGAGTTCCGAGTTCCGTGCGGTTGTGAACGGAAGTCGTTTGTCGTTGTGGATCGGGACTTAAACTGTTTTGTTCAAGTGCCATTTCTTGAGATTCATCAAATCGGATGTGAATTGTCTCGATAATCAATTTTGTTCTTTTGTTGAACACTCTATATCCCTTAGACTGAGTTGCATATCCCACAAGAATACATGCATCACCTTTTTCTTTCATCTTATCCAAATTTTCACCATCTCGTATAATGTAACAAGTACATCCAAAAACATGAAGGTGTTTGAGTGAAGGTTTTCGATCATGAATTATGTGATATGGTGTCTTTTCGTGTCTTGGGATAATTAAGGATCGGTTTTGTGTGTAGCATGCGGTTGACACGGCTTCGGCCCAAAAGTATAGTGGAAGTTTTGAAGCGGATAATAATGTTCGAGCAGCTTCAACCAAAGTACGGTTTCGTCTTTCAACAACGCCGTTTTGTTCGGGTGTTCGAGCAATAGATGTTTCATGTTCAATCCCTTCGGCTTCAAAATACTTTCTCAGATTAGAATTCAAAAATTCTGTACCTCTGTCAGTACGAACCACTTTAACTTGAGCTTGAAGACCACGTTGTATCAATTTAAGGAAGCTGATGAGAACGTCGGGAGTTTCATCTTTGGATCTCAAGAAATGAGTCCATGTGTACCTTGAGTAATCATCGACTATTACTAGAATATATTTCTTGCCATTGATACTCTGAACACGCATGGGACCACACAGATCCATGTGAAGAAGATCTAACCGTCCTTTAGAGCTTGGTGTGGTCTTTGTTTTGAAGCTACTTCGTTTAGCTTTACAAAGTTCACAAGAAGAACAAAGATGATCTTTGATGAATTTCAAGCTTGGAAGGTCTCTCACAATATCTTTCTTGGAAAGCAAGTTAATGGTATCAAAGTTGAGATGAGAAAGACGTTGATGCCATAACCATGCCTGAGTCGTTGAAGCTTTAGCCATGAAGCAAATTGGAGTTGATGAAGTTGTGTCTTGAAGTGAAATTGTGTAAAGGTCAGTACCCCGTGTACCGGTAAGTAAGTCATTCCCATCATAATCACGAACAAAACATGTCTTCTTTCTAAAAGCAACTTCCAAATCCGCATCACAGAATTGACCAACCGAGAAAAGATTGTGATTGAGCCCTTCGACGTAGTATACCCTTTTAATCGTGATATTCCCCTGAACCAAATCTCCATATCCTAGGATCGGTGCAAATTGATCATTTCCGAATCGGACCGTACCTAGGAACTTCTCCACGAAGTTAATTAGAAGCTTGAGATTCCCCGTCATGTGCTTCGTGCATCCGGAGTCCATTATGAAGAGAATTATTTGTATCACCTGCAGAAGAGTTAGAACACGATGGAGCATTTGCTAAATTGGATACCACAGTAGTTGTGATAGTAGAATCATTAGTGTCCTTATCAACATTTAAAGGCAAACTAACACTCGTTTTCACATTTTCTGTCCTAACTTTTGGCATCCATTTATATCCGGGAGGACATTGATTAGCAAACCACCATTTCCAAGACTTACTGGCAGACTCATATAATTCCTTAATTTTTCTTCTAGGATTCTTAGTGGTGGAGTCTGATGCATTACTTTTCTTAGTGGGGGTTGCACCAGAATGGTTCACTTTGCGTTTGGGTTTACTAGCTCTAATAGGCATTGCAACTTGCTTCTTAGTTCTAGTATCTACGCCTTTGACTTTATTTATAGCACACATAGAATGATTAGCATTAGCACACTTGCCACATTTGACACAAACAAATTTCACATTCATAGCATTCAAAGTTGAATCATTCAAATTGTCATGACACGCGATTACAGACGTTTTATTCTTAGAAACATTGAAAATCCTAGGGTGTTCTTCTACTTGCTTCATCTTCCCTTGATTCTTGTGTTTCCAGACCTTATCATTCTCTTGAGTGCTCTTAAGCTGAGGCCAGCTAACACTAGTAGTGGAGACTATTCCTGTAGTAGAAGACACATGAATATTAGTGTTTCTAGAAGTCTGAGGCGAGTAAGAATCTTTGTTTGTGGGCTTAGTGGATATTCTATACATTCCTGGTTTAATGACATTATTGTGCCTAACGCTTGGTGCTATAGGATTCCTTATGGGTTGAGCTTGTGGTAACCTTTCCTTTCCATCCATCTTGGGGGCAAACACAGGTTTTGCAAACGAGGAATTAGATAAAGCAGATGGTTTTCCCAAGATAGAGGATCTATTCTCTTTAGAGGCATTGGGTTGTCTAACAACATTTTTCTTAATGCTAGGTTCCACAATTTTTCCACCCATTTTAGCAATGAGTTTCTGCAACTCTGCTATCGCTCTGTCCCTGTCTTGTAATTGAGCTTTCAACCCTTTAATTTCCAAATTCTGTTCATTCATTTCTCGAAATGTTTGAGAAAGTTTTTCTTGCAATTTATTATCATGTGGAAAACGACCAACATCTTTTTGCAAAGCAAGTTCAAGTGAATGACAATGTTTTTGAAGGAAATCAGTTTTGTGTTGAAGTAACTCAAAAGCGTTTTTATCAACATTTTCTTTACGTTTCGAAAGCTCAATTTCAAGACGTTCACATTCTTTGATCTTATCAAGATATTGGCATGCAACTTCAGAATATTCATCAATATCAGCACAAGATGTAAAATAAGCACACATAATATCTTTAGAAACACATTCTTGCAAGAGTAAATCATATTCATCAGAGAAAACGGACTTGTCCATTTGAAGATTATCAATTTCTTTCTCAAGAGACTCAACATATTGTAAATCATCAAACATTTCAGACCGAATTAAGCTTTCGAATTTAAGAACATTTTCTTTTAGTGTGGCCGCGTTCGGTATTAAGATTTGTTTGACAAGCACAGTTATGTCTTGAGGAATTGGTTTCTTCCACTCGTCATTTTGTCGTTGTTTCCAATCATTATCAATAATGGACTTAATATTATCTATGTAATGAGTAAGAAACCCAAATATCTGCCTACTCTTGCTTTTAGAAGCATCTAGGGGCAAGTAGTTGATGAACTTAGAAACGTTTGTTTTCTTAGTGGCAAACGCTTTCTTCCATTGAATTCTCTTTTGCCTGCATTCTAAAAATACTTCCTCACGAGATTTCTGAGTTTGTTTGTGGAACAGACCATAAAGACTATTCTCATAAGCATAATTATATGGTTTCACAAACTCCTTATTAACTGATGGTTGACTATCAGCATCCCAAAGGGCAGTCTCTTCACTATTGGCACTTAGAGGCATGCAATCAAGATCTGTCCTTTCAGTCTCATCAAGATAAAGATGCGGGTTCGCAGCTTGTGCTTTGGCAAGGTACTCAGGACTTGCAAAGCTAGCTTGACCCTTAAACATCGATGGAGGTGCTAGCATTCTTACGGATTGAATAGAATCATGCGTTTTATAAACAACGTTCTTCAAAAAGTCGACTTGTGCTTCTAGTTTCGTAACTTTTTCGGTTTCTTTATCATATCTACTTTTGAAGTCTTGTTTTAACGCATCTACCTCTTGTTTCTTATCCTCTAGAATTTTAGCAGAATCAGTAGTGGTCATAGAGAGCTTTTGTTCAAGTTCATTAACTTTGGTATTGGCAAGGTACGTTTTTTGACGTTCATCCATTAAGAAAACATTATATTGACGCTTCTCTTTAGCTAATAACTCAAGAGTGGTATTATATTTGTTTTCAAAATCGTCCTTTTGACTTTTTAACGCACTTCCCTTGTACCCCTCAAGCTCTTTGGTTTTCTGAAGGAGCTCATCTCTATAGCTTTCAGTCATCTCAGTAGATTTGATAAGAGCAGCTTTGCATTCTTCAAAACTTTGAGTGAGCGTAGCGTTTGCCTTCTTTAATTGCTTTTGACTCTTTTTATTTTCAGTGACATCTTTTTGTAAAGTATCAATTAAATTAGCAAGCGCAATACGTTCCTCTTCATCATATTCATTTGCATGTTGATCATCCTCAGACTCATTATTGCACATGTCTGATGAATCGGGTGTGGTATTACTATCAACCGTTTCCATCATACACGTGTCATTAATGGCATTGGGTAGATCACTATGCTCAGGAATATCACCAAACACATTATATTCATCAGTAGTGTGTACCTTATCGATTGGCTCAGTGTCAAAGATAGGACCATTGTCATCTTCAGTGACTTTGAGAACTTCTTCAACATGTGCCATGTACGAGTAATGTGCTTCTAATTCCTGGTCGGAGGCTTCATCATCAGTGTCATCAAGCATAGCTCCTTCCTCAGCTGACAGTTTGACCCCTGCTTCCATCTTTTTGCATAACAACATCTTTTCCTTGTGATAGCTGGAGTCTCTAACCCTTTTCGGCTTCCTGCATTCCTTTGCCATATGCCCAAAACCTTGGCAATTAAAACATTGAATCCCGCTTTGCTGAACCACTTGACTTCCAACCGTTTCCCTATTCCCAGTAGCAGCAGCAATCCTCTGAGTATCATACTTTGCAGTTTGTCGATCATGTCTTGCAGAACCCTCAACATGCGTTGGATTATGTCGATCATACCTAGAAGGACTTTCACCACGTCGACGTGTGTCATACCTTGGAGGACTCGCAACATATCGGTTCTTTGTGTTAGATGATGTTCGAAGATTGTTGTTGGTGGGTTTGTAGATCTTCTGGTAAGTCTTCATAATGAAAGCAATTTGTTGTTTCATCTCACGATTCTTCTGAGCTTGATCTTCATCACTATCTTCTTCAGATGATGACTCAGATGGTGGTGAAGTTGCTCTTGGTGCTTTGCCGCGTGATCTTGTGGATGATGAAGACTTGGATGATGTGGAATATCGTGGTGAGGATGATGGGCTAGAGTATGGCTTAGGAGCACAAGATCGATGATCTTGGACATTTTGAGTGGTAGTTAATAAAGCAAGTGGATTAGCCGTCTTTGCAACTCGTTCAGCTCGAATCTCATTTGCTTCATGCTGAAATTGTTTCAAGATATCAAAGAGAGTGTGATAGTTTACCTTGTCTAACTGCTTCTGTTGTTTCACCAAAGTGACAAAACGTGTCCACTCTGGTTGGAGTTGTTGTAGAAATTGCACATTGACTTGCATGGTGGATACTTCCAAGTTGTTTCTTGTCATATCATTCATCATCTTGTAAAATCTTGAATAATAGGACTCAATTGATTCTGCATCCAATGCAGTAAACTTACCAAAGTTCCAAAACAAGTTTGTTTTGACATCTTGCTTGTTGAGAGACTCTCCTTGTTGCAAGCGTTCAATGGCCGTCCACATTTCTTGTGCTGTAGGACATGCATCGACTGTGGAATAAATATCATCTCCAATTCCACTTAGGATCATATAGATCGCTTCTTTTTCTGCATCATGCCAAGCACGTTTCTCGGGTGTAAGGTCAGATAAAGTTTCCTTTTTCTTTGTTGCAGGTACTTCTGGACATGTGTCTGTGGCTGGTGTATAAGGAACATCAATTTCGGAAAAAAACATATGGGCCATGGTTAATACATTGTCTCAAGGCATCACCATTAGGTCTTGTATCAAGATAGCGAAGAAAGCGTGATTGCCATTGAGCATATCGACCAGCCACAAGCATTGGTGGTCTCTCTTTATTACCCGCGACCATGATGTTGTTGTTCGTCACACGATATTCTGCAGTAGAATCCATCTCAAAATTCTCTGAAATGATGAAGTGAATATGGATCTTAAGTAGATTTGTTTTGATTGTTGTTGTGGTTTAAATTCCAAAAATTGCAATTTTTCTCCAGGCCGACAATAAATTCTCCAGTCCGACAAAAACGGTAGTCCAAAAATTTTGTAATTGCCAAAATTTGAAATCGAGCTAGAAATGTCCTAAAACTAGTATGGAAAAAATTTGAATTTACTTGACGAAAAAAAATTTTAACTCTTTTTTTTTTTTTTTTTTTTTTTTTTTTTTGATCTTCGTGGAAACGATATTCTAAAACTAGTCTAGATAGTGGCTAAGTCTAAAAAATATCCAAACAAAATTTAGCAAAAACACATCATCGGATTGTCCATCGGAATCTGTTCAGATCGGAATATTGGCTTAGATCGGAATATGTTCAGATCGGAATATGGCTTAGATCGGAAAATGTCTTAGATCGCAATGCACCGTCGTAATCCCAGATCGCAATGTACTGTCGTAAACCCAGATCGCAATGTACAATCGTAATCCCTGATCGCAATGTACCTGTCGGAATCCCAGATCGGAATGTTTAGATCGAAATGTGGCTGAAACAAATTTGGCAGAGTAACGACTTAACAACTTCCTTATAACCGTCGGAATCCCAGATCGCAAAGAACGATCGGAATGTCCAGATCGGAATAAGTATCGAAATCCTCAGTATCGCAATGTGGAACCAATCACTTTCCGATGGTGATGGTTATTGCGATGGGAGCCCCATTTACATGTACTTTCCGAAATTTAAGCTGTCGCAATAAGAGACCTTATTTCCAACTTTTTAGGCAACGATTTTAGCAACTTTTAGGCAACAAATTTAGCAACTTTTAGGCAACAAATTTAGCAACTTTTAGGCAACAAATTTAGCAACTTTTATGTAACACCCCCACAATTGTTATGCGCAGCGGAATTACAACAATGGGTGCTACACAGTATTCATTGCACACAAGATATATCAAACGACGCTAAAAGACGTCAACTTAAAACTTGAAATTAAAATTGTTAGATGATACATGTCCACGGTTTTTCCCACCCCAAATAGTACACAGAGTTTAGCGTTTTCGGTCCCCATGAATCTCAACCCAAAAACTTCAGTTTTACAACAACATAACATTTAACTTAAAATGTTTAAGTAGAAAAAGGAGGGAAAAACAAGCGGACTCCAAGCCGTACACACAACATCCATCCCATGCATGCTCCATCCTACACCTCAGCGGTTACCTGAAACACATGCCAAAAATTTGGTCAACGAAAACGTTGAGTGGAATTTATAGGTTTTACAATCCATTTGAACGTATATATATAATAAAAACCATTCGTGATCATTTATAGTCTTGTCGATCAAACAAACTATAATCAGGATACTGACAATTGTGTTTAAGCTCATGACACTAATCCGTTAACTCAATCACCCGCGTAATAAATACCGGCGTGATTCAGATGAAACCAGTGCCCCTTCTAAAGGCATCAGTTGCAATTATACCTTATTTCTCATACAAAATAATCTACCGCAGAACTTACTAAAAGTACAGCTTCTCGGCTAGCATTGGGTCGTTAACCCCGTAGTACTACAAATTGCATAAGCGGCTATTTCCCCCTACTCGAGGGCAGGACAATAGTTAATAGTTCATGATTTTAGGGACTTTTGCAACTTTGGTACTCAACACAATTTCTAAGGCAACTTTCGGGTCTAACAATCATTCATGATATACGTTCCTTTTAAAAACTAGCATGCATTTCCCTCGCGGGTAAAACAATTTGAAATAAGTATAAGCGAGGCTATAAATTCACACCTTATATCTTAAGTAGTCGGTAGTTCGAGGGATGATCACTGACGATGTTACGGATGCCCGGGTAAATCAACACCTATCACAAATAACGCGTAATGAGTAATCTCATTTAAATACTTTACGGTACTGTATAAAATACATATATACTAGTCACTTAGGACAAATATAACTCACGCCAAAAACAAAAACAACAAGCATCACTCATTTTATACCATTCGTTCTCATTACTTACGTTGCCCATTTTTACTCATTCTCGCCGGTACTTGACTAAAGTACGGGCTGTTTTACCTTGTTTAACCACACTTATAAAATTTGACAAAATTTCCAAAAATCCTATAAGACCTGTAGATAACATGTTTTTAAGTCCAATAAAAGTTTTTACTTTTACGACCCGTTACGCAACTCTTTTCCACGACTACATTTTACGGGCTGAAATTGCGCTTCGACCAATTTTGACCTCTTTGACCTATATGAAAAATACCTTTGACTTCTTTGACTCATAAGTCAACATATAGACTCATTTACACAGGTTAGGGACCAAATTTTGACCCTTGACCATTTACCAATTTATACTTGTGACCCTCGGGATTTGACTAAAACTTTGCACAAATTCGGATTATGAAAGTCCTCGTCTCCTGGTACCCGATCTTTAAAATGTCATAACTTTTAGCTCGTTTTGAGTCACGGGCTCTACCTTATACCAAATTAAAGCTAAGAAGACCCTCTATCACTACATTTAGTTTTCAAGACCTGGAAAAAAAATAATTTTTATGAAATGGACCAAATGTTTCTGCCTAAAAATGACCATACCAAAAACGCACTTAGACTCGATTCCAAACCTTCTAACCACCACTAAACATCATCCTAAGCCTTCCCAAACATATCCTAACATCAAATTTCAGTTCTACCCCTATTGATCAACCAATCTCAAAATCAAAAATTCAAAGAAATGAACATGCAACTAATAAAACCTATGTAAAACATCCTAAAACAATGAACCAAACACAAGAATAACACTCAAAATCAACAACCACCATGGCTCCCCAAACACCCCCATTGCCGTGGGGTTTGGGTGACCCAATCACCACAACCAAATTAATTTTGGTGGGTTTTCTTGGTGTTTATGCATCCATAACACATAAAATCAACATGCATTAGCACATTTAGCCACAAAAACGAATTTGGATCATATTGAAAAATCTTGGAAATATTTTGTTAATGCATGTGGGATTTGAGCACATGAACATGTAGGGAATGACCAAACTAGATGTGGTCTAACCTTAGTTTTTAGGAAAATCAAGTGGAAAAAGATTTTTGGTGGATTTCTTGGTGGTGTGGGGGTGTCCGTCGGCTATGAAGAGAAAGGAGGGAGAGAGAGTTTGATTTTTGGTGAAAATTTTGTGTGTGTTTGTGTTTGTGTCAACTTTGGCCTTTTTGGTGGGTTGGGAGGGGCCTTTTTGCAATTTTTAACTTCTTTTGGCCTTAAATGAAAAACGTCCTCAAAACTTTGCGGGTTCGACTCATTTGTCAATTTTGAAAATTTTACGGGAGTCGGAAATCTTCCCGAACACTCCAAAATATTTTTGGGATACTTTAAATGTACTCGGAAGGCTATAAAACTCACCCGACTCAACTTAACACGAACCGTAAATAAAATTCTCGAAAAATTACATTATCGATAAATCGTCAAAAATTATGTAAAATTGGGCATCCCTCGAGATCGTAATCGTCATCGTCCTTCTTAAAACGTCAAACGTAAAAATTATAACCTCGAACATCGGCTTTAACCAAAATACTTATAAGTATAGAAATTAAAATTTATTAAAAATTTCAAAAATTAGCGTAATTTAGGGTAACGTTAATGACCTCGATTCTAGGGTGTCACATCCACCCCTCCTTAAAGAGAGCGACGTCCCGGCGCTCGCCTCTTCTTGTACTCACATTTCGTTCTACTGGAACAGATGAGGATACCTTTCCTTGAAAAAGTCCTCACGTTCCCAAGTGTATTCCGGTCCACGCTTAGAATTCCATCGGACCTTCACAATAGGAATTCTACTACGCTTCAGCCTCTTGACCTCTCGGTCCATAATTTCCACAGGTTCTTCCACTAAGTGCATTTTGTCGTCCAGTCGAATCTCGTCCAAAGGAATCACCAATTCCTTATCCGCCAAACTCTTCTTCAGGTTCGATACGTGAAACGTGTCATGAATAGCACTAAGCTCGGTCGGCAATTGTAACTTGTACGCTACCGGTACAATTCGTTCAACGATCTTAAATGGTCCAATATACCTTGGACTCAACTTTCCTTTCTTTCCAAAACGAATTACACCCTTCCACGGCGATACCTTGAGCATAACCATATCTCCAACTTCAAACTCCAACGGTTTCCTTCGGTTATCGGCATAACTCTTCTGTCGGCTTCTCGCAGCAAGTAGTCGGTTCTTGATCTGCACGATCTTCTCTGTCGTTTCTAAAACCATTTCGGGTCCAGTCAATTGACTTTACCCTACTTCACTCCAACACACAGGCGATCTACACTTCCTTCCATACAATGCTTCGAACGGTGCTGCCTTGATACTCGCATGATAACTATTATTGTACGAAAATTCCACCAGAGGCAAGTGGCGTTCCCAACTTCCTCCAAAATCAATCACGCATGCTCGGAGCATGTCCTCCATCGTTTGAATCGTTCGTTCACTCTGGCCGTCAGTTTCCGGGTGATAAGCCGTGCTTAAACTCAGTTCAGTGCCCATCGCACGTTGAAGCGATTTCCAAAATTCCGACGTAAATCTACTGTCGCGATCCGAAATGATCGATAACGGCACTCCATGTCTACAGACGATCTCCTTCACGTACACGCTGGCGAGTCTTTCCATGCTGTCCGTCTTCTTCATAGGTAAGAAATGAGCAGATTTCGTCAACCTGTCCACAATTACCCATATCATATCGCATCCACTAGGAGTCCTAGGTAAACCCGTCACGAAATCCATTGCAATTTTCTCCCATTTCCATTCTGGGATTTCTGGTTGTACCAACAATCCAGATGGTTTCTTATGTTCTGCCTGAACCTTCGCGCAAGTCAAACACTTACTAACGTAACGAGCAATATCCGCCTTCATATTCGGCCACCAATAAACTTTCTTCAGGTCGTGGTACATCTTATCCGATCCAGGATGTATCGAATACTTCGACTTATGCGACTCATTCATAACCAATTCTCGAACTCCAGGCTTTCCTTCCTCAGATGAACACAATGGTAACCAAATCCGATTCTCGAAATATCTTAGTCCGTCAGACCTAATTACGAAAAGAGGTTTCAACATTCGTCCCAAGTTTTCGGCTTCAACATTCCCTTTCATTAATCCTCTCTCCTGAGCCTTCAGTATGGTTTCGGTTAAGTCAACGCTCTCACTCATCACTAAAGCTCTAACCCTCAAAGGTTTCTCCCGTTCTTTCCTACTCAAATGCATCCGCTACAACATTCGCCTTCCCAGGGTGGTAGCGAATTTCGCAGTCATAATCACTCAATAGTTCAACCCATCGTCTCTGTCGCATATTCAACTCCTTTTGATCTAAAATGTGCTGCAAACTCTTGTGATCAGTGAATACAACACACTTTGTCCCATACAGATAGTGTCTCCACAGCTTTAACGCAAAAACTACCGCTCCTAATTCCAAATCGTGTGTCGTGTAGTTCTCCTCATTCTTCCTTAGTTGCCTCGACGCGTAAGCTATCATCTTTTCACGTTGCATTAATACCGCTCCATAACCCTTACGAGACGCATCACAATACACTACGAAGTCTTCGGTTCCTTCAGGCAATGATAAAATCGGCGCGGAACATAACTTATCCTTGAGCGTTTCGAAAGCAAGTTCTTCCTCAATTCCCCATTCGTACACCCTATTCTTTTCGGTAAGCAGCGTCAATGGTTTTGCAATCAAAGAAAATCCTTCAATAAACCTTCTATAATACCCCGCTAAACCCAAAAATTGTCGAACTTCAGTCGGCGTCGTCGGTGCTGACCATTCCCTGATCGTTTCGATCTTAGCAGGATCTACACGAACTCCCTCACTATCGATCACATGACCTAGAAACTGCACTGATTCCAACCAAAACTCACACTTAGAGAATTTTGCATACAGCTTCTCCTTTCTTAACAACTCCAAAATCTTTCTTAGGTGCTTCTCGTGCTCCTCCCTACTCTTAGAGTAAATAAGTATATCATCGATGAAAACAATAACAAACTTATCTAGATACGGCTTGCACACGCGATTCATAAGATCCATGAATACAGCAGGCGCGTTCGTCAACCCAAACGGCATCACTCGAAATTCAAAGTGTCCATACCGCGTACGAAAGGCAGTTACAGGAATATCCTCCTCTCTTACACGCAGTTGATGATACCCTGATCTTAGATCGATCTTAGAGTATACGCTGGAACCTTGCAATTGATCAAACAAATCATCAATCCTCGGCAATGGGTACCGATTCTTAACCGTCAGCTTATTGAGTTCCCTATAGTCAATACACATCCTAAACGAACCATCCTTCTTCTTTACGAACAACACTGGCGCTCCCCAAGGTGATGAGCTCGGCCTAATAAATCCTTTGTCCATCAATTCCTTCAATTGATCCGCTAACTCCTTTAACTCAGATGGTGCTAAGCGATAAGGTGCACGTGCAACCGGCGCAGCTCCTGGCACTAAATCAATTCGAAACTCGACCTCACGGGTAGGCGGTAAACCTGGCAACTCGTCTGGAAAAACGTCCGGATACTCGCAAATAACTGGTACCTCTTCGATCCTCGCCTCTACATCACCATCGCTCGAAACTTGTGCCAAAAACACATCGCATCCGCTTTCTACGTACTTCATCATTTTCAAACACGAAATCACCTTCAAACGAGAAGTGCATTCGTCTCCCTTTACCGTCAAAACCCTATTCCTCAGCGGAATCTGAACCAATCTCTCACCACAGACGATCGTAGCACTATGCGCCATTAGCCAATCCATTCCCACAATCACGTCAAACGATCCTAGCTCTATAGGCATCAAGTCGATTTTAAAAGCGTAATTTCCTAACTTCAAGGTACACCCTTTCAGTATAGAATTTGTACTAACAATTTTTCCATCGGCTAATTCAACATTATAACTAGTCGTTAACAACACCGGTTCTCTATCGATATGACGACTAAATCTAACGTCTACAAAACTCTTGTCGGAGCCAGAATCAAATAAAATACTAGCATAACAAGCGTCTAGCAAAAACGTACCGGTAACCACATTTGGACCCTGTGGTTTATCAGCAGTTCCCACTTGATACACAGCAGCCGCATTATTACCTCCCCGCCTGTTTCATGCCTTTGGGCAATTCGCTTGCACATGCCCTCTTTCTCCACAACTATAACATCCTCTCATCCTGATAGCATTAGCCCCAGTGGCTACTCCTCCCGTTCGACAACCAGATGTCCTATGACCTGCCTTTCCACACTTGCCGCATGCCGGCGGGCAATTTCCAACATGGTACAAGTTGCACTTTCCACAATGGGGGTTCACCTTCACACCTCTAGGGTTCGTCACTGCCCTCATCCCTTCGTTCCTTCTCTGATTAAACTGCTGATTACGGTTTGGCCCATGGTTGTTTCGATTTCCACCTCGGTTCTGGCCTTGGGATTGATTACTTTGTGCTGCTTCCCATTTCCTTTTGTTACCTTCAGCAATGTAGTTCTGCTTGTCCTGAAGCTTAACGTCCATCAAAGCGTGAGCCATTTGAACCGCTTCATCAAACGTTCCAGGTTTTGACGAAGTTGTTTCACCTTTGATGTTGCTAGATAAACCCTTAATATACTGCTTCATTTTCTTGGCATCATTGGCAAATATGTCCGGACACAAAAGACTTAACTCATTGAATCTCCTGGTGTAAGCAGCTATATCGTTGTTCTTCAAGGTCAAGTGCCTCAATTCGTCCTCCAATTTCCCCAATTCCTCCTCTGGGCAAAACTTCTTAGTCAACAAAGCTTTGGTCGCATTCCACGTCCTTGCATTCGCTACAGCCAATCCAACCGTAGCTACCTGGGTATTCCACCAACTTAACGCATCATCAAGAAACGTAGCCGCTGCAAACTTCACTTTATCCGCTTCTGCACAACCACTGATTTCAAACGTACTTTCAACCTTTTCCAACCATCGTCTAAGTTCTAAAGCTCCACCCGTTCCACGGAACTGCGTGGGACCGCACTTCATAAAGCTAGAATAGGTACACACCCTCGGGGCTTGCTGTCTCCCCGCGTTCCTTCCTGGATCCTGATTTCTCCCAGCTCGGTCCGCTTCCAACGCATTTGCTATAGCTTCCTGAATCATGGTGTTAACACGATCGGCAGTCAACTTTGGAGGCATGGTGTTATCGAATATCTCTTTCTGCAAGACAAGGAAAATAGAAAAACAATGTAAGTATTCATATCAAGTTTCCCAGACATAAAATACATACAACGACACATCACTACGGAGTTACTAATATTCATCAATTCACACCACAAAAGATCAAATTTAAGACATATCACAGATCATGAAAGGTAACATAGATTGTATTGATAGTTAACCAAAATCGTGACAAGTATTGCCACTACAATCGTTCACCACAAAACATCAAGTACTTGAGTTTCTCATCATAATACCATCATACAAAGGTCTAAAATAGTTCTATTACAATGATCAAAGAAAATACAAAACAAGTAACTAGGCATGTGGTGATCCACACTGCCTCTTGGATGGCGGCTCGTCGTCGTCTTCCTCGGTTTCCTCATCACTAACGTCCTCATCCACATCATCCAATTTTCTCTTTCCTTTTTCATCTGGCCCACATTCTGTTTCCTTTTTCGTCCCTGATGTGGATCCACACTCAATCGCTACCTGATTTCCCACCGTAATACAAGCACCTCTAGTAGGCGGCTGAATCATGAAGTCATTCGCCTCCATCTCCAAATCGTCCACGAATCTCCAATCCGGGGGCAATGAATCCCTCACATGATGCTCCCAACTCTGCATCCTCGACAACCTCATCTGATCTTCCCTCACACGGTCAAGACTAGCACTTAAATTTGCAACCATTGATCTTAAACTGTTGATGTCACTTTTGTTCACATTCCCGTCATACTCAATTCTCGCAGTCCTTTCCAACAGTCTTTGATGTTCCCTTTCAGTCTTATCAAACTTCTTAATCACCCTAGTCTCAACTACAAACCGCTCGTACATCAACCTTTCCATCCTCCCCAAACGACCTGCGGGATCCCAGTAGTGTCTCGGTCTCGGAAAGTAGACCCTTGTAATATTCTCATGAATCGATGGCGACTTGGATGACTTGCTGGACTCTCCACTGCTCCCATTACTTTCTCGAACAAATCCTGGCACTGTTCTCAAATAATCCTTACAATTGACCATCGGGCGATTAAAGGGTTGCTGCTCATAACGACCGGTCGGTGGTACCTCATAACCCTTCGGCGAATTCGGGGATTGAAACAAATCGGGTTCGGTCTGGCCTACGGCATCCTCGGGAATGCCATCGTCCATTAGCTCCTCGGGCTCTTCTTCGGAATCCTCACTCTCGTTGCTACTCATGCTGAAATTATCCACCTCACTTTCGTCATTGTCGTTTTCCGGCCCTATTTCGTCTTCTGGAGCGATCCATCCATTATTATTGTCCGGCGGGTTCGGAGGAAACGGTCCCCCTTCGTGACCTACGACGTAATCGTTCCCATTATCGTTAGGCGGTACCTCGGCCATTCCTGCAATAACAGCGAATTTCGGAGGGTACATAAGTAATTATACAATAATTATAAATATATGCATGCAAATGCAATGCAAAGGTGGTACATATGCCCGAAATGTAATAATATGATGCTCATGCATGATTAATACAAAAATTACGATGTCGGATATTTCACGTAAAATTCAACGTCTACATATAGTAATTCCATACTTACGTAATAATTACCCACATATATACTTTACTCAAAAGTATACGTCAAATGCCATAAATACAACAATAAATCTTACCGGAGCCATGCAGGATAGTTGTGTGTGCTTGGACCCTTTCTTACGACACCAAAAGTTATAGTTTAGGATTTTCAAAAACGACCTAGTTCTCTATAACTCGTGGCTCTGATTACCAATCTGTAACACCCCCACAATTGTTATGCGCAGCGGAATTACAACAATGGGTGCTACACAGTATTCATTGCACACAAGATATATCAAACGACGCTAAAAGACGTCAACTTAAAACTTGAAATTAAAATTGTTAGATGATACATGTCCACGGTTTTTCCCACCCCAAATAGTACACAGAGTTTAGCGTTTTCGGTCCCCATGAATCTCAACCCAAAAACTTCAGTTTTACAACAACATAACATTTAACTTAAAATGTTTAAGTAGAAAAAGGAGGGAAAAACAAGCGGACTCCAAGCCGTACACACAACATCCATCCCATGCATGCTCCATCCTACACCTCAGCGGTTACCTGAAACACATGCCAAAAATTTGGTCAACGAAAACGTTGAGTGGAATTTATAGGTTTTACAATCCATTTGAACGTATATATATAATAAAAACCATTCGTGATCATTTATAGTCTTGTCGATCAAACAAACTATAATCAGGATACTGACAATTGTGTTTAAGCTCATGACACTAATCCGTTAACTCAATCACCCGCGTAATAAATACCGGCGTGATTCAGATGAAACCAGTGCCCCTTCTAAAGGCATCAGTTGCAATTATACCTTATTTCTCATACAAAATAATCTACCGCAGAACTTACTAAAAGTACAGCTTCTCGGCTAGCATTGGGTCGTTAACCCCGTAGTACTACAAATTGCATAAGCGGCTATTTCCCCCTACTCGAGGGCAGGACAATAGTTAATAGTTCATGATTTTAGGGACTTTTGCAACTTTGGTACTCAACACAATTTCTAAGGCAACTTTCGGGTCTAACAATCATTCATGATATACGTTCCTTTTAAAAACTAGCATGCATTTCCCTCGCGGGTAAAACAATTTGAAATAAGTATAAGCGAGGCTATAAATTCACACCTTATATCTTAAGTAGTCGGTAGTTCGAGGGATGATCACTGACGATGTTACGGATGCCCGGGTAAATCAACACCTATCACAAATAACGCGTAATGAGTAATCTCATTTAAATACTTTACGGTACTGTATAAAATACATATATACTAGTCACTTAGGACAAATATAACTCACGCCAAAAACAAAAACAACAAGCATCACTCATTTTATACCATTCGTTCTCATTACTTACGTTGCCCATTTTTACTCATTCTCGCCGGTACTTGACTAAAGTACGGGCTGTTTTACCTTGTTTAACCACACTTATAAAATTTGACAAAATTTCCAAAAATCCTATAAGACCTGTAGATAACATGTTTTTAAGTCCAATAAAAGTTTTTACTTTTACGACCCGTTACGCAACTCTTTTCCACGACTACATTTTACGGGCTGAAATTGCGCTTCGACCAATTTTGACCTCTTTGACCTATATGAAAAATACCTTTGACTTCTTTGACTCATAAGTCAACATATAGACTCATTTACACAGGTTAGGGACCAAATTTTGACCCTTGACCATTTACCAATTTATACTTGTGACCCTCGGGATTTGACTAAAACTTTGCACAAATTCGGATTATGAAAGTCCTCGTCTCCCGGTACCCGATCTTTAAAATGTCATAACTTTTAGCTCGTTTTGAGTCACGGGCTCTACCTTATACCAAATTAAAGCTAAGAAGACCCTCTATCACTACATTTAGTTTTCAAGACCTGGAAAAAAAATAATTTTTATGAAATGGACCAAATGTTTCTGCCTAAAAATGACCATACCAAAAACGCACTTAGACTCGATTCCAAACCTTCTAACCACCACTAAACATCATCCTAAGCCTTCCCAAACATATCCTAACATCAAATTTCAGTCCTACCCCTATTGATCAACCAATCTCAAAATCAAAAATTCAAAGAAATGAACATGCAACTAATAAAACCTATGTAAAACATCCTAAAACAATGAACCAAACACAAGAATAACACTCAAAATCAACAACCACCATGGCTCCCCAAACACCCCCATTGCCGTGGGGTTTGGGTGACCCAATCACCACAACCAAATTAATTTTGGTGGGTTTTCTTGGTGTTTATGCATCCATAACACATAAAATCAACATGCATTAGCACATTTAGCCACAAAAACGAATTTGGATCATATTGAAAAATCTTGGAAAATTTTTGTTAATGCATGTGGGATTTGAGCACATGAACATGTAGGGAATGACCAAACTAGATGTGGTCTAACCTTAGTTTTTAGGAAAATCAAGTGGAAAAAGATTTTTGGTGGATTTCTTGGTGGTGTGGGGGTGTCCGTCGGCTATGGAGAGAAAGAAGGGAGAGAGAGTTTGATTTTTGGTGAAAATTTTGTGTGTGTTTGTGTTTGTGTCAACTTTGGCCTTTTTGGTGGGTTGGGAGGGGCCTTTTTGCAATTTTTAACTTCTTTTGGCCTTAAATGAAAAACGTCCTCAAAACTTTGCGGGTTCGACTCATTTGTCAATTTTGAAAATTTTACGGGAGTCGGAAATCTTCCCGAACGCTCCAAAATATTTTTGGGATACTTTAAATGTACTCGGAAGGCTATAAAACTCACCCGACTCAACTTAACACGAACCGTAAATAAAATTCTCGAAAAATTACATTATCGATAAATCGTCAAAAATTATGTAAAATTGGGCATCCCTCGGGATCGTAATCGTCATCGTCCTTCTTAAAACGTCAAACGTAAAAATTATAACCTCGAACATCGGCTTTAACCAAAATACTTATAAGTATAGAAATTAAAATTTATTAAAAATTTCAAAAATTAGCGTAATTTAGGGTAACGTTAATGACCTCGATTCTAGGGTGTCACATTTTAGGCAACAAATTCGTGATTTTTACCAAACCAAAACAACCAAATCTCTACAACAAGTATATAGAAGATTTGTAGCAAGATGAAGAACACGAAAAACACAAAAAGAATTTGAATTCGTGATGATTTATAGATTAAATCATACGAATCAAATATAATAACAACAATCAATCACAAATCTACCCCGTGGCGATTGATACCAATTGTTGTCCCTAATATATGATGATATAATACACGAATTTATGAAAGAAAGGAAGATATGAGAAGAATTCTAGAGAGAGAAAGTAGTGAGAGAAAGTAGAGAGAGAGATGATTAACTTGGTGAGATTAGATTAAGAAAAGAAGTTGTTACAAATGACCATCCACCCTCCTAACATGCTAGGAGGGTAGAATATATAGTCCACCCACATGCGGGCTTTAATGGACTATATATTGGGCCGGGCTTGTCTTTTGGACTTTAATTAGTTTAAATCCAAGCCTGTGAACCACGACTAAATAACTACTTATTACATCGTTCTAATAAATATTACAATAGAAACCTATGACCAAACATTCTTGTTTGACTCAATATTTTGAGGCTAACATTTTCCTCATAACTTTATGTTATCGTCTTGGTTTTTGTCTAGTTTATATATTTCCAGTATTCTAGACTGGTTAATGTTTATGGCCTGTCATAAACATTTTGTTTAACAAGCTACCTGTAGCTTGCGGTTAATGTGGCATTTCAGCCACATTCCTTGTACTTCAACGCTTTTTTTGGTTCTATTTACCGGGGTCATTGTTACCCTTTTACCAAAAAAAAAAGTCCCTAAATTCATGAGCCGTTAACTATCTTCTGACTTGATGTTGCGAGTTGGGAATAGCCGCTTATTCTAATAATAGTACTATTGGGCTGACGACCCTATCTAAGACCAGGGCATTACGCTAAGTAACCTCTGTGAAGGATAATTTTACGAGAATGAGAATTGGTATTATTGCAATTGATACCCTAGTAGGGGCAGTGGAATTCTTATAGACATGCTGGCATTTGGCGTGGGTGACTAAGTTAAGGGGTCGGTGTCATGAGCTTAATACAATTCATTAGCTATTGCTATAAGATGAAATGCCAGATTAATAGATTGTATGACCACAATGCTATTAAACAATTGTGAATGATTTTTACGATGTGTTCAACTATATTTTGTTAAACCTATAGACTTGCTCAACCTTTGTGTTGATGATTTTAAGCATGAATTTCAGGTACTTGAAGTTGTTGATTTGCGGAGCTTGCTGGAGAAGGATTGCGGGATTGCTTTTGTAGTAGTTTGGTCTAAAACAGATTTCTTTCCCGTTTGTCATAAATATATAATATATGGTCCAGTATTTTGGTAAAAGGTTGTCGATTTGTTAAGATCCTAGGGGAACCTGTACGCTACTCTGATATATTTTTAAACTGATTTTACTTGGGAATAAAGGTTTTAGACATTGATTTAAATTATTTCCTTATTTATTCCTAAATATACTGTTTTTAGGTCGAATAAAGAGTTTGTGAAATGAAGTTTGTGAATAACACCCAATTGTGTATTTCCGCTGCGCAATGTAAATTGGGGTGTTAGAGATTGGTAACTAGAGCTTTTTAGTTATAGCGAATTAGGTCGATTTTTGAAAATGTCCTAAACTATAACTTTGGTGTCAAAAGTATTTTATAAAAGCAACGCAACTTCTCTGCAAGGCTCCAGTAAGATTATTTATTTTTGTTTTGCTTTGTTATTATAGATGTATCCCTTAAAACTGTTCTGAATTCCTGAGTATTTATTAAGTAAATAATACGATAAGGTATTGGTATTAATGAAAGGACGTGGAGTGCTTTCATCATAATTTCATTTTTATGAGTATTATATAATTATTATTTGCATTGCATTGCATTGCATTGCATACATATATATTTGGCATACGTAAGTCATTTGCATTTGCATGATTATGCATTGCATTGCATATATATTTTTGTATAATGACCTTATGTACCTTTGAATTTTTTGTGATTTCAGAAAATTTACGACATACCATTTTACGTCAATAAGGGGGGATTTGTTGTAGGTCAACGGAGTTTGCAGTATCAGCGAGTAGGTGATCATAAGAATTCATGTGGATGGTTAGATTATGAGGATGATACGGATGATAAGAAAAATGTTGTAGAATCTGATAGTGATAATTATAGGACTGAGAGTGAAGTTGGAAGAACTGAGGTTAGAGCTGAAGTGAGAAGTTATGGAACTGATTTTGAGAAGTATCAGAAAGAGATAGATGGCTTCGCAGGTTAAGTGAATATGTAGCTCATCTTGGGCCGTATCTTGGACCGCATTGGAAATTTCAGGATAGTGAGGTGTATGCTGATTCGCATTATATGATAGATCCGCCATGTCAAGGAGCGCATTTGAGGTATGGATTTGAGAATCCGCCGTGCTTTGATCCAAAATAGAGGTGCTGCAAGTTAGGACCAGATGAAGATGAATCAGGGACAAGCCAAGTTTGATGGACCACATCCTATGTAGTGATGTAGTGATGGATTTTTGTTTTATTCTAGTTTATGTATTGGTGTGTTGTATTTGGATTCTTTAGATGTTGTGAGGTAGTATTGTAATGGATTATTGTTGTTGTTTAGGATGATAAGGGTAAGTGACATTAGTGACAAGATTTTGTTGTGATTTTCTCGGATTTATGGATGAAATCTACTATTACCCTTTAGTATCTGATGTGTCTTTGTTATTTTCTCTTTTCTGAGATGATTGTGGAATTGAGGCAGTATTGTTTTGTTGGCGCATGTAGTATTCATAATATATATATTGATGAAAAGATTCTTTTCTTTCTATCTCGATGTGTATACTTATTAAGTTTCTTTCTACTGTTATCGCATAGAAAGAGTTGAGTGAGATATGTTTTTGTCATTAGCAGGGATTCTTGTGTGACTGAGTATCTTGAAATATGTCTCCAAGGGTTGTTAAATATAGGGTAGATTATATGATCGTGGGAATAGTTGTTAGATTGTTTGAAGCTGATAGTGCTACGAGGAGACGAGGTGCTGAGATTGAAGATGTTGCTGTTTCAGTTGAAGATGCTGCTGAGATTGAAGATGTTGTTGTTCCAGTTGGAGATGCTGCTGTTATTCTACAAGATTTTAAGAGGATGTCTGTGTGTTAGATTCTTAGTAATGAGAAGAGATGCTGTGAAGAGTGTCGTTCGGATATTAATGGTAATTGGAAAGGTGCAACTATATGGATAAGTTCGAGTAAATGATGGATGTTTTGATATATCAATAGTCATTTGGGAATGTTCAACTAGAACGAAAAGTGATAATAATTTAAGGATTGATCGTGATTCGAATTTAAGTGTGGCAGAAAAGGGTAAAGAAACGGTATTGTTGCGAGACAGTAAGGAATAGGAAATTTATTTCCTCTAATAGAAGGTAAACATGGAATTTAACAGCCTAAGATAAGAAGAGATGGTATTCAAGCGGTTACTATAAATCGGGAAAGAAGGAGGAAGTATGATGTGTAGACCACATATATTTTATACCACTTAAGTAATTATCTATTTACTTATCGTAAGTACGGACTAGCTGGAGGTCGAGTTGCTGAAGGAATAGCAAGGAGTGTGGTATAGGAATTAGTATCTCGATGGTAATGAAATGTTTTCGTTTCGGTAAAGGAGTTTGAATAAAGGAATTATTCAGATAATGGAAAATCAATATGAAATGAATGTAGCTGCTATCATAGCCTATATTTTGGAAATGCTGATAAGATTTGAGATTCAGATTTGCATATTCTTATCTGGTAATCATTGAGTTAGAATTCCATTGGAATTCTGAATGGGTTATTAATAGTGTAATGAAATCTTGAAGGTGTTATTAATAGTGTGTTGAAATCCTGAAGGTGTTATTGATGGTGTATTTAAATTCTGAAGGTGTTATTGGGGATATATTGAGAGTTGAAGTTGTTAGGTTTTAGTTGACCTGAGGAAGAGAAATCAACAAGAATTAGCGAGTGGTTGAAATGAGAAATTAACCGATGGAAGGATTGTTAATAACTATATATATATATATATATATATATATATATATATATATATATATATATATATATATATATATATATATATATATATATATATATATATATATATATATATATATATATATATATATATATATATATATATATATATATATATATATATATATATATATATATATATATATATATATATATATATATATATATATATATATATATATATATATATATATATATATATATATATATACAAGGGTAATTCTGAAGGTGTTATTGAGGATATATTGAGAGTTGAAGTTGTTAGGTTTTAGTTGACCTGAGGACGAGAAATCAACAAGAATTAGCGAGTGGTTGAAATGAGAAATTAACCGATGGAAGGATTGTTAATAACTATATATATATATATATATATATATATATATATATATATATATATATATATATATATATATATATATATATATAATAAAAAAGATTTTATAATAAAAAGGGTAGGGTGGAACCACAAGCTGCCAAGTGTCCCACTACCCTCCCACCTTTATTTTAATAACTACAAGGGTATTTTCGTCCTTTACACTAAACTTTAGGGGTATTTATGTAAATTAATCATGACCCTATATAACGTGTATTTTTCACACATTTTCATCATTCCCTACGTAAAGTTTCACATAGTTCTTTCATTCTCTCTATACTACAACTAGCCACCATCATACATCCTAAACATCAACCACTATCGATCACCAACTTCCTGTCGTAACCACCATCAACCACCACCTTCATGTCGTAACCACCACCTTCCCTGTTGTGAACCACACCTTCAACGCCATCATTAACCACATTATAACCACCACTAACTACCATTTTTGAAGATACCACCGCTCACCGCCTTATAACCACCATTAACCACAACAACTTCACGTCATTCAATGGTAACAACCGATCAAATGGTTATTTTTGTATTCCCAAGTTTGATTTCGTAACTCCAAATTTTACATTTATTTCGAGTTCAAAAGCTATTTTGAGATTTGGAACATCATGTTCTCTTTTAGATCTGGAACAAAAAGTAGGAAATATAGTTACAACTTGTGTTTTAAAAGTTGCATAATATGTGTTTGATAAAATGTCTCAAATAAACTTTATGATTGTAATGCGATAAAATTTTACACTGTGATGCGTTAAATGTTCATCATTTACTTGTTGAAGGTTTAAACATATTTGTTGCACTGATTATCAAGAGATAAGCACTATGAGCCACTATGGTTTTACATTGTGATGCTCTAGTATCTTTAGTGAATCACTTATAATAATCTAGTGCATCACAATTTTATGGCTAGTGTACCGTAATGCAGAAGGTTTTTTACCGTAATGCGACGGGTTTGTAACGCGATGGAGTAGAATTATAAGAGAAGTAAATATATCAATTATATCATATTTTTAAATATCTTTTATTGCTTTTTGACCACATCACATTTTATAATAACTAAAATGCTATAGAATGTTAAGTTTAATAATTTTATCATTATGATGTAGTAGATATAAAACTGATGCAATAAGATTATAGTTTGAATTTTTTTAAGATTGATGCAGTCGTAAATGAACAGAGGTATAGTATGTGTTTAGTTTGTAAGTGTAAAGATAAAGTTATATGCGTTTCAACGTGATTATTGTTCTTGTGGTAATGGTTACTTTCATTTGCATTTTTTTAAACATGAATTAACTTTAACTTTTTAACATGAAGGTGTAAGGAAAATTACATCAGTAGCAGCCTTTGTACGCCACTCAGATCGTCGCAGGCCCAAGATTAGTCATTTGGTGTTAGCTATGGAAGGACATATCTAATTATCATCTCTTTTGTAATGTAGTAGATTGATTATACACTGTGGTGAAGAAATATTTTATTTTAGTATTCATCACGATTAAATTATGCATTATATTTTTCTTACTTATTAGTGATGGAGTAATATTTACACAGTAATTCAGCAACAAATACATTATAATGCAGTACCTTATACATTGTAATGTAGTAGTTTGTCATTGTGATGAAGAAATATTTTTATTTTCGATGCACTAGTATTTACATAGTAATGTCGTATCTTATACATTATAATGAAATAACTTATACACTGTAATGCGGTAGATTATCATTTTTAAATTCTGCATTTTGTTATTTTTTTATATTATCGCATGCAGTAACATTTACATAGTAATGTAGTATCTTATACATTATAATGAAGTAGTTTATACACTGTAATGTAGTATATTATACATTATGATGAACTAATATTGGCGTACAATATTATTGTAATCCAGTAATATTAGATATAAACCTTTAAAAGACTCACACTGAGGTTTATCAACAATGATGTAATAGTTGTATACACTTGTGACGTACTTTCATTTTTAGTGCATTACACTTGTATATATAGTGCATTACAGTAGTATTCAGTATTCCACAATAATCAAACACAAACCATAAATAAAAGCAACAACTGATCATTGAAAACAAAATTACTTAGTTTGCAACAAACACAATTTCGTACAAACACAACCTACATATACCATAAACACAATTTTATACAATTATGACTTGTGCCACTTTTGGAGTTTTAGTTCGATTCAATTTTTCTGGTATTATAGATATAGACTTCTCCTTTGTAGATTGTTATATGCGCATGCGGCTGCCAATGTTTTGCCCTTTTCCTTTTTCATGCTTGTAAGAATTATTTCTGTTGTGTACTTTTCTTGCAAAAACTGGATTTTTCCTTTTAGGTATGTGCGTACTTTCTTTAATCCATCCTCAAAACACAATCTTCCTTTCTGCTTCTATTCCTTTATTGGAAAACAACGTCACTGTAGATTGAGTTTTTAAGAAAAAAATGTTAGTTTCATTCTAATTTGATGCGTTAGAATAACATAGTGATGAAGTAGAATAACATACTGATGTAGTAAAATAACATATTGGTGCAGTAGAATAACATATTGATGCAGTTAATAAAAGTGTGATGTAGTAGAATACACATATATACAAACACTTTTCTACACATAAAACACTCTGCACATAAACTAATCTAGCCGCATATGCCACAAACAAGATCTTACTGTATCACTTGATTACATCAACGACATCATGCATACAAGGACACACAAGCACCTTTTTACAAGCAAAACACCCTAAAAGTATCCTATTCTAGCCTTATATGCCAAAAAAAATCCTACTGCATCACAGATTTATACCAGCTGCATTATACATAGAAACACACAGACATACACCACTTTACATTCGACTGCATTACATTTCATTTTTTACCACATCACATGCAAAAGAAGGAAAACATAATCAATTTCGTTAAGAACACCACGCCGCATTTACACTAAATCATTCCTAATAACCTATTGCATTACAATGCTTTTTCTACTGCATTACAATGAACTTTCTACTCCATCAAAGTTCATTACAATGTTTTTGTACTCCAGCAATAACCTACCGCATTACACTTAATATATTAGCACATCACACACATAATTAACAAAACACGTAACGTAAACTACAATTATCCTAATGCATCCTTATATATGACAACTCAAGACTTACTACAGTAACTTACTGCATTAGAGTAACTTAATGCATTACAGTTTCACTTCTAATGCATAAGAATGTAAAAGTAATGCACCATAGTAATGAAGTCTTATTGAACACCAACAATAACCAATATCAATGTGACCACCAATAATAACATATTGCATCTCAGTACCTTATTAACACATTACACACATACTCTGGCACAACCAATCAACTTTCGTAAATCGACACACTAACTATAACCTACTACATCTCAGTTAATTTTTAATTGCATTAAACACATATTCAACAAAAAACAATCAATTTTTATAGAAATGGCAACTCACTTTTAACATGTATCATCAATATGAACCAATGTTTTAAAAACCGGTTCAGCCCGGCCGGTTGAACCGGTTAGACCGTGAACCGAAGTGTCGACCGGTCCGTTATAGGCCGGGTTTTTACTGCACTTTAGACCGGATTAAACCGGCGGGTTTTGGTCGACCCGGTTCGAACCGGCCAACCAGAACCGGACGGTTCAATATTTTAGCAGAAAAAGTACAAGAATGATGTAGATAGATGATGTATAAGAGATGTTTGGCTAATGTAATTTGACCATGCAGATATTCATTTTTGATAAAGATTGACAGACTATAACTTCAGATTCGTGTAAAACGGTCCATCGATTATGAACCTGAAAATGGTTGTCGCTGAAAATTGTGATATTTAGACTGATAGGCGTGTATGGGTGGAATCATATGTGTATGGGGGAAAGGATCTGGTGGATATTGATGAAAGGATTTAAGAATCTGGTGGATATTGATGAAAGGATTTATGGATCTGGTGGGCTAATGGATGAATAAGAAAAGTTTGAAGGTGCTAGTCAAATGGTGCTTAGATATACATCACTTCTGATTTCTGAATACATACACTATATATAGTATATCTTATATACATTTGATAATGTGTGGCTTAGTGGAAATGATTTCTTATAAAAATAATTAATTATATATTTGTAATTAACATAATTGCCTTAGTTTTATAAGTAAGGTTTGCTATTTCGTTTCTTATCCTTAAAATTTAAGGTGCTTAATATTTTGATACTACGTGAATAAAGGCACTCCTCAAAACCAGGTTGACCCGGCGGTTCAACCGGTTAAACCGGTGACCCGGTCACTCAACCGGGTCGACTGAAAACCCGGGTTTTAAAACATTGATATGAACACTAACAATAATCAAAATTTTTAATGCATTACAGTTCAACTGCAATGCAGTATAAATTAACATGTAATGCAGTGAAAAACTTGTAAATACATTACAATATTTTCTACTACATTAATATTATGTACTACTGCATTAGCATTCATATTCTAGTACATTGCAAATAAAATAAGCTAGAAACATTAATTTTCGAAAAAATGGAAAACCAAATTTATCATAAATCATGCTTATGAATATCAACATACATCCTACTTCATAACAGTACATTTTCCAAGTATACAACAAACAAAATAAGGCACACACACTCATTTTCACACAAACGATAAACCACATTTCTCCTAATTCATACCTATGAAATTCAACACACATCCCACTGTATCTCATTTCACTTTCTAGCACATGACACAAATAATCGGCCACAAACGATCATTTTTTGCAAAGTCGGCAAACCACTTTTAAACTAAATCAAGCCTATGAATACCAGCAATAACATACCGCATTACACTTCAATTTTTAGCAAATCACACACATAATTAACTAGACACATAACACAAAGTAATATTATCCTAATGCATCCTTACATGACAACTCAAGACTTACTACATTACTGCTTTGTAACTTACTGTATTACATTTTAACTTATAGTGCATCATAATATAATAATGCATCACAGTAATGAAGTCTTATTGACACATTATATCAAACACCTTGTACATCAATTATAAGCACATACTTACACATAATCTTCTACATGTTTGATATCCTACTACAACACCGGTCATTGTTAATATCATCGGCCATCATTAATATCTATTCTCGGATTGTCGCTACCGTCTTCGATCACCGAAACCCTCAACGGCACCATCGTTGATTGCTACCACCAGAATACTATTCGCCAATCAACTCAAGTATTTCTTGATTGATTAGATCTATTTGGTTGGTAGATTTGTTAGGTTTTGTATATGTGAAATTGATCTTTGTGTTTTTCCAAGAAAGAGATAGAGAAAGACGATCGGTTTAGTTAGTCTGTGTGAAACGAGGGTATTGTTTTTTGACTTTATATATATGACCTTGAAATTTGACGTATTGACACTTATGGCACCGCGTTTTTCTTATTATTTATGTAATCTGGGTAGATTTGATCCAAGGGCTAGGATCTCACCCTACACTTTTTATTATAAAATTCTTTTTATAATAACCCCACCTTATATATATATATATATATATATATATATATATATATATATATATATATATATATATATATATATATATATATATATATATATATATATATATATATATATATATATATATATATATATATATATATATATATATATATATATATCTATATTATATATAGGTATAATTATGATTTGAAACCACAATTTTGATCCCAGTCATATCCCAGTCACATCTTTTAGCTAATAGTATTTCAGAATTTCCTATAAAATCTCCAAATTCTACCAAATTTTTGTTTGAAATCGCAGTTTTTTGAAAATCGCGTTTTGGAAACGCAGTTTTATAAATCACGTTTTGTAAAAATTTGTATAATTTTGAAATTTATTTAATATAATATTTAATGAGAAGGTTTGAACCCTGGTCTATGCATTCAGGGCCACCAGTTTTACCAACTAGGCTAACTAATTGTTTGTGTTTCCTTATTAAAAACTCTATTAATATCTTTTTAAAATTCTAAGATAATTATTTAGATATAAATGTTTTAGAATATATTTAAGATAATAACAATAATATTTTAAAATATATCCTATATTCATTCAAATCTATCACCTGTTTAATAGAAACTACATATCTTTTTTATCAATAAAATAAAAAACACACGTATCCTCATTCTTCTAAAACCCTAATAACCATAATAACCATAATGATCGTATTCTTTGTGTTTTTTTTTTAAGTAAAATTCTTTTTCTCATAACCCTAATTGTTCATTCTTCTAAAATCCAGAAGTAACGCATATCAGTGATTTATGGTATTCTCAAACACGATCTTATGTCAAACCCTAATGATCTATGTTTTTTTAATCAACATCTTAAAGATCTTATGTTGGATTATTGTATTCGAAATTGTTAAGGCTAAAGATCTTATTTTTTTTTTCTTGAGTGATTTATAAATATTCAAGCTACGAATCTTCATTATATAGGTTCAAGGATCTTTGGTGTTATTCTTGATGAACTGTTATTAAAAGTACTCAATAAAGCATCCAATAATTTTCCACCCCAAAACTGTCTAAGGGAGCGTTTAGATGTGCATAGTGGGAAATTGTTATTGCAAATCAAACAAATTTTTTTGTGTTCATGTATTATGCTTATTGGAAGATTAATCAAGCCACGACTCTTCCTTTTACACCAAAGGTAATATCATTCTCTGGTTCTCTTCTTTAGTTAAAAAAATGTAAAGATCTAATTGTGTGTATATGTTTTGCTTAATGAAAACTTTGAAGGTAGTATTTCACAGTCAGGTCGCCGATCGTGAAGATGAAGAAACTGGCTTGATGGTGTTTACAAACTGATTACGCTAGAAGACCTTCAATGTCAATGGCAGTCAAGGTGTTAGATTGTGACATTTTTTTTCATTTATAGCTTTTATAAATACATACTTTTCATCTGAGTTAGCGTGCACGAGACTGGCAAAAATTTTGTTACATAGTAATAATAATTTCCATATAAAGCTCTGATCTTATTTTTCCAGAGTAATTAGAGGTGGTAAATATAAATTTTGACCCATTTATTTATAATTTGGCTGCTTTTGGGTTGTATCTGATCTCAAAAAAGTTGTTTCACTGTGGCGAAAATCTCTTTTCATATACAGTCCTGATCTAATTTTATTTAGTTTAGACTAATTAGAGATGGAAAATTTCAGATTTTAACCCAATATTTATAAATTGTTTGATATCGGTTGACTATTTGACATGTTGCTAATAATTTTAAATTTGTTATTTTGCTAAAAGGGTATGTTTACTCTATCTACACTACAGCTTGAGTCCTGATCTGATTAATTTTCCTTTCATTCAACTATGTAACTTAAGTGGGACTCAGTTTGTTTTTTATTTTCAGTGTGAGTGAAACCCGTCTGGTAGTGAGAAGAAAAATATCAGCGACGGTTTTTCGGCAGCACAAGGGAGAAAGGTTTAGCAGACAATGAAAATGCAACAGTTGTTTTCCTAAGTATCACGGGTTGTCCCTAATTGAGCATGGTATTTTCAGCGACTTCAACATGTGCTAACAGAATACATTACCGAATATCAATATGGCCTCCACTTCCAAAATGAAATGGATGCTCCTATTCAAAATACACGGATATGAGTCAAGTTCCTGTAATTGGAGATGTGCAGATGTCGTGCCTATCAGACCCTTCAGTCTTGCCTTCATCGGACCCTTTGGTCTCACCTTTGTTTCACAACCAGTGTTCCAACAATATGTTGAGAGGGTAAAAACTATTGTATCTTTTTTCCTTAAAGGTTGTTTTGAATTTTCTTGCAATTTGTATGTATTTTAAGTGTTGATAGTGGAGCGTTCCTGTGAATCTTCTATCCACAATATCACATAGGGAAAGGCTGTACTAGACAATCGCAAGAAGAATGAGAAAAAGCTTGCTGCTCATCGGGGTAATCAGGATGATGTAAGTGACGGTGATTCCTTCATTTAGTTATTCCTATTGTATTGCTTTTCTTAAGGACAACGGACTTTATGCACTTACATCTGATTAATATTCTAGGTTCAGTTACCTATTGTGTTTTTGTAGCTGTGATAACACCTATAGGGAGTGTGAAGATCAAAGTCACATTCTATAATTGTGGCAAACTCTTAATACAAAATATGATACAAAATAACTTAAGTACTGATGTTATGCCACAACATATATGCACACGTATATTTAATGGTTGTTACCATATATACAACATGTCGAGTTTACTGTCCTGATTCTACATCCTTTAAATGATCAAGTGTGTAGCACCAATCGTGCGAGTTAAGATATCTCCAGAATAGTCCTATTGCTTAGTGGCGCCCAGATTTTGGCAAACATGTGCTCGGGTGGTTGCTATTGTACGAATGTTGGCACTTGGTGATATGCTAAAGAGTGATTTTATCCATTTCGCTATCTTTGGTTGTAACTTCATTTGGGTCATAAGTTCCAGCAATGGTCAATGTGATGCGACACTATGAATCCACCATAGAGGAAGTTGTTAGCTCGCTGAAAGAAGCGTTACAGGTAATTATGTTTCTTATTTTGTCATTTAGGGGGTGCTTGGATATGGTTTCGAAAATCCATTATTCCGATCAGTAGTTTTAATGATTAGTTTTTAGTGTTCTGAATAACAGATTTTGGTTCTATGATCAAATAATCAGTTTCACTTTAGCTATAACAGAAACTGATTATTTACGCCTTCTATTTCAATGTCATTGTTTTGTCTGAGCTTTACATTGCTACTTCTCAAATGAATGGCAATAGTGACAGGAATAGAATGATGAGCACATTATTGTTAACCATTAACCATTTGATATCAAGGACCCGCCTTACGTGTCTTCAGGTCCACAGAAAACCATAGATTATAAAGGGTGTATCACAAGAATGAAATCGGGAGAAAATAACATCAAAAATTGTTTGTCATTTCTAACTATTTAACATTGGTTGGAAAGAAAGTATTAGAGGTGGGATCCTATTGATAAATTGGCTGTAAGTTTTCTTATTGCTTCGATAGTCTTTGGAATTTGATTCGTCAATTGGTAAATAACGAAAACTTATATCCGTCAAGTTAGAGAGACTAATATGTAATGTCACATCCACAAATAAGATAATCTGTTAGTATAATCACTAAAAAGAACAAAATACTCCATCTGTTATACCATTACATTAATTTATTAATCATCATGTAGCTCTGTTATGACAGTTATAAAAGTTGATGATGCAAAAGAGGAAGAAGAGGATAATGAGGAAAAAGAACATCTGGAGGAAAGGAATTAAAAAACATTCACTAATGAAAGGTGGTGGGGAAAAAGCAACAGCAAGACTAAGCCGTCGGTTGAGATAAATTTGAAAGGAAAAGAAGCACCTTAGAATCGTATCTCTACTGGTAATGTATGTTTCTAATTATTTATATGCATCAATTGTTTAGGTGGTATCCATAATATAATTACATTTATTTATGAAATACTAAAATAATACTATGTTGTATGTTGGGAAAATCTATACGCACGTTCACATAGACATAGGCGCTAACCATTTATGTAATCGCAGAACTATTGCAGTGAACATAAAGCATAGTCCTATAATTATTTTCCTTTTTAAAAACGTCTATTTTTTGGAACAATATGCGACATTATGATTCTTACCTCACTTAAATAACGTAGCGAAAGGTGTCACGGGTTAACCGGTCGCAGCCTGTAGCCACTGTACTAATGTCACTTTGTATATCAACTACGACCAACTTGGTACGTTTCAAGAAAATTAAGTATTTGATATAGTATAATAAGGATGTACAACAGAAGTTAAGAACTTGGTTAGTTTATCCCAATTACCTTGACTTTGACTTGCATTGCTTGAGTACTGTCTTAGGTTCCATTAGAACGGAGAAATCCTTATTCAGATTAACCCAAGAAGTCGAGCCTTATTGGCTTTGATGTATGGGGCCTAAACAATCCTCTTCTGCCCTTTTCGGGGCTTTTCGTTGGTCTCCCAAGATGTTACTAAATCTCTAAAACTATGAACACAAACCATAAGCAAAAACGAAGGTTTAGTATGATGGTGGTCAAATAAGCTAAAAGTGTCAGGTAAGCATGTACAGAAGATGAGTGCAACATATTTGCATATAGTAGTGAGGCAACCACACAAATAACAGAGCTTAGAACCGGTTGATATCTTGACGAAAATATGGGTAGTGGGACAGCGTGCTGAGTTAAAAGTACTGTGTCGGTCTTGGTCACACTAGACCAGATTAATATTAGACCCAGGGAATTCGTTAATAAAAGCTATTTTCCGGTCAACTTAACCGTTTATTGCGAAAAATAAATGTCTACTCTTTGAAAACATACCACATCAAATGCTACAACCTTTATAAGCTTGATTGCTTTCTTTCTACTTTTTTGGTTTCTGTTGGTGGCTAAATTTGTGGGGGAGAAATATACTGATCATTCTCCTAAGTTCTTCACTGGCTATAAACTATGCATTTTTAAGGGGTGTTTGGATTTGTATCATTTATTTTTCGAAGGGTAGGTTCACTGTTCATTCCCATAATTTGGATCATTGTTATACTTCCTTTGGTAACCAGAGGGTCCAGCTGGTCTTGGTCGATGATGCATATTATTGCCTGGAACATTTCGGTACTGTGATTGATTATAGTATCCGGAAGCATTGTTGAAAATCGGATCTGATATTCAGCGAGTTTTTTAGAAGACGATAGGCTGCCTCCCCTAGCATGATCCTTCACGTTCATAGAAATGTCATCTTTTTAAAACCTATTTCTACACCCATAATCCTCTCTAAAGCTGAAAGGTCCACAAGCTGCATAATACCGACTAACAATCTGCATAATACCGACTAAAAAAACTTTAAATGTATTTTTACTGGATTGCCATGTTTGTATCATTTGACTCTATTCTATTTTGGCTAATTTGATTTAACATGTTGTTGCTTGAGATTGTAGCATGAGCTTTTGAATGGAAACTACTTCGAGATCAGGATCATGTCCAACGATTATCGATTCTTAAACAACCTATATTCTTCATACTTAATCCCGCACCCTCATTCTTGACATACAATACAAGAAAAATAGTACATCATTTAGCTGCCCAAGATGGACCTGAAAATAAACCAGCTCAATCTCGTGGACAAAAATAAATGATTCTCTTACAGGGATTCCTCAAATTTGCATATGGGTAATCATCCAAAACACCAGATCTGCAATTCACATTCAGTTAAGCATGAACCTTTTCGGTCTCCAACAACAAAGATTTCTGCTAATGCGAACCAGATGGTTGGTTCTTCTCTAGACCAGCTAAAATTTTGTACGACTAATATCTCTGGACCGTCAACCTTGGAAACATGTTAGCTGTTGTTAGCATCATATTTGATAAATTCTTTATCTAAAACTTTGACTCAGTTATACCCACTAGCTCCAACTGTAATGACAATGAGGCCTGCGCCTTAGGTTGGCCAAGGGCACGCGTACCATGGGACACTGAGGATGGTTAATGTTAATCAACCTGGTCAATTTTATAGGGAGCAGCCGGTTTATGGGACAATGACACAAACGCAGATTCAGCAGCCGAAAGTTGGAGCTGGAGCGTATCAAGAAAGAATTGGGATTGTTAGGCCACAACCTGAGCTTGGGTATGGGTATCTGGGCAGCTTGGGTCGGTTGGGTTCGATGCCACGGGTAGACAAGTGTATTACACGACTTCACAGGGTGGAATGGGACGACGTACCAAACAGTGGTTGTTGCAACTGCTGCTGATATAAGACAAGGACCGCCGGTTTTGACAGTTAATCAAGAGGGTAAGATGGTTGTCAATTCTAAAAAATTCCACAAGTCTAATGTCTTCTGTTTACAGTAGTTGGTTTTCAACTTAAATAATTATATAGGTGTATATGCCTATTTCGTGTGCTTATTTATGACTCTTGTATGTTGTATATACCTATATTTATATTTATTTAATTCCAGTGATTACTTTACACAATCCTTTGTTGTTAGATGTATTTGATTTCTTCTCATTTCCTTATGAACAAGCACGAACGTTGTACGAGTAATAAAGGTGCAAAAGTAAATAACCACTCTTATTCCTATACCCGTCCACCATTACACATACGAATTCTGCATTCTTATTCATAATCTGCGTGCCATAATTGTGGGCTACTTTTTAGTTTACTTCATAAATCTACATTACTTCATAATTGTTTTACCAAAGATGGCTACCAGATTTACCAAAAACGTCACTTCATAAATCAACATTACTAATACAATGGTTCCTTCAACTGATGTTATATGTTCTGAGTAGTATTGAACTACTTTTAAACTTCTTAGAACTATTCATGTTTAGAATTATATGAATTTTTGATGAGTTTACTCTTTGAGTTGAAAGAGTGAGTTCACCCATTCTTAATCCACATTCAGAAAATAAACATTTCACGTTAGGGTTATTTTTTCTTTTCTACATTTTACTCTGGCCAATTTACTTTAAAATTTGCAAATTGAGCTTGGGAGGTAAAACGTGCAGTGTTAATATAATTATCGTGCGTTTAATTGGAAAAAAGTTTCTTTTATTTTTTATTTTGTAGAAAAAGAGAAGGGTTTTTAATCTTCACAAAACACTTGAAAATTTAAAAAACGCGTTTAGTTAGAGAAACATGTGTTTGTGTATTTCATTTTGCACAACTAATAAACATGTTCAAGTGTTGTTGTTTCCATCTCATTCTTTATACATTTTTTTAAAAATTAAAAAAACATTTTCGAAACGAAAACATATATCATAAAGTAACCAAATAAATAATAAAACATTTAAAAAAGATTAATACGATAAAGTGAAAATTTTAAAAGTAAAATTTAACATCAACAAAAATGAAAAAAAGAGAGTAAAAATTAAAAAAGTAAAAATTAACATCAACAAACATGTAAAAAATAATTAAACGACTATGATTCAACACAAAGACAATAAATTCGTCTTTAAACACACCCACGCATGACCATATATATTTTAACATCACCCTCAACCACCCCAAGCAACACGATGACTCAAATATTTTTCCCACAACTCATTTGCAATTGTATTTTTACTTGAACCATCTCATCGTTATTCGTCATGTCTAACGAAGTTCATTTTTCAACTATGTTGGAACCTTCGATCGAAACTTCGTCATAGTTTTCACCATATAAGTTGAAGAATCTGTCAGCACTATCTTCCATCTGAATATAATTATGTAATGCACAACAAGCGTTGGGAATCAACATTTGACGTCTTAACGAATAATTTGACGTCTTAACGAATAATTTGGTATATCTTTCACAAGGTAAAAACTGACAAGGACGTAAAAAATCAACAAAAGTGTAAAAAACAAGAGAAATCGTAAAGACACTAACGAAAATGTAAAAATTTGGACGAAAACGTAAAGAAACGGATGAAAAACAAGGACGGAAACTTAAAAACACACACGAAAACGTATAAAAGAAACTGACAAAGAAAAAAAAGAGAACCCCGCCCGTTGACCACAAATAATTGTTACTTAAGCGTAAACTATAACTAAAATATATTAAATATTGAATTATAAATTCATAAAACAAAAAAGCACGAACCATAAACCCTCTGGAACAAGAAAAAAACGACCCCGCCCGTTGGGCGGGTTACGACGCTAGTATATATATATATATATATATATATATATATATATATATATATATATATATATATATATATATATATATATATATATATATATATATATATATATATATATATATATATATATATATATATATATATATATATATATATATATATATATATATATATATATATATATATATATATATATATATATATATATATATATATATATATATATATATATATATATATATATATATATATATATATATATATATATATATATATATATATATATATATATATATATATATATATATATATATATATATATATATATATATATATATATAGATATATATATATATATATATATATATATATATATATATATATATATATATATGTAGAGCGAGAGAGAGAGAGAGAGTTGGGTTATTGTAGTATAGTAGCTTAAAGTTGTTAAAATGAGAAGTTATTTTAACCATTGATATCATTAACTAACATATGATTTATTTAATATTAGACACAAAATAATAAATCTTATACATAAAACTTGATATCAAAAGCACTAAAATTTTGATACGTAAAAATTTATAGCTGATACATATGATACATAGTTTTGCTTCACAAAATATTATTATCATAAATAATCATTCTATTCTCAAATTCAGTGATACACTATCAATAAATACATTTGAGTTAACAAAGAATTGCTAAACTATGATACACAATGATACACGAGAAACTAGTAATATTAAAAATTGTGAACCGACTACTCGTACACGAACCAAAACTTCCAAAATAACTCGTACACGAACCAAAAGATCATAAACGAACCAAAACTAATCAATAAATATGACATTTATCTATTTTTTTATTGCTTCTCATTTTAACAACTTTAACCATATACACCATTTTATCTAAATTCTATACATATGTATATATATATATATATATATATATATATATATATATATATATATATATATATATATATATATATATATATATATATATATATATATATATATATATATATATATATATATATGTATATGTATTTTTTTTTGGTAAAGGATTGCCCCAGTAAATATATTAACCAAAAAAACGTTGAAGTACAACGGAATGTGGCTAAGATACCACATTAACCGCAAGCTACAGGCAGCTTGTTAACAAAAGGAAATGAAACACCAAAACCTAATACATACTTCTACTAATAGACATAAATGCAACATTAACAAAAGCCAACAAGAAAAATTCTTGAAACCATGCGACCAACTCACCAAACCAGCAGCAACATAAAGAGAGCAAAAGATCCAAGTAAGGCCGCCTCCTTAAAAAACCTTTACGAGCAAAACCCAATGGGAAAAACCCCGCAAAGGGAAAAAGAGTACGGCCCTTACCCAACACTCCCATCAGAATCAATACACACCTTAGGGATTTTCCAATCTTCAAGAATCACTAGAGACACTGAAGAAATCTTCTTGAATTTAAAAGTGAGAAGCTTGAGCCGAACCGTATCATAAACTAAAGTCACAAGCTTAGCAAACGTCAAAGACTTCTTGTTAAAAAGCCTATTATTTCGCTCTCTCCAGATGAAGTAGACCAAAGCCGCTAACACAACCCGAGCAATGATACTAACAACCGAACACCCCTTAGCTAAGGGTCTAATAAACTCCACAATATCAATCATACGCGGAGAAATATTGTGCATACCACACCTCCCACGCAATTGTAACCAAACCTGTGTAGAATAAGAACATTCAAAGAAAAGATGATTATGCGAGTCAGGGACCTGATTACACAAGGGGCACTTAAGCATCGAAAGATCAACATGAGGCCCGACATCCCATTGCTTAAGTCGGTCCTGCGTTTTCAATTTCTGCTTCAGAACTAACCACATATGAATCGCATGTCTCGGAACACACTACGGAAACCAAACGACATGAAACCAAGTAACATTATTCGACCTCATCCGTATAGACTCCCATGCGACAGCCACAGAAAACGGCCGATTAACCCCATTAGAGTCCCGCCAAATCATATTATCACTACGATTATCACAAAGCATTGGAACCGGTATAGAAACAATATTCGGGAATCGATCATACCAGTCCAACGGCCATCTCCGTGCTCCATTCATAATAAGATCCCTTACCTTGTCCGATAAAGCAAATCCTGAACGATTAATATGTCTAACAGAAATAGTATCTCGAATTGGGCATTCATCAGCCCATTTATCAAACCACATAGAAGTATCTCTACCATCATGAATTTGGTGCCAAGAAAACGGTCGAATAATACTCCGAAGCTGAAGAAGCTTACGCCAACTCCAACTAACATCACCAATACATGGAACATCCCAGAAACTTCTATCTTTCAATTTATAATCATAAATCCAACGCACCCATAGAGACTCTCATTTAGAAAGAATACTCCATACATGCGACGTCATTAGAGCTGCATTAAATTCATCCAACCTACGTATACCCAGACCACCTTCAATCAGAGGCTTACAAACAGTGTTCCAGGCTACTTTAGCTTTACCCCGCTTCATCTCTCCTTGACACCACAAGAAACCACGCATAATCTGCTCAAGCTCATAGATAACTCTAGCAGGAAGAATAAATACAGATGCCCAGTAAATATGCATTGACGAAATAACAGAACGAATAAGTTGCACTCTCCCTGCAAGAGAAAGAAACTTATTCTGCCAATCATTAACCCTATTTTCAAGCTTATCAACCAAAATTTTACAATCACGATACCGAAGCCCTGAGGAAATAAGGGGAACACCAAGGTATCTAACAGGCAAAGTTCCTTCCGCAAATGGCGTAAGAGTAAGAATACTAGCTTTAATCCCGCTAGGCACATTACAAAAATAAGCAGTACTCTTAGGAATACTCGGCACCAACCCAGAGACATTCTTGAACTCCTCCAAAGTATCCAATATAACAGAAACAAAATCCAGATGACCCCTAGCGAATAAGAACAAATCATCAGCAAAACAAAGATTTACTAACCTCTGCTTCTCACAATGATGATGATAACGAAAATCCGCAGCTACAGCCACCTTTCTTTGTAACATGAGAGTTAAAACTTCCATAACAAGAGTAAATAAATAAGGAGATAAGGGATCCCCTTGTCGAAGCCCCCGTTTACAATTAAACCAACCATACAAATTACCATTAATACAGACCGAATAAGATGTAGTCGAAACACAACTCATTATCCAATTGATCATAATTAAATGAAACCCAAATCCAACAAGAATACCTCGAAGAAAACCCCAATCCACCGTATCATAAGCTTTCTGAATGTCAATCTTAAACGAACATCTAGGTGGACCAAAGTGACGATGGTAGTTTCTCATTAACTCTTGCGTAAGGAGAATATTATCTGAAATCCTTCTTCCCGGGACAAACGCAGATTGATTAACACTCACTAAATCACCAAGGTCACCTTTAATGCGATTAGCAATAATTTTGCTAATACATTTAAAACTGACATTACAACATGATATAGGACGATAATCATTAATAGTACTCGGCGTAGAAACCTTAGGGATTACAGCAATAATAGTATGATTAACTTCCCGAAGCAATTTACCATTACGAAAGAAATCCTGAATAGCACACGTGAAAGTATCACCCACCGTATCCCACGCCTTTTTGAAAAAGGCAGCAGTGTAACCATCAGGACCCGGAGCTTTATCATCACACATTGAAAACAATGCATTTTTTTATCTCAGCATCAGACACCAACCGAATCATGGATAACGCCTTGGAACCATCAAGATTATTAGTAAACAGATAATCAGTATCAAGCGGAATAGTAATACCTTCCATGCCAAGGAAATTCTCATAATGAGAAACAAATGCAGTCGAAACCGCTCCAGCTTCATGAATCACATTAGACATATCCTTAACCATATCAATCCTATTTCGAGCATTTTTACTTTTGACAATGTTATGAAAATACGCTGAATTAGAATCCCCCGCTTCCAACCACTAGATCTTAGACTTCTGCCTCAAAAAACGTTCCTCATCCAGAACAGCACCCTTGAACGCAAGTAATAAATGAGCATGATCCTCCCGAATTGACGAATTAGATGGATTTAGATCAATAGCTTTTTGAATCTCATCTAATTCATCACGAAGCAGATTGACACGTGTATGCAAATTACCTTGATCATGCAACAGTTTCCTAAAAGGAGTTTTAAGACCCTTAAGCCTTTTAACCATTTGAAACATTGCACAACCATGAACCTCCAAATTCCAGCCATTCGTAACGATCTCCTGAAACCTGTCCTTATGAACAAGAAAATTATAAAATTTAAAAGGCACAGGTTTAGGTTTAGACACCGTAGGTAAACGAAGCACGCATGGGGAGTGATCTGATATCTGATAAGGCTGAAAGATAGCAAAAGAACCAGGAAACTCATCCATAAACATCGTATTAGATATAATTCTATCAATCTTTTTAAGTATACCATCCTCTCCCTGTGGCTTCTCATTCTATGTGAAATGAAAGCCTGTAGCATTAACATCAGTGACTTCCATACTCCGTACACAATCTTTAAATTCACGCATAGCAATATTAGGACGATACCCACCACATGAATGATCTTCAAGATTAAGCGCAGCATTAAAATCACCAAGAACAACCCAAGGTTTATCCCGCATAAAATAAGCATGAGTAGTAAGATTAC